>JAWZYV010017781.1:0-600000 GCA_038373885.1 Cheiracanthium punctorium
ATAGAAATTTATATGTTGGGTAGTAGAAATACCTTCCAAGGAGTCAAGACGAAATTAAAAATTTATGCTCGTGTAGAATTTTAGCGTCAGAAAATTGGAAAAGATAATTTCCAGTTGCATTACTTTAACCCCTTCCCTCTCACTCCAGTCAAAATCACGAGCTGAGCTTTCTCCCTCTATCGTGCTCTTCATATTTCAGGGTAAGTGTTCAAAAGTTATGCGCCAGAAAGATTAGAGCATTTCAATTTCTATCCTCGAAATTATTTTATGTCTCATTTTACACAACAAATGATAGTATCAGACTATTTTTAACTTAATCGTAGATAGTTGCTTTTAAATAGATGGTAGCTTTATTGAAATATGCGTATTTGTGACAGGAATTGAGCAATCTTAGCTCACATTTTTACTTATGTTCAAAGAAAACTTTACAAATATTTATTTATGAAGTTTAATGAAGTAAGTTTAAGGAAATTCGCACTTAGTGTTTAAAAGATATGCTTTTAATTTTTTCCTTTTTAGTGGAAAACACACATTCAGTCGCAATAACCGTAAATGTTGGATTCACACACACCCTTAAAAAAGGATTCCATACTAAAATAAGAGTCTAAAACCTTGATATGAATACATATATTACAAAAATACTTATTTTTTATTTTATTTAATAAAAAAATAGTCACTTTTATGACCATTTTCTTGAAAATAATACATCTTTTAACGGGTTTAGTAAAATCAAAAAATTGTTCACATTTTTTGGTCTTATTTTGAAGATATTTTAAATAATCATCATCCCTTAAATAAGGTTTGGAATTTTCCTTTATTCTTTTCGTAAAAGCTGCATACCTTTGAGTTAGTATAAGGGTAAATCCGAAATAATGTAGTTAAATCTCCGTATAATGTAGTTAAATCTCGCTATACAACGATAGTTTTCTCTATCACGAAGTTTGTTCTCTTTTCACATTTAGCAGTCATTTTAAATAAGGATTTCTTATACTAAATCTATGGGTTACTGTACCTTTTTGTGGCATGCCTCATTTTCGAGAGAGTTCAGTGTTTATTTAAGATGAACCATAAATATTTTTCCTTATTATAGGTGGATAGCATATTATCTTTGAAACATACATAATGGATACTCGTACTCGTTACATAGTTCAAATACTTCACTGCTTTTACCGAAATATGAAAGCTTCTTTCAGGTTAATAAACTTTAGTGATAAACTAATCAACTAACAATAAAATTCAGACTGGAAACTAATGCAGAAATACTAGCACGGTGAAACATTACTATCCACTTTCCACCAGCAGTGGCAAGATTTTTAAAATAACTGCCATAAAGTGAAAGGATTATCTATAGTTAAATTGCCTCTAAACCTTCTATAATCTTTTGACGAACAGCATGAAATCGTTTTAACTTCTAACAGACATACCATAGACAACATTCAACTTTGAAAAAACAAAACGTAGACGGTCAGGGAAGTTTAAAATGGATTATCTGTATGGTAGAGATGGGTTACTGTACTTTTATTTTTCCGCCCGTATGGATAAAAGCAGATTAATTTGACGGGTTGTCTAACCTCTGAAGCAGACAGTTGCCTCTCAAAAGCAGGAACTGCAGTAGGGATTGCCAGGTCGTTCTTGACATTTATCTTGTTCCTAATTTATCCTTCACATAACATCAGTGAAGTGTATAAAGCGATTGAAATTCAATGTTATCTTATTGTAATAAGAGTAAGCAATGACAGCCCATTTATTTCGATACCTTAAAAAGTCAATGCTAAAAACTTAATATCTAGCATTGGTACGGCACTTACATTTATTTTTGCAAAACAAAATCTTGTAATTTTCTGGCAAATATCACTAAGATTAGCATAGTTCTCAGAGTCCATTGTCACCGTTTCATTATAAATTAATTTATTCATATAATGTCCCTATACTGTATAATTTTTTTAATATATCATTATATATAAAAGTAAAAAGCTTTCTTCTGATTAAATTCACCAGAAATACACTTAAGTTTAGTTTAAGTAGATTTCTCTTCCATTTGTCACCGTAAAATTTGCATTTGAAGTATATCAATTCACAGTGAAAGACTGAAGCTATCTGCTGATATTTCTGTGAGTGTAAGATGCAAAAACTTGATTCTTTCAAAGAATTTACAGCAGCCTAATTTTCTTGAAAGTATATCTGGAAAATAAACATCGTTTCACGGGACAGATATGAAAACGATTAAAACTTGAACGTTATAGTCTGCTTGATCAATGGTATAATATTTAGGTTTGCCGCTGGTTAGAAAAAACCCTACAGAACCTTAAATTGTTGGGTCATACTCCTTTTAAGAACGTGAAAGAGAGAGTAAAAGAAAATATAGTGTTCTTTTACCATCTTAAAAGTCTGGTTAATGAAATTCTCAAAATTAAAACTTTTCAACTATATTCGTATTGACTGACTGACTGAAGTCTGATGGTGTCGTCCCATCCCTATCACTGTCTCACCCCTCCAGACTCTTCCCTACAGGGATGAACTCTGATCTAGACGTCATTCATTCAATGTATATAAGTAATCTCAGCCGTAACCAGTTCAAGAAACACGCTATATAATTCATACAGTCAAGCATTCAAACTTATAAATAGCCTCTACAATATTTCATTCATACATGTAAGTGCTGTGACACAAAGCATATATACATTGCGCTTTTTCTGCAAAAATCTTTTGACAAATATTTAACAGCCCGAATGCATAACGGCTGAGTAAACAGTTTGCTAACTGCTCTTGTCAAGCGATTTGTTTGACCGTAAAACAACGAGTTTTCCTCTATAAATTCAAATAAATCATGAAGCAGTTTCCCGTAGAATGCTTGTCTCGTAAAAATAAAATGTAAATCGCAAGAGGAAATGTCCGTATCTAAAAATCGCCTTTCACGAATAATTTAGATAAAAAAAATTTATGTGTTGTCCAAAATTGTTTTTTCCTTTTACCTCAAGTTAATAAAAAGCGCGTTTTTAATTAAACTCACCAGAAATTTAAACCTTACAGAACCTGAAATTTTCAGGAAATTTTGTTTTTGCTAAAAGTAAAAGAGAGAAAAATGTGAAGAGGAAGAGAAATATATTTCTTTTACTTTCTTAGAAGTTAGGTAAATAAAAACGTTTAGTGAAATCGAAAACTTGAAATTTTTCAGTTACATTCGCAGATAGGCTTGCCAACTTTTATGTATTTATTTGCGGGACTTTTGCGATTAAAATTCAGGACATGGCTAAAAAAAGCGGGATCCAGCTTACTTATTACAGGAAAGCGAGAAAATCAGTTTAAACCAGATTTAATTTTTACTCTTTAAATAGTTTTACTGAATAGCATGCTTATTTCTACTTTGACATAATTGTATATACAGTATTGATAACAGTTAAAAATGTCAGACAAACTAATAAAAAATTAAAATAATTATTAGGGTCTTACGTCTCTCTTTATAATCAAATAGTACTGCCCTGTGCAGTTAAATCAAATTTGTATTTTCTTTCACAAACAAAAACAAAATCTTTCTACTTAAGCATTTAAAAAATAATTGAACCAACCCATAAGTAGGTATCCATAACAGAACTTCATAAGAGAGAAACTTAGTCTTAAATCACGTCTTCTACTAAGATTACAACAATGATTTATTTGGGGAAAAATGATTCCTGGGTTCATCGATCTAAAGTTCAGTTGTTGTAGAAAGTTCTCATAAAAAGTCCTGGAACACAAACTTAATTTCTTCGAGAACTTCATCGAACAATCAGCTGCACAGCATTCGCAGCCACTAATGGCCGGTAGCTTGCTTATAACAGTCCGCTCAATACAGAAGGTTTCACAAATACTGTATTTCTCACACAAAATAAAACACTTCCACAGGCAAAAAATCAGTGGAAATTTACGGGGGGAAATCGTATGCAGTCCCTCAAAACTCAACAATGAAGAAATCATGTTTGTTTAGGAAACTTCACTGAGATCATTATAATTTATTAAATTACTTATTCTATTTTAAAAAAGGGACATTTGATGTCCAGCACACACCTTCCACGGTCGTGACAGGACGTCTTGGCTCTCGCGGGACGTTTGGCAATCCTATTCGTTGAACTCATCGCATCATTTAAATTATGCGTTTGTGTCAGCAAAATAATGTGCGAACCGAAAAGAGGCAGAATGAATCCTTTAGGGCGGACGGTAACAACTTTAAATTTACTGTTGGAAAAAAATGGCGTTGAAATTACTTTATTTCTCGGTTTACATAACCGAGGTTACATTTTACACGTACATAAATTATTTATATTTCACACAGGTCGGCGTAGTCTTTCCACAGGAGCTGATTTCGTAAATATGCACAGGTTTTTCAGGCTTCTTGTTGTTTATACTGTGAGGAAAATTAAACTAATTATTTTAATTAAAATAGACGAGACGTTTTAGATATTGCACAAGTTAAGGGAACTTAGAAAATCACGAAAAATTGCTTAAACCAGTATACATTAAAGAGGTTTTCATTTTTACAAAAATGGTACACCTAAGAATGATGGAAATGAAGATAATCGAGATTAATGACATAATTACTAGCTAAATTTAATTAAAGGGAAGATGACGGTTTTTTAGCTGGCGATCCCTTAACTATTACATGCATTTGAAAATAGTGCTGGGAGAAAATTTGAACTTACCCGCCCTTATCCTTGGTTTCCAGTCTGGTGGGTGGTCACATTGTACATTTATAGTGTGTCAAGCAATGTTATATTAAAATGTTATATTTGTTTTGCTTGTTAATTAATACACTGTACCCTGGTATTTTTACACAAAGAATAACTGGAATTGAGGTTTATATTTCCGTCTACCTTAAATGTAGCTCCATTTCTGCTCTAAAACCGATATTATAAACAGTGTACTCTTCGAATATACTGCTTGAATTGTTATTTATTTGCATATCCTACTTTATACGCATAGTTTCCGATTTCATCAGAGTTTATACTTACCCTCCATTCAAGAATAATGTCCAAATTCATAATTTAAAATAAAACTGATTAAAAATTGTAATGAAAAATCTTCGGAAGAGTTGGCAGATATTTTTATGAAGATAAACTGTTCTCCCTTCATTTCATTTCGAATATTCATTTCTGATAGTGTGGTACAAATTACTGAATATTGTTTTCATTGCTTCGTACGCCCAGCGCCCGATAATCCGCACTTTTACGTGACAGCTTGCAACTCTATTGGTTTAAACTTTCCCAGTTTTGCAAATGAAGCCTTTAAGTTTAGTATTTCATTTGTAAACTGAATCGGTAAAAGTGGGGATTTCTTAAAAACCTTTAATCCTGTTTCTTCGGTATTCGCGACTTAAAATTCCTGAAGCGGCGATCCTACAACAAGCCCACAATAATATTCCCACGACTTACCACCCCTATACCCCGTAACATCATTCTATGTTTGAATCACGTGCCGCAAAAAAATACTAATAAAAACAGAAGTTTTTTATTTTTATTATTTTTTTTTGTCTTTTCCCCTATCCTTCTACAATTCTCTTCTGGCAGAACCGGATTGTTTCGTTTTTTATTGGTTTATTTATTTAAGTTTCTGAATGAAGAAGATTCGCTATTAGAAACAAGCTTCCACCGTAGAGGCAAAGGGGAAAAAATATATGTTCAAAGCAACCAAGGTCGAGGTTGCCTTTGACCTTAAGGAATTCTTCTGTTTTTTAAGATCGGGACCTGCGATGGCTGCTATTAGTAGCGTATTTGGGACAATGCTTTAGGGACATTTGGACTTTTACGTTATGGCGCTACTCTCCTGTCGAGAGGGCATGCTCTTGAAGAGTCAGGTGGTACGATTTTGTTCTTTAGTATGTAGGTCATGTTCTTTGGGGGATTTGTACGTGTGACAGCCAAGGAATTTACTTTTGCTTGTATTTTCGTGGTAATGATTGCGCTGTTGTTAAATAGAACGTGTTTCAAATAATTTATTGCATAGATAATAGAGCTGTTGACGTAGTGCGATTGGTTATTTCTTTAGGCAAGAGAATGAAACTTAAATTTGTACAATATGAACATTGTATTGACAACCGAGTTCAGAGCCTATAACACCATTCAAGAGACCTAAATATTTATGACGGATGTAATAAGCTTTTTTCCCCCTTACATTTTCTTATCTCCAGGCTGCATGAAAGTTGTCGACTTATTTATTTCTTTTATAGACAGTGTTTGTACATTAATTGATTTAGTTTTATAAACTCCTTTGGGAATGTTTTAAAAAATAATTTTATCTGGATCCTTTTCTTATCTGTTTGTTTTGCACAACATCACAATATTCTTATAATTTATTTATTTAGTCATTGAATGTCACACTCTTTTTCCATTGAACGTTTAAGCAGACAACCAAAAATGGTGCAATGAAAGCAAAAATAGAATTTACCTAGAAGAGTAAGCCACATTTTCTACCAAAATTACAACATATATTTAACAGACCAGTTTTGCATATCATGTTGTAAATTCGAATCAAACCTATTAAAAATATATGTATATAAAGTGCAAACAGTATATTAATCTTTCAACTAAAGTTTGACAAATACCACTCGAGAAATGTAGTAAAGGTTTCTTTACATTACTTAAGAAAATGGCATTTTAAAATGAAACGATGTAAAAGCTTAAAATCTATAGCTATTTGCAATGCTGTAAAAAGGTGTGTGTCGGAATCGATAAATTTTATGATTGTTTTCTATTCTTACCTAAAAACTTAGAACAAAGTAATCCGCACATTGATTCTACTGTCTTGAATGCTTGAAGTATATTATTAGGTTGTAACGAAAGTTTCCCGCTACCGCAAACATCGTCAGAACACAGTTCGCATTGGCGTATTTGCTCATATTTTGTCGAACTATTTTTGACATTGGGAAGAAAGAGGCTTACTTTATAACACTGTGTTTTGAAATCTCTGAAAAATATAGTTATCATTAATTACAAGGTGTCTCCAAATGGAACTATAGCTCTAGAGGATTAGAACCATCATTAACTTCCAGTTGTGTTGCAAAAAGTCAGCTCTAGAATATCAACAAATTATGAGTACAGCTTTAAGTACTATTGTTGTATAATGCGACACTGTGCAGGTTTGGTACCGAAAGTTCAAATACAGTTATTTAAGGAGTTAGAAGTTAGTTTTTCAGGCAGATATGGCGGAAAACTTTCGTTACAACCTGATAGTTTGTGGGCATGCTGTATTAACATTTCCTGGCAACATATTCCAATATCTTTAGCCATTAAGATACTCTCACTCAAATGGAAGTAAATTTGCAGGGACGTTAGACTGACTGAATGAGGGATATTTAGTGGGGCGCCTGCTCTCTAGGAGCTAATCTGCAGAATGATGAAGTAAGCCATGTCTTGATAGTACTTCTGCGGTGAGAAGCCTTGCTTATAGCAAATTCACTAACATAAAATAAACTTTACAGGTATAATTTTCTGGTGTGTTCGACGGGTTCCAAGTAAATAGTAAAAGAGCAATTCCTATTAATTAAACAACAATGTACATCTGGAATAAACCTTTCATAAAAAACATTCCATTTGTTAAGAGTTGTTTATTTTTAATCGAAATCGCATGTCTTGGAATTTTCATGCTTTTACAGATAATGGATAATGAAACTTTAAACATTGTTCTTCCATTCACTATTTTGTCTGCCTGCAGCTTTAATTCCGTCTTCTCAAGAACCTGTAAAAGGGATCAAAGGGATTATTCTTTCTCTTTCACCGTTCTAGAAAGATTAATTTTGGCTTTCTTTTAATTACAACCACCTGCTTGTTTCTCCGGGTATCTTACTTGAAGCGTGTGTATACTCGAGAACGATTAAAAGAAGGTTGCTTTTGCCGAAGGAGTTAAGGAGTTGTCTATTAAAAGCATGCTAAATGATAAAGTTCTAACTTTCTTGAGGAAAACTCATCCGTGATACATTTTGAGTGATACTTCATTAATAGGGTTTTGAAGAGCATGGGAAATGGTTAATGGTAACAATGATTTGAATAAGACAGGAGTAAAAGTAATAAGAGCTGATGGAAATAAAATTCCTCTTCTCATAGTTACAAACTTTTAGGATTTTTCAAAAGATTACCGACCACTATTTGTTTATCTAATTAATTTTTTTTTAAATCTAAAAGAAGCAACAGAGAAACCGTGTGAAAGTTGCGCCTGTAAATGTTCTCCAAAAGAGCATAAAAACTGGTAACGATGCTTATTATTTTCCTCGAATCATTTACCAATCCAAAATGGCCACAGTTAAAAACTCACACATCAAGTATCTATAAGAAATTTCCTGGTTCCATCGTTACCATCGCAGTCCCATCCGGCATCCGTACAAACGTTCCCCCACTGTTTTGAGAATTTTCCGTACAGGTGTTTGTGTGATTATGACAAAGCTACGCTAGGGCGATCTGCCAAGGATGGGGGTTGCCTTGGTAGGAGCACTTTCTAAGGGGTTCTAACGCGTATTCACGTTACATCTGGAGAAAACTTACCAAAACTCCAGAACATAAGATCGACAGCCGCGCGATGGGACCTGAACCCGGGACCTTCATACTTCAGCCGTCTACTATTTTCAGTGACATAACCAGTGTGCCATGGTGAGGCTCCGTACAAGTTCAAAATGAGCACCAATGTTTGTTCCTTTTGTTCTTCCAGATACGCATTATGTTTGACCGTGGCAACGTACAGTTTTATTTAGCGAAAGCTTTGCAGTTTGTGAGCGATATCCACGTAATTAACTCATTGTCCTTACGTTGCAGGTTACCAACTTTTCTATACCTTCTTCATAGATTTCCGCCAATTACGATCAAACGTAGAGGAATGCTCAGTAAAGGAATTGCATTGCTCCATGCCAATGCTCGGCCTCATACTGTTGGTGACACTCCAAAGATGATTCGACTGTATCGTTGGGAGCAGTTAGATCATCCTCCGTACAGCCTAGACTTGATGTTGTCCAACTACCACTAGCTCCTGGACATGAAGCGCGAGCTACGCAGCGAGCTCTTTGAATCCGACGATCAAATAAAAAATGCTGTGGAGTCGCAGTTATTGTCACTGGCGGGAAGTTTCTATTAAGAAGGTATAATTAAGCTGGTAACCCATTAAGACAAGTGTTTGAAAACTGGCGGAAACTATGTAGAAAAATAGTTTAAGGTATTCTCTTTCATGTAAAAATAAAATTGGCTTGAAAAAAAATTATCTTGCTAATTTTTTTTTTTTTTTTAAAACGGAACTTACTTTCCGAATACGCCTTATAAACAAATAAAAAGCCACCAGAAAAATGTAACAGCAATTACGTGGTTGGGCTTGCTCACTGAAAAAATTAGATGAGTTCAAAACGATGCTATTTTGTTTGTTGAATATTACTACCAGTACTACATAACATTGTTGTGTGAGTGTTAAGTATCGTCAAAGTCTGTTTTAAAAACGGTTAGAGGATATCGAATTGCACGATTTGCTCCTATCCAAAGAATAATGAAATTTTTAAATGTCTGACGCACAGAATGATGTTCAAGAAAACTAATAAGCTCATTATACTAAAAAATAATCACTAGCCTACAGCAAATCTATATCAATATGGATTCCATTTCGCTGCTATGACCATAATCCAAGTCGTTTCGTTCAAGTTTTGTTGAAAGATATATTTTCAAATAGATTTTGCAACTAGCTGACATATACATAATTAGTTTCTACGGTGCTTAAAAATTGAGGAGGGGACTCTCCAAATGGCGACATGTCTTTCGAAAGAAAAAAATAACTATAAAACTGTGTTTCATTTGCTAATTTTGAAAGGTGGCCTTTTATATTTTACGCTTAAACGAAGACGCCTCTGTTGATTAGAATACCTCCTACATTAAAATCGAGGAGGAATAATAAAAAATTTTAATTTTCTGGAGCTCCAACTAAGCGTTGTCACCGCTTGCAATTTTTAATAACGTCTCTGTTTTCATTGAAAGGGTGACAAAAAGGGATCAAAAAGATTATTTTTTACAACTAGACTTCAAGAGAATTTACCTTTTTCTACCTTATTTTATTTTCTTCTCCTCTTGTTCGCTTTCACCCTTCATAGCATTTACTTTATGCATGGGTTTACCAAGAGAATTAATTAAAAGTTAAGATGAGTTGTTGAATATTCAGCACAGGGAAATTTGAAACTAAATCTCAAACCAGCTGTTCAAATAATAAAGTTCTTATTTTTTTAAAGTAATGAAAAACAAGTGCTGTTAAAATGTGATTTCACGTTCGTTTTTTTCTATTTTAAAGTATGTTTCCTACTGCTTAGAAACATAGATTTTTATTTGAATATTTGCATTGGAGCGAAATGAGGACAAGCTATAATGCAAATTTATACTATTAAAAAAATGAAATATGTTTTATAAAAGTAAACATAGATTCAGTAATTGGCTGCCATCTACAGCAGAAATTTTCTCTGATATTTAATGCATATTTCAAGTTTTGTGATTATTTTGATTGAGTAAAGGAAATACTTATAAAACCTGAAAATATAGCAAGTATCTCATAATTGAAAATTTACCATGTCATGCCATGCACCATGCTATACTAAAAATGTATTATTAATTGCAGTTTTCTTTTCACATTGTGACATTATTTGCTTCATTAATTTTACCAGCAGTAATAATCATATTCTTTCTTAAAGAATTAATTATGCCTATAAAATGCACTGCATTAGCTGAAATTAATACATTAAATATTAGCTAATTTAAATGCTGTTTGCATTATGTGACTGCATTAATATCTCTGCTATTTTTAGTAGAAAATGATGCCATGTTTATCAGAATTTTTTAAAAATCGATGACAGCATTTTAATTTTTATATATAAATTTATATTTCATTTTTTAAGCATTTTCAACTCAGTTTATTAACTAACTAGTCAGTTTTTGAAAATTTATACTCTTTTTTTTCTTTCTTATAGGTAAGTTGTTCACTTGTTATAGTTTTCATCCCTAGAGGTAAGATATTCATATAAAGTTCTTTTTAATCCAGCTTATTCTAACAATTTTCTAATAGAATTTGGATGGTAACGTTACCGCTCATATCATGCTACTTTTAATTCATACCTAGCAACTTTAAAATTTTTTAAAGATTACCTAGCATAACTTACGAAACGTTTTATTCTAGATAATCTTCCGGACAAGTTGTATTGTATGAATCCGATGAGAGTGAGTTGCAACGCCCTTTTAGTGATGCTGTATTGCTCTGCATGTATTCTAGCACATTTATTGAAAGATTCCTTTGCTAAATCATAGTTATAATAAAAATAGAAACTACCGAAGAACGAAGTAATCAACAAATACTTCTTACATCACATTTACATTCATAAAAAGCTGCATTACTATTGATAATAAATTGCGTTTGTTTCAATAGCGTTTATTATTTTTTTTATGGTTTAGAATCAAGCACAAAACACGACTTTCCCTGGGGCTTTTCAAATAAAATGAATTGCGAACGTGATTTCTTCCCCTTGTGTTATTGATTCTCAGCGAAGAATATCCCTCACGTTACTGCCTATTAATTAAATCGACTGGATTATTACTTTGATGAAAGATTGTAATAGAAAATATATTGTTTTCGTAACGTCCTTGTGACTGCAATTTTGCACTTCCTTGTAAATAAAAAGACTGTTATAGGAAACCCTCTATGTTTTGTTATCTGGAGTCCTTTGTTATACGCTTATGATATTTGGTAAACGCGTCTCTTTTTTTTTTAACCACAGCTTAAAGTTATACTATTGGTAATACGGGAATGTTTATTAAAGGAAGCATAGATCTTTAAGTATTTTTACGTCTTTTTTTACAGTGATTACATTTATCAAGTAATTACACGAAAATAAATTTATGAAGAATTTTTAGTCAAATTATTAAAAAATTAAATGTTTAGCAAACGAAGGCAAATACTTTAATATGATAAGGATTTTTTTAATATTAACGTACAAAACGAAGAATTAGTTTACAATTATTTTTTCTTATATTTAAATATTTTTAACTCACCAGAAAATTTATAAAGATTCCTTTAAAAATAAATCCTTTCAAATTTCAGGCAGCCAACCATTGTAAATTCCGTTCCTCAACTAAGTAATCCTTTGAATTAAGCTGCTTAACCAGCTGCAAATGATAATAACTGAGCCAGTTCTTTCCATTGAATTGACGTATACCAAGTGTGATCAACCTGTTTTATGTAATGGGTCAATTTTTTTCAAAGAAGAGATCAGAAAGCGCCATACAACTAAAGCAGCAAAAGCTTAATTTGGGGTTCGGTTCCCTCTTACGAAAACTTTTTTATACCCTACAAAGCAAATTTCATATTGTCATATTGGTCTTATAACAGCATGAAAGTGATTATTTAATAAAGATTCAAAGTGAGATGGAATAGTTCGATAATAATAATGTTATGTAGAATAAAATTATTTCAATTATATTATTTAATATTCAATTGTTAATTTCATTCACAATATTTAAAGTAACATGCTTCACAGTGTTTCAGTATTTATTTTCCTAATGCTTACAGGGCCGTATCCAGAAAAAATTTCTATGAGGGTACAAAAATTTCGGAGGGGAATCAAACGATGGAAAAGGACGATTTTTTTACAAATAGACTTCATTTATTCAAATCTTCATAATATAATTATTATTTTGTTAAACAAGTTTTAAATTCCCTCTGGGTACGACTTTGAATGCTCATATGAGAGCATTTATTTATAAGTAAGTAGATCTTCACTTCACTGCACTTTGAAAGGTATTTATTTTTACCAGTTCCGATTGAAATTCAGCTCTATGGTTTCCTCGATATCAGCAAACAATATTACGTAGGCCACGCTTAAATGATAAGTTTGCGCTGAATAATTGCCTGAGGCTATACTGCTTAGCTGAAGAAAAAAAAAAGGTGTGCACATGATGCTAGGGCTGTGAAATAGTAATTATTAATACTATTATTTTTCATAAAATTTGTTTCTCTGTTTCTTTTTTTAAATGAAAATCAAAATTTACAAATCTTTAAACTTAAAGAACACACCTGATACACACCTTTACACCCTGACACAATTTATCAATGCTACGCATTTTTTTTTATTTATGACGACACGTTTTGCACTGCCATAAAAGATTCCAGTCAGTTCGGTTAATTCATCTAGGTAGTTTTATCAGATAGTTGAATGAGATCGTTGCGAAGGAAAGTAATTCGACATTAAAAAAAATAATAATTAATAAAAAAAAATTTGAAACACTTTCATAGTTTAAATATGCACTAAAGCACTAATGCATTAAAAGTGTATATTAAATGCGATGTGTGCGATGTATTAAAAGTAAATAATCCATGCGTCGTCCCTATTTTTTTCCTCATCCCATTACGTTAGAAAGTGTATGATTATTCATGACTGTGCTTGTTTTTCTTCCTTGTCCTATAAAGGACTTCTTTGTAATCGAAATCTGCTTATAATCGCCTATTAAAACTGCTTCAAAATCTTCGCCAGGTATATATACCGTAGTGAATAAAATAGCACTCGACCTATAACCTTTGCTAATAAAATGTTTAAAAAAATCCAGGAAACTAAAATATTTAATATCTTTCGTGGACTGGTGATACCAGATTACAGCCTGCATTATTTACAGAACATCATAATAATAAGGATGGGGAATAATTTATGCAAAGAGGAATAATTTATGCACACTTTGTCACTTTACTGTCCTGTCGTCGAAGCTTGCTCATCCAATCATTATAGCACTTTAATCCTGGGTTTTATTAACTTCACTTCAACGAGCTCTGACACAAGAGATTACCCAAAATCATAACCGTAACCTCGCACAACCTGTGCTTACGTGGAGCGCTGTAATTAGAATAATCCACAACATCATGCTTCGTTGGCAGCAACACATAATAACAGAGTGCTTAAATGGGGATCATCATTTTAATAATGCCATGGGATGAAAATGGGGTGCAAAACTTGAATTTATAAGAAAGATTTCTCTTATGGTCCTATGCGATGAACATAGATAAAATTTACAGACACGTGAGATTCCACTGTGTGCAGATGAATTACCCATGAGATCTTACAGATACATTTGCGGAGATACTGAGGTTCTGTAGAGATTTTTTAGATCACTTTAGCCACCACCTCCTAGATATACAAGGCCTGATAACAGAACTTTTTGAGTCATTACTAAGGCCTCTAAATTGATTTCATCACATATTTATTTTCATAAAGTAAAACTACCGTTTGTGGTGAATTTACTTCCTTATAAAACATTTTAATGATTTAAGATTGAAAATTTAATTTTAGGAAAAATGAGAAATTTTAACTATCACTAATTATATAATATGATATAGAAATAGATCATAACTAAATTTTATCAGAAAGGTATCTTAATTTTTATCTTTAACTTAAGATATTTTCTAAAATTTGTATCACTTACCAAAAATTTTAAATAGGTTTACATTATGAAATGAAAACTGTGATGACTACTGATAACGTAAAGGCTTACATTCCTGGGCCTTCTGTATGTCGGAGGTGGTGCTTTAGCGTGACCTTCGTAACTAAGGCCTACTAACTTAAGGATAACGTCATCCTGAGTAGGCCGATTTAGGTTTAAAATTTGTAAAATATAATAGAATGTCTGGTTGCTCATCATCGTTTTATCAAATTTATCAGTGCTTAAGGACATATCTTCAGAAATAAAGTTAAAATTATATATATTTAAGTATTAAACATTGGAGCTGCAATCACAATTTCTAAATGCATTTTTAGTGTCATATTTAATCCGTAAACGAATGAATGTACTTGCGTTTATAAGTGCTATCGCAAGCTATTATAAGTTTGGAGCTAGTTTTGGTTATGTTCTCAGATAGTTTATTTTTTATTTGATTGGCAATGAACCGGTACCACCAAGAAAAGAGCAAATATCATTTCTATACTTCGGCATAAGTTCCGGTGCAAAGCTTACTTCAAAGAATAGTGTTCGAGATAAAGTTCTGTGAATTTTCTAGTGACCTTATACTCGTGAACAATTTTTTAAAAATAATTTAAATAAGAATTTTTATATAACAATAAATATGTAATACGATAAATAAATACGTAATACCCAAATTATTTTCACTAGTAACTTAACTGTTATTTTGAAATGAGAATTCGATTGCGGATAATACTAACCAGAAATTCTGTAAGTGTTTTGCATTAATATACAGTTCTTAAGTTTGAACAAGGAATTGAGGTGCTATCAATATCAATTTCCACATCTGAGTGCGAGAAGTTATTGACCGCTCCTTGCACATTCGCTGCGTGGATTTCACTCTGTGTAAATTATAAATGTTACTACTTTGTAATGGTAGCGTTACTATACTGATGTCATTCAGGGCGCCAAAACTGTAGTACTACGTGAAATTACAATTATCTAAATATATCAATAACATTTGTTACACCCAAATTTTTGCGAGACAATATTGCGAGTCTTCAATGAGTCCCGTAGATTTTAATATGTTTTAAGAAGTATCTGGCACAGCCTTCAGAGATTTGAAGAAATTCAGAACAACTATTTCAAGCTCTATTATGCTCCTATAAGTTTTACACGGTATCTAAATGGATGGTGCCTGATCATTTTTATCAATCCTGTCTCTGTACTTAAGAATTTAAGAGTTTTTAAAATAATTGCTTGCCACATAAAGTTTACTGTTTATAAATGTTCACAGAGCAATTCGTGAACAAACACTTTTTTAAAGTATATATCTTTCTTTCTTTAAATTTTTTTAAACATCTAAAATCCAATGCATTACATTGCTTTTTCAACGAAACAAGTTATCTACTCTGCTATTTGCTATTTAAAGTAACACTTTATCGCTCTGGAGCGGAAATTGCTTTCAGGTATTTAACATTTTCGAACAAAACTTTCTTATTCAACGAAAATTATTATTAGGATGAACAAAGCCTCTAGCAAAAGCTATTAAAAAATTCTGAAAACATTTCTTAATTATAAAATTCTACAGTGTTTACCTGAAACTCTCACCGTTATTATTGGGTTTTAATTTGAAGTGGAAACAAGTACACTTCTTCCTGGAAAGAATTTATTCTAATAATTTATCTATTGTTGCTGGCAACATCTCGGCGTAAAAGTACATGAAAACTAATTAATTTCCAACACGTATGTATGAGCAAGATTCTTCATATTACCATAATTAGCTTTCGAGATGAAAAGAGCTAGTATCACTCCAGTAACGGATTTATTTTAAGACCTTTATGTATAGATAAGTTGCAGTTTGTTGCTTTTTCTTTTCGTTTTACGTTGCCATTTCCTCTTATAGTAAAATTGCTCTGAAATTGGTATCGTTTCGTGCTTAGCGACTCGTGAACTTGTTTTGATTTTCTAAGGACATTAAATTGAAGATGAAGAATTTATTGTTATTTTGAACCGTTTTAGAAACCAAATTGAACAAACGAGGCAAATTATTCGAAAGATGTTAATTGTGAAACATTCGCTATACTTGCAATGAATCTTGATGTAAATGGTGTTTAATCGTTTTAAAATGCATTCTATTTAAATACTAACCCGTAACGAACGTAACTACAGAAATATGCATTTCCATTCTTCAATCTAGGAACAATTCAAAACATAGATAATAATATTTGTAGCAAGGTGGCTCTGCGCTTACAGCATGTATCAGTCGAAATAACTTTCAGATCAATCGGGGGTTGTAATTTCTCAGTTTCGCATCTGTACGTTTTTCCTTATCTGTGCTCAGAACTTCCAGCAAGAAAATGGCGATCATGGTTACGATTAAGATGCAGAAAATGGAAATCTTCTTATGGTATCGCCTATTTCCCCCCCCCGTCTTTAAATGATCAGCGAATTATAAAACCCTAAAGAGCATTGAAAGATATGTGTATCACAAAAGACCAACCCGTTATGGTCGCCAACAATCAACTGAATATACGTTCCCAGCATAGCTGCCAACATTCTCGATTTCGTCGGGGGATTTCCCACCACAATTTTTAAACAGTTTTATTTTAGATTGCATTTTTGGCGTTTCTCTAACCCTAAATTGCTAGGTAAAAATTAGTGCTGGGAAATGTCTAAGAAATCGGGAAGGTTGGCAGCTATGGTTCACAGAGTCATTGCTTCGGAAATTGGCGAACTCTCCACTGAAGTGCCGACACTTCCACCTTGCTTTTTCTTTCTTTTTTTAAGCTGAATATAGATCAAGCATCGTTCTGCGATTGGCACCTGACCTGTGTTATATGCAAATTTCCTCCTTGTGTGTCGATCTTGTTTTTACTAGCCCTTTACAGAAGTGTTTTTTGTGCTTGCTTTAAGATTCTGTTTCTTGTGTTACACGTATCGTTCGCATGTGCTGAGCATTTTGCGGGGGGGGGGGGGGAATTGGGCTTTCATTTTCGAAAATTCCGAGTTTACGTACATATAGTCGTAATCGTGAACGCCCTTTTGTTGCAGTTCACAGATTTTCAAGCTAATACCTCTGAATAACATTAGCCGAAATATCATCTAAATGGGCTGTACGGAACGGCCGTTAGAGGGGCATATATCAGGATATTTTTTTATGACCACCCTGTATTTACTACAAATTGTTCTTAATTTTAGTTTCCACAAATAGTAAGACAAGTTTACCAATTAAATTTACTCTTTCCACAGAGTTAAAACGTGATTAGTTCGTTATTAATTGCTTGCGTTTTTCTTTGAAGCGTTATCTCAAATTTGCACTTAAAATTCTGGTTTAGAAACAACTTTAGGCTATTTAAAATTTCAACGAAATGTTTCCGATTGGCGAAAGTTCCGATTGATATTTACAATAAACGAAAAGTCTTACAGCTAGTGCCAGTTAACTATAATTTGAAAGCATCCTAATTACCTTACATTTACGTATTCCTCCCGAAATTCTCCTGGCATTTTCGTATCAGATTTGGAAAGAGGTTCAGAAAATTTCCCCCCGCAAAAAGAATTATTATTCTAATTACTTATCTGAACGTCGTTGGTGACATAGCAGATTAAACTACAGGAAAATTAATTTACTTTTAACGCGCCTGTGTGTGAGCAAGTCTCTTTATAATGTAATTTGCTTTGAAAACGGAATATCAGGGCTTGTTAAGCTGGATTATTTTAGCCTGCATTTCAAGAAAAGAGTTTTGTTCATTTCCCCTTTGTAGCCGTTTCCAACTGGTAACACATTTCTAATTGGAATCGCTTAATTTTGTGCCTGTTTACACGTTTCGTGAAGTTTATTTTTGTTGTCATTCATTTACGGATTTCCAGCGCAAGTGTATTGGGTTAAATTGCTTAATTAACGTGATGGGGGGCGTTGAATTATATGTAATTTTCTGACTTCGTAATAATATATATATATATATATATATATATATATATATATATATATATATATATGTATGTATGTATATACATATACATACTCCAGGTGACTCAAAATGGATGTTTAGAGTTAAAGCGAAGCTTTCAGGTATAGCAGTTTTTTACAAAGCACTGCATACATATTAAAATGCACAATTTAATTTTAATACGGTCCCTCATTTCTCATTAGTTATATCTAGAAAAAAAAAATTCTCTGTGCCCAAGAAAATTAATTTAAAAATCCCATTTTTTAAAGTGAAGTAATTAGCCAGACCCATTAACCCATATGGCTCGGCAATATCTCACCAAATATCAAACACACCGCCACGTTGGGTTCAGTTTAAGGGATTTATTTTTTGGGGCCAAAGATTAAAAGATAAATCTCCAAAAATGGCCAACTTGACATTTCATTAACCCCCTCCCCCTCCCATTTTTGCTGTTTGGCAACCTTTAAAAGTGAATCGCCGTTTTTTGAGTAGACAAAAATCCGTGTCTAAAATTAATATCACTGAAGTGCTAGCAATAATAATTATCTGTAACTTCTACTCTATTTTTACATTAACATAAAATCAGAAGCATAACTATTAAACGTAATTTTATCATATAACGAATTTATAGTTACTTGAATCTGAAATAAAGAAATCAGAAATATCTTTATTTGCAATTTTGGTACGTGTTCATTTGAACGAATAAAAATTTGCTTTTTTAGTATAAGAAACAGCTATCTAGAATGTGGTTCAAGGGCCGCTATAGCCCAGTTGGGAGAGACGCCGGTCTTTCAGTCGAAAGGTTCTGAGTTCGATCCTGGGACCAACCAAAGACCGCCGTGCTCGCTAATGGCGACTGGGGCACGTTAAATAAGTCGTGGTCGCAATGGCGACCAAGTTCCCATACAAAAGCGAGAACCTTTGGGGGTGGCAAAACTAAGCCATGGGTTTTTCTGCTTCGTATTTGCTTCAAAATTTAAAAAGTCCCGCTTACGATCGGTAGTGCTGCCCTCTATCGGCTCCTGAATGAGGTAGAAATGAGCTGTTAGGGAGTCGGTTGCAGAAATCAACACCCTTGGCAGAAACTGCCGTTATCGATCTAATCTGGATTTGAGGTTGTTACAAAATGCTCTGAAGCAGAAGTGCCTAGCCCCCACAATCCAAGAAAGACAAAAACGAATGTAGTTCTCCATCTTCTAAAATTCTTTATTCTTCAAAAAAGTAGAGCAAAAGAAAACAGTAAGTTATTTACTTTTAAATGACTAACAAGCTTTTGAAGTTATTCGACAGAACGAACATTGAACTTAAACCATTATTCTTCGATTTTAAAAAAGAAATTTTTTCATCATGAAGAACATTCACATCGAAATATTTTGATAAAACTTTTTTTTATGTTGCTGTACTGAAAACAACCCCTGTGAAATGCAGTAGTTTTATTTTTAATAAAATAAAAAACACTCGAAATTTGGTGTCCAATTGAAGATAAACATTTTTTTTCTGTAATTTGGGACTTGTTTATTCGGAAGAAATCTATGAAACAGTATAGAATTTTTCAAAATTCTTTCATGTCACGTGAGTTTAGATAAACAAGGGATAATGAGGTGCTAATACTACTTTTTTCCCGTTTATCGTAAATATGCTTGCTTTCGCTAAATTACTTGGTTATGTCTTAACTAGTGGCTCGTAGAGAATTTGCAATTTGTTTCATTGTGTGCAGAAAATATTTTACCTTTCTTGCATGCATTGCGCACTCAAGTTCACTCTTTTTAAGAAACACGGAATAAAAATTCAATTTCTTCTTTCTGGTTGTTTGCAACTTTTCAGCTTATTGTGTAGGTTAAAAGAATGATTACCTGATTTAATTTGTTAAATTTTTTTAAAGAATATTTCAAGATAACTGTGTTTTGAATTTGATAATCAGATAGCATAAACTTCATATAACAACTAGAAAAGTAACTCAAATAAGAAAACTGGAAACTTGCATTCCACGTATGACTTTTGAACAAGAGATCTGTACGGCCCAGTACAAGAATCCTTTTTCAGCCGGACCGCAACGGCCTTACATTTATTAATTCGTAGATAGTAATAAATAATCATTTATTTAAAATAACTTAATAAAGTTATTTATTTCACATATTTTTAATCAAACTTTTAATGTGCTATACAAAACTGAAAGCAATCATTATCAAGCTTCGTATGCAATATCAACATATGATGATCATCTGATGCAGTAGTTGTTCTAACGGCAATTGCAGTTGCACCGAACTCGATTTTCTACATGTGTATGGATATTCACATAGCTGCACTCTTTGGCACTTCTTCGGAGAAATATTATTTACTGGATTTTTTTAACAATTCAACGACGTAATTAGCAGCAAAATTGGAATTAGTAGCTCAGATAAAAATGTTTGAAAATTGTGGTAAGCAATCTTCTGAAAAAAAGTGTAAAAGTTAGTAACTATGTAATCGTAATAGTTCGAAATCGCGGAACTTGTATCCCACAGTATCAGAATAAATTTTAGTTTAAATTTATAAAAAAAGTTTTAGTAAAAAAATCTTTTTACTGTATATATTAATCACTGTGCTTTATCTTACTGTGTAATAAAATATAGTTGACATTAAAATATAATTCTTCTCAAACGGGGTGGTCTTTACTTCAAATTTTCCGTCTAGGTTCGAGCTGGTTCTAGCAGTCCATTCTTCTTCTTCTTCATCAGCTCTACAGCCTGTCACAGGCCAAGGCCGTTTCCATGAGGCTCCTCCATCCCAGACAGCACATAAGCTTAAATCAAGCTTGACATTACCTTAAATTTGGCGTATTAATGCAAGCTTGACAGTTCAATTCTTTTTAAGCTTACAGCAAGCTTAAAGCGATTTTAGCTTTCAAAGTACGCAGTGATGGCGCCATCTGTGAAAGAGAATGGACATTAATTGTCTAGCGTCCTCAAATTTGCTGAAAGTTCGTAAAATATGTGCTTTATTTTATTACCAGTGCCATATTACCGGAAGGGCAAACGGGGCAACTGCCCAGGGCGTACAGATTTTAGGGCCCAAAAATCTTACATCTTACACCTTTGTAGTTTTAAAATAAAATTACAAAGGATAAAAAAAATTCAGAAGTTAAATAATTTTTTTAATTATAAAATATGAACAACGAAAATAATTCAAATTTACATTTGTATAAATTAATTTAAACTTATTTTTAATTCTTCGAAATGCTGTATATCGATATAGCATATCAATATGTAGGAAAATAACTAACCACATTTGTAAAGAGAATTTTTAGCGTTAAAATTTTTCAATTGTTTGTTATTTTAAGAAATTTACAAAAATGACTAAAGTCTTTGCATTCCATACATGTTAGCAACTGTGTGTAGCATTTCGAAGTAACGTTTAACTATCTGTTTCTTTGATTTCAGATTACTTAACACAGAATTTGTGTTAAGTAAGTAAACCCCTTCTATATTTCCAAATATGGAAATTCTTCAAAATAAAATACAATTATAGTACGAAATTGATTTCAAAATCAGTCGTTTGTCTCGATTTTGGCCCCCAGTATTGCTCATGAGTGTTGCGGTACTGAAAGTTTTAAAACGTGTGCTGCACGTAAGTTTATATTATGTTTATTTCAATATTAGTAGAGTCTCTAAATCGCACATAACATTATTTTAATTTTGATGCATCCCATGTAAAAATAAAAGAAACAAATAACACATCGCCTACTTATCAATCTGGCGAGAAAACGGCGTGATAAGTCACTTCAAACTATAGTCATATCTCGTGAAGCTTAGTAGCTGAACGGATAGCGAGCTCGACTCCCAACCCCGGGTTCTATTCCATCCACGAACACACGATGGAAACAGATTAAATTAAATTGAAATTTCAGCGTAAAGGGGGAAAATGCGTGGCAAAGTAAAATATGTGGGGCGAGTTTGCCGACCGGCGCCCCGTGTATTTAGGAAATTTTTTTTAGGAAAATTTTTTAAGCTTGAAATGTCAAGCTTAACCCTTTCGCGACGGGAAACGCAAACGCGCGCTTATCGCTGAGGCCGGCAGTCTCTTTCGCAAATGTCTGTCCAGGGCCGGAGAGTTTTTCGCGATTAAGCCTAAATCCATGAACAGAACAATCAGAATATGTTATAGTGTCACTATCACTACTATCCGAATCTGCTTCAGAATCAATATCTCATAATTTTAAATAATTTGCGCCATTTCTGCTATTTCAAGCTCTAACACTTTCGAAGCTTCGACATTCTAACTGTAAAATGAGAAAAAATCCACGTCTACTATATCTAATTATCCACTAAAAATTGGACTGCAAACCGTAATACCCAACGCTGTAGCGAAAATAAAACTCCCTGCTTACTATAAAGAAATACCACGTACGAATTTATAGAGCCGTCATAAAGTATACCATTCAGAAACATTCCCTTCAACTTACGTTTATATTATCAAAAACCACGTGTATGTGAGTCATGCTACTCCCATTCTGAGTAGAAGGTCAAATCTACATGTATCTGTAACCGCATGGACATACAATGCCATCTTGTGCCAAAAGTTATAGTTTTTAAAACGTTCCAGGACACTGGCACAACTGTGTGACGGCCGGGGGTGAACGAGGAAACGTTCTGGCACGCCAGCGTGTCGGCCGGGAACTGAGTGCGTTTCTTACTGGCACGTATACGTGACAGTCGGCAAGAAAAGGTTAATGCAAGCTGGGCAAGTGTAAACTAGAACACTTGATTCAAGCTTGCATTAAGCTTAAACGTTTGAAATTTTCAAGCTTATTGACTTAATAAATCAAGCTTGCTGCAAGTTTGATGTGCTGTCTGGGATCTGACTCGTATCTTGAGCAATAGATTACCATCATTATTAGCAGTCCATTAGTTTTATTATTTTGCTTCCTAGATGGCTCTGGCTGGCTAAAGATGACTGCAGTAAGAGTCCGAGACCATTTTACATTTTCTTTTTCCCCTTCTAGCCATTGACATGGCCTCCCGTCTTGAATACTAGCTCAGCCTCCGGAGTCCACCGGGCCTAGTCATCTTACGATCCTGTCTGTTCTTCATTTTATTTATTTTTTGGTTGGGGCTGGAACACTTCTGCTCCGGAACAAGAAATTTTCAGCCCGTATAGATGCTTATTTTGTACTGTTTTAAAATTGATGTAATTTGAAATCATTATTAATATGAAATTCACTTGCAATCTTATAAACTGTAAGCCTGCATGTTTTATTCCAACACATCAAGGTCTATGGCAGTCTAGCGACATTCATCCAATTCAAGCACAACACAACGGACACTTATTGCAGCTTAACTTAAACACAGAAATTTACAGTTTTTTACGGGTTCTCGCGAAATAACAACTCAAACACAACTACCACCTTCCTGCTTTTTTCAGATTTCCCCCCCATTGCTATGTATACTATTAAAATCTGTGCGCGTCTGTCTGTGTGTGTGTGTGTGTGTGTGTGTGTGTGTGTGTGTGTAACAAATCATCTCCTCCTAAATGGCTGGGAGTTGAGTTTCGAACGAGGTATCCACTTATTCGGAAAATTTCGAGAAAGACCTCCGCTAATTTAAATTTCAGAATTCGAATTAGTTTAGGAGATGTTGATAAAAAACCCCGTCAAAAACACTAATTTTTGCTCTCTGCAACTCCGCGATTGTAACCACTGTAGTGAAAATGTGAGAAATAAGCATCGAGGTTGCCACGGTAGGAGAATTTATTAAATGATTTACACTCTTGCATTAAAAATAAAGGAATAATACTTTTTTTCTGTTTCGAATACTTGCTAGGTTATTTCTTAATTAAAACATCGTCTGCGTGGGAAATCAGAGCAGGAATTCTATATTTTTTATACGCAAAGGTAAAAGGATTTGCAAATTTCAGAGACTGAAGTGTATAACTTTATAATTTGGTCGAAAAAAAATGGCTTATAATCCGATTTTTGAGAAAGTGGATTCTAGTGGTTTGCACAGTTTTAGGCTTGGTGCAATTTACTGAGAGCGTAAAGAAATAGTATTTTTAAAAACAAGTGTAGGTTTTACTAGAATTTAGCCTGAAATTTTAATTTTCTGTTCAGAAATAATGCAGTTATTAAGGCAATTTTAAATGATTTTCATCAAGTTAAATAAATTGATTTAAATTAGGGAAACCCCGCCAAATTTCAGAAAATTAAACTTTTTCATTTGTATTGCTAATTCTATGCCCCGATTGAAATTAGTTGGTGTTACGAGCGTATGAATAGATAAAATTTTTTAATCCCGCCAAACAAGGTGTAATAAAATAGGAAGTCTTTATAAATACGAATGCTGTTTGAGATGAATGAGAATATTTTTTAAACCCAGTAAGACTAGCTGGTAATGCCTTTAAATTATTGCATTTATTGTCAAGTTTAATGTGTGATGCATTTTGGCTATTTGCCATTGACTGCCGACGTTAATTACGCCAAAATGGCAGTTCTAGCAAAGTAAACATAAATAAATCATTTCATATTCTATTTTTAACACCGCTACAGTTTCCGTAGCAACGGAATCCATTGTCGCCACTTAAGTTGTTCAATTTAATAATTAAGTGAAACCACTCATTTCTACAGCTCTTAAGACCCAAAAAAGTGAAAACGCATTAAATATTAAACAAATAGAATTTTAACATATTTGCGCATTAAAAATAATCGAAGTTTTTTCAGGCAATTCTGCATATTTTTCATTTTTTTTTCTTCGCGTGTGACGTCATTTCACGTCATTGTCTTCTGTTTTGCTGTCAGATTATCCGGAGGAGCACATTACACGCTAACGTATGTGCTGCTTCGGCGGACATAAGGAAGCAATTTGTCGGTTGCGTATTTGCCTAACCCCTCTGTGTGTCTAAATTGAAGCAATGAAACTTTGTAGGCGTTTTTTTAAAACTAGAAAAAGGCAGATTAACGTCGTTAACGTGGAAAAAATATATATGGAAAACTATTTAATTGGTAGCCGTAATGCGAAATGATAATCGATTATTCACATGGGCAAAGCAACAAAATTTCGAAAGTATGAAAAGTCAGTAATATGAAATGAAAATCCAAAATAAATCACCAGAGACTATAGGATAAGCATCGTGTACGAGAATGATATTGCAATCATGTACCTAACAAAGGCGCTTCCAAGGAATACAAAATATAATATGAAATTAATTGCTCTTTCTTCCCATGGCTTTTGCGGAATCTTTCCGAATAACGGGATCCGATGTGCTTAGAATATTTCATATAAATTACTTATATGTTAAAGTTCTATTTATTTATTCATATTTATTCCAGTTACTCCAGTTACAAGACCAAGAGCTCTAGAAACGATTTCAGATTTTGTTTAATATTGAATTTGACACTATGCAATTAATCTATGTTAAAAATAAAATATGAAATTAGTTATTTATTTAGTGTGAATTGGCAGTGAGATCAACGTTAGTTTTATGTAACAAGTGTGCTACTATATTAAGAGTTCAGTAAGGGTAATAAGCTTTTCGCTTAAGTTACGTCACAAATGTTTTCATTTACGAAAGCGACAAGATCTTCACGGAAACAGGATGCATTTTTCGTTTCTGAACGTACAATGTGCATCGATTGTTTCGTGTAGGTTTTTTAAATTTGGGTAAAATTTAATAAAGTCATCTGCAACATAACTGTGCTAATGCATTGTCCACGCTTTACGAAATGCAAGATAAGATAAAATAGTATTCAACATCATGTAATGTCATTCATATGGTATGTATGAATGCTATAAATTAAACCTAAAAAGGAGAATTATATGATGTAGAAATAAGGCATTTTTCGAAAGAGAAAAGTTTCGTCTGCATACTGTAAAGTTCTCATTTTTCTGATCGCCAGTGACAATGACGTAGTTTTTGTGTCATCATGTTGCAATCGTCTCAAATTTCCACTCATGGAGTCAGCTTTTCGTCAGAATTACAGCAATTTTTCACTATTAGAGATTCCTATCACTGGGTTTAATTCGAATTATATGTGTAAGAAAAATATTAGTCTCCTACCGTGCGGAGAACGGGTAAGAAGCTAGTTATAGTTTTATTTTCCGTGTGACATCGGTTCAATAGTGGAAGATTTAATTTCAACTAAAACTGTTTAAAAATTGTGGTAAAAAAACCTTAAGCGTAAAATTTGTAGTTATGTAAGTGAAATACAGATTTTTTCTGTTTTTCCCTGTCTCGCCAATCTTGAAAACAATACATTGCCAAATTTTTCGCAAAAACTATGTTGTATTGGAAAGTTTTTTATAATCGATGCACCTGGCTTGACATATTTTTCTCGTTTCAAATGAACCACGATCTGAAAATTCAATTCGACGCGTATTAATCAGCCCTATTAAATACGGTTACTGACTATGCAAATTCAGAAAAGAAGACGCACAGCTGCAAAGACGACACTAAACTGACAGTTAGATCAGCATATCCGCAAAGCTGTAAAAAGGGTAATGAACTAACAGGTGCACAATTCTTTTTCGCTCAAATTACTTTTGTCGTTCACTGTTTGATTCCTGCCAAGTGTCCATAAATCTGCGGAAATGCTGCTAGCTTGCGGAAAGTGGATATTTTGGCGGGAAAAAGGCGATCATTTACGTCAAGTTTATTTTTCATTCATTAATCCAGGAGGCCTTTGTAATTTTTTTCCTTTTTTTCTTTTTTTTCCCGTTCACTGATGTCGGAAGCTGTGCTATTCCGTCATTCGAGAACTTACATTGCTTTTGATGACAAATATTCCGGACGTCAAAGTAAATAAATTTGTTCTTTGTTTTCTGCTTATCATTTTCAGCTATGGTATACACCATATAGAGAATGAGAAAGGCACTGTTCACAAAGAAAGACTACAACGGTATAAAGCAAATAAAAAAAACCTGACAAACGGTATAAAGCAAATTAAAAAAACTGGAAGTCTTCATGGTTTTAGAAATAAAGTAGTTTTTGAATCTTTTTCTAATTAATGCAAAACTGCTCATTTTAACGTTTTCATCTCTTTTTTTTTTTAAAGATTTTCACCACTATTTTCTTTACAGTATTTATAAATTTAAATAAACCCAAAAACTTTCTAATTAGCTGAATGTGTTAAAAATATTCTCCAGCAATAATAGAAGTAGACATCTGTGTTAGTGCAGTATTTGCTATGCACTGTTGCCAACAACAAGGCTTCTCTCACCAGTGGGTATGGCACTGAGTTTTACAAATGGCAAGTCTTTAGGTTTTAAAAAGCGTGTTAAAAGAACAAAGCATTTTGTGATATTTTCCAAAATTTTACGTAAGAATTTTTTCAGAAGTTTCTCAAGGCCTATATTGGCGGCTTCTCGTGCATTAAAGTTAATGTTACAATTTGTGAAAAACACTCGGATTTCTTTCGAATATCTGACAAAAGAATAACTGAAGCATAAATTAACTTAGTTGATCCCCCTCCCCCCCCCAAAAAAAAAAGGGATAAAAGACAGTGTCTTTTATATTAAAAATCAATTTCGATGTTCAGTATCTAAAATTTTGTTAATCAATATTTTTTAAGATCTAATAAATTCTTAGTTTTATTCTTATTCTTTTTTTTTTCAAATGAAAAAGCGCTGACTTTCAACATTTTTTCGGCAGTTTGTGACAGATGCAAACATTCAAAAATGCCCGTAAATCCGTATGAACGGCGCAATCAGTTCTAAGTGACACATTCGGAACCGGTAGTTGCCCTCTTTTGATAAACATTTTCCTTTCGTTTCCCATACGTTATTACATCTTATACCGGTGCGTCAAAAGTTCGTGCAGACTTTAAAAAATCATTAAAAAAACAAATGATTATAAAAATGTCCGGTTTGCATCGTCATTCTTATAAAAGAGCTGGATAATCAACACTTTATCCTGTAACGACAGCATAATGTTGATATCGAATAAAGAGTCCACGTGCATTTAAGTGTTTTACTGGAAACCTGATTTGCATAAATCATCTTGGTGTGTGCATAGTAGTACCACCTACCGGTCATTTTTTGAACTTTTTTTTCTTAAAAAAAAATCCACCCTCTTTCTAGTGCCATTCATGCAAACCGCACGTTTTTATCATCATTTGTTCTTTTTTAATGATTTTTTTAAAGTTTGCAGGAACTTTTGGCGCTCCCGGTATATTGAACCTATAGAGACAAATGTAAGAAAAATGCTATTACCAATCAGTATGTTTTGCAAAGCGGACATTAGTTCAAAATTATGATTTCTAATACTGTTTTAAGTTTTGATGATTAGTTCGCAAATGTTTTTTTACGCTTACTGATATCATGATTACTGATATCTTTCGAATGATAGACAGCAATAATAAATGGTACCATAATGGAAAGTATACATGGTGTTTCTTGTGCGGTATTTTAAAAATATGGTAATATATAAATGTTTCTTATAAAATGATGCATAGGAAGTGATATGAGGACGGTTCAAAAATTAAGTTGACAAATCCTTCAACAAATATTTTTACTCAAAATCTAGAGATACACAAGCAGAGCGAGGCATTTGGTATAGATTGTTTTTTCAACATATCTTCCATGGGCATCAAAGCATTTGTCACATCTGTACACTAATCTGTTGAAACTGGCGGTGTAGAAATCGGGGCCCTGGTCGCTGAGCCCCTTCACGATGGCTTCCTAGACTGCGGCATTGTTTTGGAAATGCCGTCCCGCTAGCTAAGTGCTTCTTCAACGGCCCCAGCGTCTTTTAAGAAAGATCCCCACGGAGGGCATCCCATCCCTCTGCCTAGATTCCACGTTCAAGATAATTGGCTATAATCCCACAGAAAAGACTTCAACTGCCCCAAGAGATGGAAATCATTGGGTACGAGATCCTGGCGAAGTGAGGATGTCCTAAAATTTTCTATCAAAATTGAATGTGGTTACTGCGATCGTGTGTTGCACCTACACACGGAATTTCAATTGCTCCTGGACGTAGTTGCAAAATTTTACTTATTTTTCGAGATATCGCTCACTATTATGCATTGTCCAAGAAATTGGAAACATCTTACATCTGAACTATTACATCCTGTGAATCATATACTGAAGTAGATTTCAGCTTTTAATTCGGAATAAAACTGTTTGAAAATTGTGGTGGTGAACCTTCCGAAAAAAAATGCTTGAAAGTTGTTGCCTTACTTTTTTTGAACCACCTACGACTTAATTCAAAATTATGATTTCTAACGTTGTTGCTTTCAAATTTGAAATTTTTTATCATTATTGGCGCTTACAGATACCGCTACCCTTTCAGACAGAACTAGTTCGAATCGTTAACATCTATATCAAATGGAACATTTTGACTTTTCTTTGACATCTATAATAAATGGAACATTCTGACTTTTTTTGTATCGATTAAGTCCCAGCGACTTCAAAAACCTCCCACACATCGACAGAAGCCGGAAGCGTCTTTTCCTGGTACATTCTGAAAATAGATAGAGAACACAAAAAAATCCAACACTCTCATAAATAAATAAAAAAGAGAAAATAACGTGAAATTCTCCGAAAACATATTCTCTGAAATTGCATCCCCAATGCCAGTGGGATTTGTCAGATGTTCCATTCATCGAAATGTAAGCCTTTCCGATATTTTGCTCCAGATGTGTAGATTAGGCGGGCTTGGCCAGAATCGATACTTCAGCTTTTAAAGGGTCAGCGGGGGCTGATCTAGAAGTCAATATGCATAAAGTATTCACAACTACCAATTTTTATGTTTTTCTTTAAACATTTTTCTCCACTATTTACTTTTTGATAATTTAATTTAGAACAAAATCCGAATGCGAACTTAAAATAAAACTGTTTTAGAGTTGCGGTAAAACATCGTCCGAAAAAGGCGTGAAAACTGGCTGCTTGGAATATAACTTCTCGTTTGGTATATGTATCAAATTTCGGCATTTCACTGGAGATGTCGTATATGTGGATAAAGAAGGGAGAAGGAGTAACGACTGAATAGGCAATATTTAGCCAAAAGCGAACGAAAATTTCTCGAACGGATTGTAGATGGCCCCTCTATCTCCATGGCAGTAAATTTGATCTTGTATTCTTCAAAATAATAATCAGTGAAAAGTTATACTTTGATGTCCAAGTAATTCACTCAGACATATGAAGTAGCCTCCCTGCTCCAAAAAAAGTCTTTTCGTGCAAATTGGTGTTTTCAGTGCCAATAGAAACTGGTTTGTTTTAGCAAGTCAATATGAATTGCATAATATTTTCTCGTTGTTAGCGCTAAAGCTCATCGTTTGGACAAAAAACAAAAAAAAAAATCGTCAAGAATAGTAATATTTAGTAATATAATCTTTTTCATAATTTCGTAATTCTTCGTTGTATTTGGTAACAGCGAATGCACTATGACTTGTTTGAGAGGGAAAAGGTATGTTGACTTACTTATTTTTGCCTACTTCGTGGATCGGACTATAAAGATACGTTCGGAGAGTATTAAAAAAAAAAATCTGAAATACTTTCAAATTTTGAATATATACTCACAAAAATGCTGTATATTTGAAGTGCATCACAATGTATGCGTTGGCCCTATTTGTGTTTCTTGTCCTATTAAGCTGGAAAGTGCATCATAATCCATAATGTTAACATTATATTTGTCCTTCTCGTCTCATCATGTTGGGAAATTTATCATAATCTTTTTATCAACCCTTTCTGAATTTTTTTTTCGCTGCGAGTACAGGAACTTGCTGTGGACATTGCCAGTAAAAAGTTCGGAAGAGTTTGCTGTTTTGTTATGGGTTCAATCAGTCCGCGAAAAACATCAACCCTCATGAAGGAAAACACGAATTAACAGTGAAGCCTACTCCGGGAGGCGAACCTGAAACCACAGTGTGGTGCTCAAATTACCATGGAGAGAATACCTAAAAGCACGCGGCTGTAAATTCTTCTAATTAGAAAAATTATTACTACTAACATTTGCATCCAAGCATAAGCTCACAAATATCCGAATTTTTAATGTAATACAAAACTGTTTAAATATTGTGGTAGGAAATCTTCCAATAAAATCCGAAGAGTTGGCAGTTGAGTTAAAAGTGTCACAAGCCTAGATTTTCTACAGTTTTGGAAAACTGTAACAAAAGTATCCTAGTTACCGTATTTTTTTTAAGCTTTTTGAAAAAAATGACTACTTCTGTGATTTTTGATATAACGGATTTTTCTTTAATATTTAACAAATCTGCGAAAGTTAGATGCTACAGATCAGGAAAAGTTGAAAACACACAGTTGCGTTTTCCAAAATTAAATGAATTAGAATTCCCAAAATGGATGAAAAGAGATTCACAACTCATCTTTAGGTTAAAATTTATAAATAATTTTATAAATAATACTCATAAATAAAAAATTGTGCAGCACGACCATTTCTGTTAGTCCAAAAGTTCCACCCTTCTTCAGCTGTAAGTCTCAACCTGCACATAGGCAGGAAAGCGAGAGAACATTGACATGTTTTGCTCATAGCACGCATAATTATTTATTCAGGCTGTTGAAATAATTTTGAAGTTTACTTTAACAATTTCAGTTCTTAAAAGTTTGATAGTTAAGGCGCATACAGAGTGATTTTATGCTCAACGCATTAAGTGAGGATTTGGTATACCAAGATGGCTTATAACTGTACTGTTATCTTTAAAGGCAAAATTTTTATTTTTATTATTTATTTATCTATTTTTAATACACCGCATTCATGTCTGGCTAATAAGTTGAGTATCTAAACAGGGCAAATGGATCTAATTGATTTTTTTCAGGCGGCTTCATTAGCAACATAACAAAGTTGTTTAAACAATTCTTATACATCCTGTATATAAACATCTGATTCCGGACAACTTCCATTTACGCGGAAACGGAAAATATGAAACTCGGTTTTCCAAAAATTGCATCTTTTTTTCACCCAACTGTAAGAGCGAAAATCGGATATTTTCCTTTTCTCTTCTTCGTCGGATTTTCAAGAAAAATATTTCTTTTCTGTATCGATATTTGTCATTTTTATATCGAAGAAAGTTTCAAGAATTCGAAGAACTTCCAAAAAAGAAATGAAAGTTTTTTTTTTTTTTTTTTTGCAAAAGGAAAATGCTCATTTTCGTTAACTGCAGTTTGACTGTGTTTTATGCATTGAAGTTACCTGGGACAGTCTTGGTTGTATAGTGCTAAAGAGCTGTTCTACCACCCATGACCAAGAGGATAAGACACTCAACATGTCGATGGCTGATGACAAGAAGATACATTAAACATGATTATTGTCGCGAGCAAGAAAGTTTCGGTTTGTCGTGTGGTAAATTTGAGCAACTCAGGAGAAGTACTCATTGGCAGCGCTGTCTCCTCGTATCCAATATTGAATACTTAATTTGAGTAAGAAATGTTTAATGCAAAATCTTCTTGTACATAATATTTAAATAAAATAAATGTGTGTGGAGTATGAATACGCTTTAATATCAACCAAGGAAACATTTGAAAGCATCGAACACTTACATTTAACATTTGCTTAACTGCCAGCTCTTTCGTGTTTTCACCAGGATGTTTAAACAGTTTCATTTTACATAAAAAATTTAGAAACCTGCTTCAGCTCTTCAATGGAAAATGCTTATTCGGAGGACATTTTTCAATGAATTTCTGGATATGTAGTTACGGCTTTAGGGTGACGCATCAGCACCGCCCTTTAAACAACAACATATTTCACATATAAGTCCCCTGTGAAAATTTTAATAAAAAGTATTATAAACATATTTCTCTTAAGGTTTCTCTGGTGGTTTTTCTTAATAGTCAAACGATTTTTAGTTGGAGGAGCCACTTATTTTTCTATTTTAATTTAAATGAATTTATTATTACGCATAAAAATTGCATTACTTAGAAAATATTTATTAAAAACTGATTGTTTGAATTTAATTCTATACTAATTTTAAATAATTAATTTTTAGTAAATAATAGTTCCTATTAAGTATTTTCGTAAAAAATTTTGCTATAATTATAAAAAAAAATCCCTAACGTTAGATAAAATAACCGAAAAATTTATTAAATACCTTTTTCCATGTTCTTTTTTGTAATAGTATTCTTGAGCTACTAATATTATGCCATTATATTTTGAATACTCCGATATTCTAGTAGAGATAGTGATACCTACGGTACCCAAATTTTTGCTTATGATAAATATTGTGATAGATCAGACATAGCTATACCCCAAAGTAAGTTCTTCCAATACTTTGTTCCAGACGTGTCTATTAGGGAACTATGTAAAATCGATAAAACTCCCAAGGGTCAACGGAACAGAGCAGGATGTCAATAACACCTCGAATCTCGGAAATTTCGAATTCTTTTTCCTGATCCGGTGCCTCTCTTCGATATTCAATTTCCGAATCTTTTGTCGGTTGTCATTTTTGAGATAAGCTCTCAATAATTATCTTTCACCCGGTTATTAGTTAAATTTTATTCTAGCTCCACGACAGAATTTTCTCATAATTTAAATGAGCTTCGGAATATATAACATTAAATAGACTAACGATTAGATATTGTCCACTTTACCGAAAGGAAACATAGAACATTTATAAAGTATGCAAACAAAACTTCCTTTAGCATTCTGTGTAATTCTTGTCGATACATATATTAAATTAACATAGTCTTCTGTAATCGCTATATTCATTCTGAATCATCCGGTACGTTGATTTCCGGAACGATTAATTCTCCTTAGAAATCCAAACTAACGTGCGTTTTGTTGAGGTAAGAGCTGTTTTCTTGCAGCTAAATTACAATTCAACTAATCACAGAATGATTTTTATGAGCGTGAATGCAAATACATAACTTATGCAGACCAAAGAAAATGGCGACCAAAGAGACGAAAATGGCGACCAAAGAGAGATTAGGTAATTGACTATCGAACACAAGAACTGGCTCAGATAAAAATTAATGGATATATTTTTTTCTATATTAAATAATTTTACAACAAATCTCTTCAAAATCAGTCTTTAATTGAGATTATTTTTAGGATAGAAAAAAATTAATGTAAGTAATTATTGTATTATTAATTAATTCTTTTCTCAACGGACGGGTATTTGCCGATTAGGCATGGTCCACCACAACTGACCGAACCTGAAAGTATTGTGTCCATTTCTTTGTCTATCGATCACTAGAATACAGCATGTTATGAGATCATTATGTTTCTGAATTAAACATGAAAGATGGATGAAGCAAGACGGCTCCGGGTTAGGTGCTCTCGCGTGGTTGTCGATCAAACTTTCCGGAGTTTTGGGCGGATTTTTCCAGATGTAACGCGAATTCGCGTTAAAACCCTTGAAAAATCCTCTGCTAGTTATAACAGTTATTCGTTTACTTGATCGTTCCTGATCCCTATCGAATTCGAAGAAACTATTACTCGTTACGTACACGTATTCACGTAAAACACACGGCCGTGTCCACGACATAGCCACATCCCGTTTTTATGAAAAGTCTTTTAGAATCTATGATTTGTATTGATAAACAGATCAACTTTCCATTCCCAAGGAGAAAGCATCTCATTTAAAGACTGATTTTGAAAACAGTTTGCCCGTCAATTACCTAATTTATTGTTTTAATATGCATTTATTCGTAATTCTTTGAAGTTAATATAAATTTTGATGTTTTCGTAATATTCTTAATAATTTCTGTATTCCTATAGTTTTTTTCTTTTTCTTTTAGGTAAGGCTTTTCATGTGTTATATTCTTTGAACCACTAGGTGAGAGTTCATTTTTTTTTCTTTTCAACTTATTGTATCTGTTTCAAAAGATGTTAAAATTTTTGCTCTTTGCTTTTATTGATCATGACTATGTCTGCAAAAGTAAATATTTGATTCAAATTGCGGTTAACTTACATTTTGATTAGGAGAACTTGCCATTATTTTCAGTTTTAGAATATTTATGCTAAAGAAATCTCTGTTAGTCCTTTACAAGCAATGAACTAAACATTCTTCTCTCTTTCAATCATTCTGTTTTAACACATTGTGAACGAATATTAAGAAAAAATAATCTTGGTTAGCGATTGAAAACTAACGATTAATATTTAACATAAATAACAATCAACAACAATTACAACTAATGATACCTTTATCATAGCTGCCAACTCTTCCGGTTTTTTTTCGGAAGATTTTCCACCACCAATTTTTACTTACGGATTTAAGTTTAAAATAAGTCCAAAATTTTATTGTAACATAAAACTGTCTGAAGATAGTGGTAAAAAATCATCCGGAAAAACCAGAAGAGTTGGCAGCTATACCTTTAACATGATTACTGTCTAAAAATTACAATTTTTTGCTGTTGATAATTATTAATCGTTGTTATTAAATAAATGTCATTAGTTTTCAATCGTTGATTGTAATTAAATAATTATCATTAGTTATCAATCGTTAATTTTGATTACATATTAATCGGTAGTTTTCAATCGTTGACTGTGATGACGTATTAATTGTATTTTCCAATTGTTAATTCTGATGAAGTGCTAATCGCTACTTTTCAATGGTCCATTGTGATTGAATATTACAGTTAGTTTTCAGTTGTCAATTGCGATTAAATACTATTCATTAGGTATTAATTATCATGTGAATAAGCATTAATTATTTACGTGATTAATTGTTATTTTTAAATTATTAATTGTGATAATACATTAACCGTCGATTTTCAATCGTTAACGGTGGTTATTCTTTTGTCTCAATACTGTTGTGAGCTATTAAAAACGGCAAAGTCCCCTAAAAGATAAAATATCTGTTTTTTACAAATATTAAAAAAGCAAATTCTCCTGTTACTTCGGTATGTATTCCTGTCTTCTAAAACCTTACTAGTTTCTCTAAATAGCAAAAATCAGTTTGAATTTTCGAATCTTCATATTTAACTTATTTTGATGCGTGGGATGATTAAATATGGTTTGTTAGAGTAGTTGATTGCTATTTCAACTGCTTAATGATCTTTCTTCGTTCAAAAAGAAAAGTAAATAAAACGTCTTATATATCGCTTATTTTAAAATAATTTTTGTAAGATTAATTTTCTGATCGATAAGCCTTTATTTTATTACATAAAACTAGAAAGTCACACGTGAGAAGGTGAACATCTGTTTCTAATTTATAACATGAGCCCATTCACTTCATTTGACGAACTGTACTTTCAACAGATCCTTCGCTATTGAGTTTGGATCCCGCCTACCTTGTTTGCCTATTTCCGCATTTTCAATAAAACGCTGATATATTTTTATATAAATGAAAATTTTTATATAAAAAAAACGTATTTTGGATAACTTGTTAAAATATGCATCAAATGCGCTTTTTTTTTTTTTTTTTTTTTTTTTTGTTTGTTTGTTAACATGCGCGAATGAGTTCAACTTTGCCTCCTAGAAGGGGACGAATATTCTGAACACTTATTACAAATATAAGTTCCGTATTTTTACCTACGTAGTATTATAAAGTGCTTTTTGTCATAGCATAAAAGTAATCATTACAAGTTTAGTCGTTACGTGAATAATACACAAGTCATGAGAATATCCACTGGAGAAAATCCAACCCCGCTAACTGACAGCTTGCGTCATCATTACGTGTCCTGTTGGAGAGAATCATGGCTTTCCCATTCGCTGATTACGAAGTAAAAATAAATTTTGAATAAAGCTGCATTGAAGCTCAGTCTTGGGCGAGGTAAAGAAAAGGTGCCGAGAAACCTGAAAGAGAAAACTTAGCGAAACATCCCTAATTTGGCATCACTGTTTACGCAGTAAGCATGCACTCCTGCTTAACAAAATCAGCCAGCATTTACAGAATATCATCAAGTACTTTTCGCAAGCATTTATTTTCTACCAAGTATGTGCGATAGGGCTGTGTTAAAAAATTATATCAAAAATTACTACTTACGAAAAGTGGTTAGTTATTTTCCGTAATGGTCCTAGCTATGACTTGACTGAGGAACATTTTAAAGACTCTTTTGTCTGGTATGCAAGGTTTTATGTTCGCACTCATCAGATTCCCATTGATGATGAGGGTTTTATTAATTTTTTTTTCTTTTATACTACTCTATCATCAAATACCCATCCCGACGATTGGTGTCAGCTCTTCACGCAATTTTCACTTCCTGTCTTGATTGACCGTATGGACCACCATGGTCTTCCCTCTGTAATTTCAATGTCGTTATGCATGGACAAGGAGCCAAACTTCTTTTTTTTTAAGCAAAAAAAGAAGTCTTCCACGGCTTTGTGTTACAATGTAACAGGCGGTCATCTGACTTCATAAGAGGTGTGCCTAATTGCTTCTAACATCTGCGAGATCCATTTCAGGTAAATTGTGCATGCGTCCTCTGGATGACTTTCATGCATCCTTGCCGCCATTAACGCCATCGGTGGGGGCGCAACGTTACCTTGAGACATTGAAATTACCGAATGGCGACAGAGTCATTTGTAAAGTCTGGTACTGACCCCTTCCAATTGTTCTTCGTTAAAATGCATATTTAATTGCGTACTTGCTGAATTTTGCAGTATGATACAGGGCCTGATTTCCGGCAGGGCATTCGGGGCTTGCACCCCGTCCCCCAACAAAACAGGGCCATCCAAATTATCCTTTAAGAATTTGTGAATTTTGATTTTAATTTAAAATAAGAGACAGATATACTAATTTTATGAAAAATAATAACATTAATTACTATTTCATAGACGTAGCATTATATCCACCCTTTTATTAGCTAAACTGTATAACCTAAGACAATTATCCATAGGTGCCAAGAATGACGGAATATAATCAATCACTTTTTGTAAACTGCAATTTTTTTTAATAATTTTTTTAAAGAGTCAGTACACTTCAACCTTAGCTCGGAAATTTTGTTATATTTTAAACAGAACATTAACGTTCACAAATAGTGGTTAATTTTATTCCGTAATACTCGGCGCCTATGTATTCCGCACAAAGTATCATTTAGACGTGGCCTATGCAATTATGTATGCTGATCGCGAGGAAACCATAGAGCTAATTTTCAATCAGAACAGATGAAAAGAAATTCTGAAGTGGAGTGAAGTGAAGATCTATCCCACTCTAAATCAATGCTCTGATACAAACATTAGGAAAATAAATATAAAACTAGTTACTTGAAAAATGCGAAAGGAAATGAACGATTGAAAATTAAACAATATAATTGAAAAGTTTTATTCTACATATTATTATTATTATCGAACTATTTCATCTCACCTCTAATCTTTATTAAATAATCATTTTCATGTTGTAATAACACCCTTCTTCGTATGGTGTAGTATGAATGTTGCTTTGTAGGGTATTAAAACGTTTTCGTAAGAGGGGACCCCCAATGAAGCTTTTGCCCTGGGCCCCCAACTCTGCATGTCTGTCCCTTATGAAATATCTCAGTAGTGGATGTTTGGGTCTCGAAAGCGAGATGAAAGGGGGTCAAGTTCTCTGCCAATTGTAATACAACGTGTCCAACAAATAGCTTTTAATTTTGGAAAAATAAAATGAAATAAAAAGATTTTCATGTACTTATGTTAAAAAGCTCTTTATTAATTTTAATTAGCTCACGTCTTAAAACAATAGATTTCTTTCTGATTTCAAACAATCTAATGCCGACGATTTCAAGAACATTCAAACCACCGACACTCCTCTCCGTTAATCGCTTAAACGTATGTTGTATGCTGTCCACTTCATTCGACGAGGATTAGTAAGCGGGTTCTTGAATTAGACACGTTGTTGTTGTTGTAATATTTGGACCCAACCGGGCCCATCGTGCCAGCGACCCAACGGGAGTGCCCACGGCCGTACCCTTGGGCGACTAGCGTGGAATAGGATAGCCCCTTAACCTCCGGTCCCCAAGCAAACAAGTCTGAAAATAAATGTGCCAAATACAACCGCAACAAACCACCAACACATTTAAAGATTACGCAACATGTTCCATATACCCAAGCAGTTAGTTCATCATATTCAAGAAGCAGCAATGACACAATCGCCCTCTTCTGTCAAACCTCTAAATGTCAGAGCGACCAACTCATGCAGCAAAACTTTACCTCGTTAAAACCCTTTCGAAAGAATACTTATCAAAAATCGTTTGTATCAGTTTCGAAAGGGTGGGTGCCTCCGGGATGTATACCCACCCACTTCCTCTGCTCACCGATGCCGCCCGTTTGGAAAACAATCGCCGCGTATACTTACCACAGGAATCTTCGTTTCAATGAAGGTGGGGCTATTAAAACGGGCGCTGACAACGGAGATCTTCGAATTACCCCATGTGTTACGCCAGTCTTAATTACGGAGCAGCCAAGGAGTAATCCGCTTCCTACCTTTTGAAATTTATGCAATATTAAGATTTATCCTGTTCAGCCTTGTTTAATTTAAATTTTGGCAGAATCAGTTTCGAGGAGCTATGATTACTGAGACAGCTCGCACTGGTTTCAAATGAAAAGAATAAAATACTGAATTAGGTAAAATGAATTCATAAAAAGATTTGTTTTGTGTTATGCCAAGCTTACACGAAGGGCATCTGCCTGCGGTGTCGGATGCCTTGCCGTAGGACATTTTAAGGGTTCCTAAAGGATATTCACATTACATCTGGAGAAAACTACCTCAAACTCCAGACCATAAGACCGATGGCCGCTCTGGGACAGAACCCAGGACCTTAACACCTCAGCCATGGTAAATTAGTAAAAAAAAAAACACTAAATGTTTCAGGAGTCAAAAACCTTCATTAATTAAAGTCCTAAACAAAAATCTCTTAATCTTCAAGGGCTACATTCATTTTCCAATTTAATGAAGTCGGAACATTTAAAACAAGCTCTGACGTCGCGATCTTCGAGTTAACCCATGCGTTACGCCAGTGTTAATTTCGGAGCATCCGAGCGGTAATCCGCGGCCGATCCTTTGAAATTGATGAAAGATTAGATTTATTCAGCCTAGATTTGTTTAATTTGAACTCTTGAAGATTTAATTTCGGGGGAGAGACTGGAACTGCAAAGGTTCTTATTGATTGCGAAAATATAAAATATCTCACTGAATTAAGTGAAACGAATTAAAAGATGGCAATGCGTTCATAAACAAGGAAAGAAAACTGTACTAGAAAATAAAATCAGTTAAAACGTTTTTCGTTGATTTTTTGTGTCCAAAAAACTAGTGATGAAAATGAAATTATTCAAATTAATCGTTTATTAAATTCATTCGATTAAATCTATTTTGAAAAATTCGTTTGAATGACCAACATACAGCATTCGAATAGCGCATGGCTTGCGCAATGTCGAATAGTAATCGAATGGTAATTGCGAATAGTATTTGTGTAAAAATCTCAAATAGTACAAATCGAGAAGAAATCACGAAAACTATACGAAAAGAATTTACAAATACAGCAGGATTTCGTTACGATTACATCAGGAATAGCATAGTTGCTAACTTTTACATTTATATAAAACATATGCATTACAAATTATATTCTTTTTTTTGTAATAAGATTTATTTCAAAAGTAAACGAAAGATGAATGAGCGAGATTAGAAAATTGTGTAAGTCAAGGTACTACTATTGCGCAGCACAGCATACTATAACACGACTGCATATAAATCTGAACTTTGCTTGACTACACCAGCCGGTTGCAGTCCTTTTTTGAGTGGACTTGAGAAAACGAACTATGCAAATTGGCACAACTAATGTTTTTTTTTAATATAAAAACAATTGGAAAATATTGGTTGTGCAATCATCTCACAAAATATTTTCTTTCCCCTGTATTGTTATAAACTTTTATTTAGTTATACATGTTAATTTTTAAATAAATCTTCCATTTTCCTTTTCCGAACATGTACCATCTAAGGAAAGTCTTGTAATCATAAACTAAATTCGACTTATTCTTTTTTATATATCTACAGGTTTTGATGTATATTAAAACATCTTTATTCCATAGTTTTTTTATATATATACACAGGATAATTCAGAACTCATGTACAAAATTTATGGGGTGAGAAGAGCTCATGTATAGCACAAATCAGCATAGAAACAGTAGTCCATCTCCTACTGTTTATCACGGATAGAATGAAAAAGTTTAAAAACTTTGTAAATTCCTCATTTTTTAAGTTTCTAAACACGCTAAACAAAAGTAACCGTATATTTAGAAAGAGCAGAAAAAATCCTATAAAATGACAAGAATTGTAGAACAATGTCTAGATTTGATGGCGTTTTACAAGCAATGAAACAGTGAAAAAATGCAAAATGAAATATGTGCCAACATTTTTAAACATTAATTATGCCAATAACATCAAGGTAGAATCAATAAAATTTACGAAAAATTGGCCCATTCTGATAGCTTTCGAAAAAGCTTACAATAGATTATATGTGTTGTCTTATTCGGAAGAAATTTAAATTTTTCTTCGCTACAGATCATTGAATTTCAAGTTTTTTGAAAAAGTGGCTCCGGCCATCCCATTAAAATGCAGCCGTCCAATCAGTTTTTCAAGCAAAATTTTTTGTAAGTTAAAACCAAAAAACAAATAAATACAGCAACACCAAAGACCAGAACTTTGAAAACTACTTGAGACGTGCACATGATTCAGATGGACGGAGCCCCTTTTTCAAGAAATTAAAAATTTAGTGATCTGTAATTTAATAATTTTAGTGGTCCGTAATCAAACTAGAAATTTAGAGAAAATTTAAATTTCTTCTGAACAAAGCAACCGATTAGTTCCCTGTAAGCTTTTTCGAAATCTATCAGAATGGGCCAATTTTTGGTAAATCTTACTCATTCTGTCTTCAAAGTTATTTGCGGAATCAACATTTAAAAATGTTAGCAAATATGTCATTTTGCATTTTTTCAGTGTTTCACTGCTTCTGACGTACCATCAAATCTAGGTATTATAATTGGCGTCATTTCATAGGATTTTTCCTGCTCTTTCTAAATATTGGGTTACTTTTTGTCTAACGGTTTTAGAAACTTCAAAAATGAGGGATTTACAAAGATTTTGAACTTTTCATTCTATTCCAGATAGTGGGAAAATAGTTGGAGTTAGAGCAGGAGTTTCTTGTTGATTTGCTCTTCTAATGAGCTGTTCTATCACCCCTTAAAATATTTAAGATACAAGAACTCTGAATCACCCTCTATAAATAAAAATTCTTTCCATAAAAGATTCACTTAATTTTTTTTAAATATATATTTTGAGAGAAAGAAAAAATCCCCCCCCCCTTCACATTTGAATGAAAAGAATTCATCTCTCCCTCTAACTGTTTAACTTAAGTTCTCATAAAACTATATTAACAACAACATGCATAAAAAAGCCAATCCCCTATGAGATAATTGCCTTATCGGCACATTCTGGAAAAAAAAAATCAATAACGTAACTGTCCAACTTAGACATTAAAACATTGATAAATGCAAAAATTATACTCTCTATCTTAGAAATTTACGATTTCTAGCTTCATAGATAATGAACAATTTAAATCCGCTTTTTTTTAAAATATTTAAATTCTTATATATTAGCGAAGTTTAATTCTTGAATTAAAATGCAAAGTTTAATGTTTTGCTACCTTTCACAAAGTTAGGAAAAGTGATTTATGACTATTTCATCTTATTATTCAGTCATTACTCCTAAGGAAGAAAAGTGTAACACTTCTATAATTCAAGTAGCGAAAAGCAAAAATAAATAAATGAAGTTTAATAGTATGCAAGGTAGTCCATTTCATTAATTACGGTGTTTACCTTTTGAAACCATTGAGCACAAAACATATCAAAAACTGTACATTATTACCAGATGCTGCGTTACAGATATTATACGGACCAATTGACCATTTTAAAACATTGTAACATAAAACATTTTTCCGAATTTTTTAAAAACTACACCTTTCAGATAACAAAATTTTATTTGTTAGAGAATGTTATTGGAGAATTTATATCAAAATGCACTATGATTTTTAACTTTTAATAATGATAAAATTATTAAATGCTATGAAAGTATTTGGATGGAACAACATGGAGAAACGTTGTTACATTGGTGGTTTTTTTCAATTCTAGGGTTATTATATTAGCCCGTATATTCAAAACTTCGTGCCCAAATGGAAGTAAAATATGTGGGGTTCGAAGAATTCTGATTCTAATGAAAATAAAACGTACCTGTGTTAAACGTACGTGAAAATAAAATTTACAAGTTATAATTATTAACATTTTCATTTAATAATTCCTTATTATAAAAACAACAGAAATAAGGAGTTATCGTTATTGTTCCGCTTGCATGAATTATTTTTAAATAAAACATTGTATTAACATTCTTCGATTATTTAGCGATAACTTTGAAAAATCTTTCAAAAGTCCGACATCTCATTTTTCAGTGCATTGTTAACTCATCGAAATTGCGTATTTTGATTGGCTAGATTTAAATAAGTGAAAAAATAGGATGATCTTGGGTCTAACAAAATCAGTGTTTAATTTCGCGCAAAATATCCCAACACAAATTCACCGTACTCAACAATGGGTGTTATTTATGGAACACTCATTAATAACACTGCTGCCAACTCTTCTGATTGCATTGGAAAATTTCCCACTACTAATTTTTACTTTGTAACTTTAATTTAGTAAATATCCAAATTCGTCATACCAATAGGAATGTCTAAATGTAGTAATTAAAAATTTTCTTCTAAAAATACGAGTGGGCGAGCAGCTATGTAATAGCGCAAGGAATGCGATGCCTTTTTCAGTTACTTTATGATGAAAGTGTGAAATAATTTTATTTTATGATTAGGAAATTTTATACAGAAGTGCATTTTGCCATGAGAAAATCTTTTTGCATTTAAATTTCTTTTAAAATTCATTTCTTTAACTAGAAAACTGAATTATTTTTCAATCCTTAGAAAACCATATTAAAAAGTTTCACTTGGGGAGTTTAGAAATTGATAAAAACGTATATCTATTTCTATTCGGTAATTTTATGCTATTTTAAGAAAAGAAAAAAAATGAAAGGGGACGGTAATTTTTGATTAAAATAAATAACTATTACCACAGTAAGTCAGCTCTCATTTGCGAAAATTTCAACTGAAAAATTGTTAGATTTCTGCTAAAAATTAAATTAAAATGAGATGCCACTAAACTGGAATCCAGTGAACGAAAACATACATTTCCGCCATACGGATGAATGCAATTTTGGACAAAAATAAAATAATTAAAAAATAAATAAATATAGTTTTTGAACTGATTGAATGAATTTGTAACTTTATTTAACCACCATCGCTACGCCAATCACTCTAGAATTGAAAAACGAAAATTCTTATGCTGTCTGTTAAGCTAAAATAAATGACGTCATTAAATGAATTCGTTCAAAAAGTGTCAATAAAAGCAAATTTACAATACTGCATCCGTATTTTCGTACTTCAAATACGTTGATTTATCTAACAAATTCTTTGAGTTAAGCAGTAATGAGAACATCACGAAAAGAATAGGGTAATTTGAATCCTGCCGAAGATGTACTGCATTATTTTCAAATAGAATCCTTCTTATTACAAAGCATTTCCATTGAATTGAAACTTGTTATTTACGAATACCATTTATAATACTGACTGTGTCATTTTGAGCTCAAATAAAACACTAGTTGAACACCCTTATTATTTTCTATACACCATTTACTTTGAATGCTTTGTATTTTGCAAAAGCTATAAAGGGAATTTTATTTTCAAGTGCGATCGTTCTTATTGGAAAGCATTTTGATAGGTTTCAAACTTCTTATTTTGAATACCACTTATTATACCGAATTCCTCTATTTGAACTCACAAAAAATTAATTTTATATCCTTATTGTTTGCTTGTATTTACTTTATTTTCTTCCATTTTTGTAATAAGCCAAATATATAAATACATGCGTATGTGTGCTCATTTTTTAAATTTGATAAAATAAATTACGGAAATCTCTCCCTCATTTTGATAGAATCGGGGAGATATGATTTCTCTCCCCGATTCCTAAAGCGTATCGTAAAATATTTTATGCCAAAAAAAATGATTATATAGGACGGAATTTTCGGTATAGACTATGCACAGCTGCCAACTGCTACACTTTTTTTTTTGAGAACGACTCACCACTATTTATTTTAGTTGCTATGATATTAAATAAATTTAGAATCCTTTATCTCTGAAACTGCTTGTAAGTTGTAGTAAAAAAATATTGTGAAAAAAAAAAAACAACATAAAAGTTGGTAATTACAACTATAGTATAGCGTTAACCCTTTAGCACCCGACTTTTTTCAGCACATTCTCGAATTTATGTCTATGCCAGAAGTGATAAGTAAATTTCTGACTTTTGTTAGTATGAAGTGAAAGATTCTGATTTTACCTTGTAATCGCTGGGCATTTTCCGGAAATCAGATTTATTATTCTGGAAATTAAAATAGAGAAATATATTAATGCTTAAATATTTTTGCGACCGTCTGCAAAAAGATCTCTAAGAAGGGGTTAAAATAATAAGGGGAATAAAGGGGTTAAACTGACATGAGGGATTCGAAAAGAGTTCATCTGTCTGCTGCTAGATTATTATGTTTCTCTGCTATTTATCTTTTCACTTATTTGGTTACTACAGCATGTTATATGTAATCCGCTTGCTTAAACAAGCTATTGCATTCTTTAAAAGATTTCATAAAAATCAAGGCCGAATTCCAGGAAGTCCGCAAAACGTCAGTAATCGTCAGTAATATCGGGTAGCTCAAACTAATTGGCTATTTTCAAAGGTAAGAAATATGGACTACGGAAGTTCAGCGTCTATTTTTCGATCTTTGCAAGTCAGTAACTAGTGCAGATTTTTTCCTGAGTAAAGGGCGGGGTTATAGTCATTTTCTCCCCTCATTAATGGTCGAAGTGCTCGTTTTGTAAAAAAAAAAAAAAATATCTAGCAGCGAAAGCATTGCTTTCAATTTTCAAAACACGATTAAACAAAATACTACTGCAGATCTTTCAGGTCAGGCTAATCCTTTTTAAAGATGAGAGTGTGGAACTGAATTGAACTTTGTGTATGAGAGAGAGGAGGGGAGCGTGTATTGGAGTTACTAGGCTGGAAGCTATTTACCTCCAATGTGTGTTTCCATTAAAGATTTAATTTTGATTTGATTTAACTTTACTGGCTTGGGATGTTAAATACTGACCGATCACTGAGAACTAGGTACATATACATTGCACGCATTTTTACAATGTATGCAGAGGGCATTAAAGCACGTGCATGAGAGCACTGCATCCAAGATACAGAAATCCTGAGAGCTGAAGCTTTGAGGCCATCATTAGGCCTTCAAGTAATGACCTCACCACACTTTCATTCTCATAGAATGAAACTATTTCAGATTTATGGTGAATGCTACAAATATTAAAAAGTATCTTAAGTGAAAGATAAAAATTAAAATACGTTCATGACACAAAACAATTTATTGTGATTTACTCCCTTATCTTATAAATAAAAATGAAATTCTGTTTGTTTGTTTGTTTGTTTGTTTGTTTGTGGATTTGAGTTGTATACAAATCCACAAAAATGGACCTATCAGCCTGAAATTTTGCACAGATATGTAAAATAATATAGAATAAATCATAGTCCACTTTAAAACTTTGAAAGTCCACCCGTTCCCGGAATTTAAGAGATTTTTTATGCTCTTCACGCAAAAATCTTTCCGTAATTGTAACCCCTGTAGTGAAAAAAGTGTGAAATAAGGATCGTGGTTGCCATGTGTGGCGATTTTGCCGAATAAGATGTTTTAATTTCTCAAAGTAAAAATAAAAGAATAATAATGATTTTTTTTGTTAGTTTATATTCGTAAGGTTATATATTTTTTTTAATTATAATATCGTGTGCATGGGAAATCGGAGCAGGAATGAAATGTTTTATACGCAAAACAATAAGAATTGAAGATTTCCGAGGCTAATATGTTAAAATTTTTTAGTTTGGCGAAAAAATAAAATGGCTCAAATGCCGAGAAAGTGAGTTCTAGCGGTTTGCACAGTTTCCGGCTTGGCGCAATTTACTGTGAGCTTAAGGAAACGGATTTTTGAAAACAAGTGCAAAGGTTTTATTAGAATACAGCGTTAAATTTTAATGATCCGTGCGAAAATAATGCAGTTATTAAGGAATTTCAAGCGATCTATCTTCAGCATTCTCGCGATTTTGAGGAGGATTCTAACGCTCGGCGCTATTTATCGTAATTTAATCGTCTGCTATTTGGGTTATGAATACACCGGCGTATAAGTTTTTGAAATTTTCATTCAGTTGGAATTGTGCATTTTTCTGAGCAGCTTTTCTGCATCTAATGTATTACATCCAGAAAAAAGGATGTTAGAAATATCAATTTTAATTTTCTTTAATCGCACTCATGAATAATGATACACTCTCCAACTTAATGAAAGAAGGAACGAAAATAGGGAAGACCCATGGATTATAACACTTTTCATATATAGCACTTTAGTGCGTATTTAAAAATCTGAAAGTGTGTCAGATTTTCTATGATTCTAGCGCTTGGCGCAATTTACTGAGAGGGTATTTTTAAAAACAAGCGTAGGTTATCTTATAAATAAAAATGAAATTCTGTTTGTCAATTTGTTGATTTGGGTAGTATACAATTCCACAAAAATGGACCTGTCAGCCTGAAATTATACACAGATATGTAAAATAATATAGAATAAATGATAGTCCACTTTAAAACTTTGAAACTCCACTTAAAAACGTTTTCCTCCTGAATGGTTCTCTTAATTTCCGTTCCCGGAATTTAAGAGATTTTTTATGTTCTCCACGCAGAAAGCTTTACGTAATATTAACCCCTCTAGTGAAAAAAGTCTGTGAAATAAGCATCTTGGTTGCCATGTGTGGCAATTTTGCCGAATAAAATGTTTTAAATTCTTAAAGTAAAAATAAAAGAATAATAATGATTTTTTTAGTTTATTTTTTTAGGTTATTTTTTTAATTATAATATCGTGTGCGCATAAGAAATGAGAGCAGGAATGAAATGTTTTATACGCAAAACAATGAGGATCGAAGATATCCGAGACTAATATGTAATTTTTTTTAGTTTGGCGAAAAATAAAATGGCTGATAGGTCGATTTTAAGAGAGTGAGTTGTAGCGGTTTGCACAGTTTTAGGCTTTTTGGCGCAATTTACTGAAAGCTTAAGGGAATAGCATTTTTGAAAACAAGTGTATAGGTTTTCTTAGAATACAGCATTAAATTTTAACTATCCGTGCAGAAATAATGCAGTTATTAGGCATTTCAAGCGATGTAGCTTCAGAATTCTCGCCAATTGAGTACATTGATTTAACTTGGGGGAAATTCGCCAAATTTCAGAAAATTCAAATCTTCGCATATAGTACATCGAGGTAACGATGAATAAAACATGTTATAGTTGATAATTTAAAAAATGCGGCTGTATTAAGGGATTCCACTTTTCAAATAAATGCCTGGTGGTCGAACCATTTCCCATTTTGATTACTGCTAAGTCAATGCTTCGAATGATTCCCTGAAAAAACTCTTGCAAAATGGCGTATGCTGGCACTTTGGCGAGGCTTAGATTTGAAACTGGATTTTACTTGAGACTGGTATATACGCATAATAAGACTGGTTATAGATAAAAATGAATGTTGGTATGTGTGTAGGATGTTGAAAAACTCCAGCACCGTTTCACCGATCACTATGAAATTTGGTTCACCTAAGTCTTTTATCATGGAGAAGGTTTTTATGCTATCCGTTTTCCTCTAACTTTTCACTAGGTGGCGCAGCAGAACGTCGAATTCTATTCCGTTAACCGTTTGCTATGCGAATATCGTCGAACCAATTTCGATGAAATTTGGTACACGCGAATATTAGAACACGGAGAATATTTCTCACTATCCATTTGCTGTAACTTACCGCTAAATAGCGCTGCAACGCATCAACTTCTATACCGTTCGACCGATCGGCATAAAATTTTTTATACTTACACATTTGAGAACGAAGAATATATTCTAACTGCGTTACTTTTGATGTTACTCACCACTAGATGGCACTGCAATGCATTATTATTTTAACTCGCCACTAGATGACGCTGCAGCAGGCCAAATTTTTGACCATTCAAACGGTGGCTATGAAAATCAGTATACATAGCTATTTGAACAATGAGAATATTTTGGCGTTATCCATTTTGCTATAACTCGCCACATGACGGCACTGTAGCAAATCATTACTTTAATTAACCACTAGATGGCCCTGCAGTGTATCACTTCTTGACTGTGCGAATGATCGCTATGAAAATAGGTATACATAGATATTTGAACACGGGGAAGAGTTTGGCACGATCCATTTTCCTATAACTTGACACTAGATATCGCGTCAACACACGAACTTCAAGACTATTCAGCCGATCGTCATGAAAATTCGTATACATCGATATCTGAATGCGAAGAATATTTTTGCCGTATCCGTTTTGCTAAAACTCGCCACTAGATTGTGCTACGCCGCATCGCCTTCTGCACCGTAAAAACGATTGCCTTGAAATTCAGTATGCATGATTATTGAACACAATATAACGCGATATCCATTTTGCTATATCTCTTTATTACAATAAATAGTAATCACAACAAATATTAATATCAAAAAGTCCATTCATTCCCGTGCGAAGAACGGGTACTTCAGCTAGTTACATTATATAATTAGTTACAGTTAAAAACTGCTCTTTTTTGTAAAATTAATTTTTCTATCTCAATTCATTAAAATGTTGTTATGAGAGAGTAAATTCACCAGAAATTTCGAATAGTTTTACTTTATCAAATTTAATCTGTGATGACGTCACCTTTAGAAGGCCAGCTGATGACGTAAAGGCTTAGTGAGGTAGCAGTGGTTAGGCTTTCTATATCTAGGAGGCAGTGATTGATGTCATTTATTAAAGAAAGAAAGTCGGAGCCAAAGGTGCAGAGAATATAAATATCATTCATTTTAAAAAATCTGATGTTAAAGGTAAATAAATTGTACACGTAAACTACAAGACAAACCGTATGCACACTATCTTTCGTCGCTGACGAGAAATACAGGCTGCGGTGCTGACATTTTGGCCACACCATTTTCCTAACTAAGAGTCATGTGACCTAGGGGATGTGGCCATCGTAATCCGAGATAGCCAAAATCCCTTGGTCACATTACTCTAAGTTGATAGATGTGACCCGCTCGATTAACTTTGCATAACTGCCAACAGTTCGGGATTCTAATTAACAATTTTTATTGTAAACAGTAAATTTGTGTTTCAATATACCAAAATCTAGTTAGCTGCTCCGGTGTCTACTATGTTGAAAAAATGTATATACTGTTTGCAAAAATAGTTAGTTATATTCCAGAATTGTTGGCAGCTGTGACTTTCAATAAAACAGACATAAACATGATAGAAACTGGATAAGTTATGCTTCTGCTTTCTTTGCTAGGATTCGAGAACGTATCCTGAATGCCATATGACAGAAAAATCTTTGTTGAATAAAGCCAGGGCTTTCTTACGTTTCTTGAAACATGTCAATGCACTTTTTTTTACTATTGACGTATGTTTTAAACAAAGTTTTTTTTTCATTTAAATTTATATATTGGTAGCAATAGAAAAGGTACATATTGCATTGCTGCTAACTCTTCCGGATTTTCTGGAAGATATTTTACCACAATTTTTAAATAGTTTTATTTTTGATTAAAATTTGAACTTTGTAATACTCTGCAAAGTGGTGGTAAATGCCGGAAAGCCAGCAAACTTTTTTTTTCTCTCCTCATGGAGCGCAAGAAAACAGTCGTCAGATTTCGCCGCGCTCATCTTCAGAGACGTGTCAGTTAGTTCCAAGTTTTTTGTCTACTGCTGTGTGCTGTAGAAGTTAGGTGCTTCTTATAATATTCTGTGTGTTATTACTGATAGCAAACTATTTAATTACATACTAGTGCTGTGTTCTTAATAAACTATATTAATTATCCACTGACGTAGTCGTTATTTGAAGCTACGAACAACAGCAAAAAATCTTCCGGTAAAATCGAAAAAGTGCGCAACCACTTTATGATGAAATATAATACATATTACAGCAACATTACCGTTTTGAGCCTGAACAAAAACAGCTGATGTATTATTATTTTTATATGCATTATTTATTTTGGTTGTTTAACTTTATATAATAATCCGTAATTCTTTTTGTCCCCTTTTAATTTACATATACACGCAAGATAACAAACCTCTTCCGCATTGCTCTGTACTCTAAAAAAACATACCGGTAATGACAAGATTAGATACAAAGCCCACAAAACGATCTCGATTCCATCGTAAATAATATAAATGCTTACTAAAAGGGTAAAATAATAAACGGAACCGCAATTCCGGTAATGACGTCCTAAGATGATGATGATGTCATAACCTCTAGGCATTCCGGGAATGCCTGTTTACGTCACGATCGCTGACACATCCCACTGTTTCCTGCCGGCCATGCTGTGGATACGTATGAGCACGGGCCTATTTGTTATACACTCCGCCCGTAGTGTGCATCATAGAGAGAAGTGACGTCAATTGGATACGTTTTCCGTGATCAGTGGAATAAGTAATCGGCTTATTGTGGTTAGAACTTGAGCATAATTGCTACTAATCATGCAACTGTAATAAATATTCCGATTTTGCATAGAAAATTCAATTATGCTAAATGTATTAAAAACTTGTGTCAGTATATTGGTCATGATAAAATTTCACATCGGTAGAACAAAACTTAAAAGTTGAATTAATATTATTATCATTATTACTATGAGTTTTGTTCTCCTCAAAGAATATGGAAAGGGAAAATGATCGCGTCTTAACGACACAAACTTCTGGGATGTTCAGATCCTAGGACTTCAATCGAGTCGTTTATTTACAGATTCAGCAAAAAGACTTTCAATACATTAAATTCCATAGCACTCACTGCTTTGTCTTTGTTCAAAATCGCGTCAATTGTTCCTCCAAGACTGTTGACTGTTGTCGAAATATCGTTGAATTTGGTTTTAACCCATGAATGACAAAGTCTCTCCTCCCCCCAAATATTTTCCCTGAAATAAAACTACATCACCTAAAGTATTCCAACAAAAGTCGCATTTTCTATGCCGGTTTCATACTTAAAGATATTGTTCCCATAAAAGTAAATTATGCCTTATATAATAATAATTTCTCATATCTCTTTCTAATGTTGCGTTTTTTCCGAAAGTTAAATCGTTACTGAACAAACTAAAATAGGAAATTCGTTTATTTGTTGAACAATTTTGTGAGTGGATGTATTCGAGTGCGACTACATCGCATTTTCTGTCTCAGATGTGAGATATGGACTTTGTTTATACTTTTTTCACTTATCCTTTATATGACCTAACTAAAAATTCCGTTGACGTGACCATTCCGTGCCGCCAACTTCACGCTTATTTTTAGATTTTATGTGCACACGCACGCGTAGTTTTGAATTTAAACTAATATCACATTATCATAAAAAATAGTGGTGCTAAGTCTCCCCAAAAATGCATAATGGTTGACAGCTATGAAAACTCAACTTAGCTATAGTTCCTATATTTGGCTAGAAATCCCTATCCTTTATGCAACTTAAATATAGTATCTCAAAAAAAAATGTTATTTAATAAACGTTCAAGGAAGTCATGCAATGTCCACATAAAATTGTTTAATCATTAATTGCATGGTATTGCATTAATTCGCTGAATGCTCCAATATTCAGTCAGTCAGCTAAACCACTTATCAATTTAGCATGTCATTTGCAATTGTTAAAATAAACTGAATCTACTTACCTTCCTTATCTATTTCTCTAAGAGCAGTTTTTTCCTCGTTTGTTATTCTAACGAAAGATAGCAAGAAAACATGGGTAGCGTAATGTTTGTTTCCCTGCATGAAGCGTACTTTAAAGTGGAAGACTGTTTTACAGGAATAGCAAAATTGTTCTGGGATGAAAGCCAAGTTACTTTTCTAGAAGAAAGAAAATTATTTATTTATTTATTCCATGAATATTTTTTTGTGATTATATTCTACTTCCTTTGTTATAAGGCATAAAGGATTTTTTGCATGCTTAAATAGCATCTTTCATTTCCTTTTTTTTCCCCATGTAGCTTTTAAAAGATTTTTTGAATTTAATAAATATTTATATTTTAGTTACATTACGAGCTGATCTTTAATTAATATCGTGTAATTAATTATGAATATACATATATGCATAATTCATGGTTTATCTTTCTTTATTGTATAGTTTACGGCTTTATAAGAAAGACTGTCGCAAATGCGGGCAGAATATTTAGCTTTTTTGTGATATTATGCTTTCAATAGTTGAAATACTGCTTGCTAGCTCAGTAATATTACTTTTTTTAATTTTATCTACTTTTTAGAAATTGGAAAAAAAAATTCGATTGAGCAACTATTTCCTATTCTTATAATTAAGATATAGTAAACGTTACAATAAACAGGTATGATAAAACTGATTTTATCGACTAAAATTTTAGTTTAGACTTCTTAGAACTTTTGAAAGGAACTTATGTGCATTTTTGCAAACATTTAATGTTTTTTAATATTTTTTTTGCTAATTTATATTTTACTGCAGTATTATTATTTGTTCACTTATTTTCTATTGATTTACTTTATAATTTTCAGAAGTTAAAAAAAAAAGAAAAGAAAAGAAAACTCAGAACAACCATCTTCTATTATTATAACGAGTGTGTTAATAATTCAAAAACGTATTATCAGTAGCTAAAAGCATATGTCAAAAATCATTTTAGCGACTAAAATTCTAATTTAGCCTCCTTAAAACTTTTTAAAATAAACTTTTGTGAATGCACATTTTTCGAAAGTTATGCTTTCAATATTTCAAATACTTCTAGTAAAGAATTGTTATTTCTATAATTTAGTTTTGATTACGCATTTGCTTTGCATTTTTTAATAATTAGAAAAATAGTTAATGATAATATTCTCTGTACATAATTAGTACTTTAAATAATTAAATTTCTTAATAGCTTACGATAACATATTTTATCTGCTTACATCTAACTTTGCAGGATCAATTCTAAAAGTTACTTTAAGGACGAAAGTAAATTTGGTTTATGACTTTGATCATCTCTTAAAAAAATCACTTTAATTATAAATGAGTGGAAAATCACTAAAAATTGAACAAAAATCAATTTCATAGCTTTCTTTTACGGAAAATTATATGCACAAGTACATTTAATATTGCATCCATAGATAACTATGTTATTTTTAATAAAATGATATATTATATTCGAACAAAAAAAGGAAAGTAATAGCAAAAAATTAAATTAAATTAAATTAACTGCAAAATTGGATTATAATTAATTATGCGGATTATGAGTGCGATATAATTAATTGCTGTGCAATATAAAAGTACTACGTTATTCATTTAAACGTTGCTTCACGATCTCAGACAACATAAAGGCATTGCCTTTAATTTATGCAATGACTTGACGGAACATTCTCGAAATACGTTATGCAATAGGCGTTAACCTTTGTTATTTATGCCATAACTGCAAGTCGAAAGCCTTGAAAGCCTCAAATAAAGAACTTGTTACGCTAATGTGTAAAATGAATACTTTTGGCAGAGCTTCAAGACGAAAGAAGTTACTTGCTTGATATTTTCTAATTAGATTTTATTGTCACTTATAAAACGGTACTCACACGGCATTTCAAAAATAATGCTAAAATGACCTTCAAAATGAAAACAATAACTGGTATTGGCTAATTTTTAATTTCATTGTTGCCTATGCAATGGTATATCTGTCAACTCACCCAATTTTTTCGGGAGATTCCCCACTACAACTTTTAAACAGTTCGATTTTAAATAAAAAATTTAAACTTGTAAGCAATGATATCTATAACGGTAGTACTAAATTTTTCAATGTTTCCAAGAGATTTCTCACCACTAATATATGTTAGTTGGTGTAATGAATAATTTTTAGTATGTAAATCGCATATAATGGTATGCACAAGGCATTCAGAAATATCTAACGCTAAAATGAGCTTTAAAATGATAAAAAATTGCTTGATTGGTATTGGCTAGATTTTGATTTAATTTTCGCCTATGTAACAGTATACACATCTTATTTCAAAAATATCTCGAGACAAAATGAAATAAATTTCTTGGTTAATACTGTATAATTTGATTTAATTGTCGTCTATTAAAAGAAGAGAAGATTTAAAACCAAGAACTTCTTTTACGATATTATGGATATGGATAGTCCTTAATATGATCCTAAAGTATTGAACCCAAGTCAATGTACACTTTCCAGAAAGAAAAATTGGCGGTGGAACGATTACCACAACGGAACGAGGTCACCACTTGTGGAAAACCACGTATTACAGCTGATGAGCAGCGATATTCATCTTCAGAAAACAATCGGGTACATTCGTAATCATATTCCTCTGGTCGGCAATTGGCATTGATCCCGATTAGACAGCGTAATCTCCCAATTAGAGACCACAAATAACCGGCTGTGACTTTGATTCTCCGAAAACACTGCTGCCGTCACAATTAGAGAAACAGTAAATCTCTCGATTTACAAAGCAGTTTTTTTAGAAGTTTCAATACCTCTGTTTGTTTTTCTAATATATTTGAGCTTAATTAATCCCATTTGGCGATAAGGTGGGTTAAGTAGCGTGATATCAAAAAGGCAATCAAAATATTGCACAAATATTGCCGTTTGGAGTACAGGCGATGTGTATTTAACAAATCAGCTACAATTTGTTTCTTAATATGTTTCGAAACCTATGCATTTAAAACATGAAAATACTAAATCACTCCCGATGAACGTCTTTGCGTCATTGAATGACTGGGAGATTTCGGAAACCAATATTTCACAGTCTGTATATCCATAATGGCATCACCAAAAGCATTAAAATTCGTGACATCTACCAGAGGTCATTGACGTTAATCGCATCTTAGGGGAAAGGGTGGAGAGAACATATTTGTGCTTCAAAAATTCTGGAGCTTGGAAGTTTATTTTATAGTGTTACTTGACTCTCAAATCAGATGATGTACAGTTTTCATATATTTGTAGTGTCATACTTTTCTCGTATTTTAATGTTTTGATTTGTCCACTAAATATGGGTGACTTTTAACATGCGTTATTGTTTAGTTTATTCTTTCAATAATAAATGAAACTAAAACAAAAAAGTAAGCTTTCGGTAACAGATTACTTTTTCATTCTCAATTTAATACAGTTAAAATAGACTGCTTAAGAGGAGTCTTTTATACTGCTTTTCTAAATAAATGATACACCTTCTCTTCGAGTATTGCTTGCTTTCTTAATTTAAAGTTTAATTTGAATGCATTTTGATTTGAGAAAGATAATTTATCGGGATCTTTGACTTTTATAACTTTCATCTCGATTTCTCAAAACTTCAAGTTCATTTTTATTTCAAAGTACCATTTTATAGCACAATCTTTGAATAAATACAAGCATGCATGAGTTAAAGGGAATCGAACCCAAGACCGCACACACAGGCGATTAGCGGCAAGGAGTAACGACCAAACCTGGCATTCACTTGCTCCCCTTTCAATGCAGTAAAAAGCATTAAATAAACAAATAAATTCTTTTATATTATCTGCAAAAAGCAACTTTTTAAAACTTATGTACAAAAGAAATAACATAATTAAGCAAATAAAAATCTCACATACACTTCAAGAGTTATTACCAAAGAACGAAAAAAATTCTTCGGCTAATAACTTCATTACTTCTAAATAGTGTGGTTTCTTTCTTTCTTTCTTTTTTTAACCTTTTCCAGTAGTCTATGTAGAACTATAAAAGAAAACATTTTTCATGTCATTTGTAGGAAGTAAAATTTTTATGCACGCATTTGTACCTTGGGCACCATTAGGTTAATGTAATTTTTGTATGAAAAAAAAATCCATTCATAGTAAATGTATTTTTAAAAAATACTTTGAACCAAAGTAATAAAATATAAACTCGACGTATAAATGAAGATTTATTTTCAAGTGCAAAAAGGAATGGCAGCCAATTGCTTTTTACATTGCGTTAATACAAGCACATTTGGTAACTTTATCATACAAAAGTGTACTGCAGAAGACGACAATTTGTCAAAAATGAGAAAAGAAATTTGTTTTATTGCTACTTGGCAATAAATGAGCAGAAAAAAGAAAATACCATTGCTTCAGCTTGCATGTTCTTTGCGATGGAATTAACCTAATAGATAATTTCTGTTCAAGAAAAGCTACCTTTCTCTTTCCATTATGGAAAGGAAAAAGCCATTAAATGAAGAAAGAAAGTAAAATAAATGATGTAAATAAAGAAAAAAGTACAACCAACTTCTGCGATATTTTTCACAGGATTAAATTATATCAGTTTACATAAGTCGTTTATTTTACCCTCTTTCTTCCTATTATTTTTTTCCGTTTAAGTATTTTCTTTCACTTATGTTCCAAACAAAAACGAAAAATGTTATTTATATAAATTTAATATATTATTTAAATAACAAACTAAGCAATTACATTAAGTTAAATAAATCTGTTTAAACAATCAAAAGTGTAAGATAAATGCTACGTATGTTTTGAGAAGCACAAAGAGAAGCCTGTGTTCGGCAGCACAGTACTTATAAACCCACAGAGCAGCTGTAAAGTCAATAAAAAAAATTGTCAAGTAATGTACATACATGCACTACAGTACACTACAAAATTTATTGTTTTATTATAATATTATTTTAAAATTTCGATTTGTGTTTTCCATAATATTACTCTGACTTCATCTCGGATAGTTCCATTCTATATTTCTTCATCCCCCATTTCTTTTTTTTCTCTTTTCGCATGTACCAGTCGAGCGAAATAAGTTTCTGATACAAATTCATACACAACTTTAAACTTTTACTAAATAAACCTACTAAGTAAGTGAAAATTTCATGCATGTTTATCGGTATGTTATCATTTTTAGGGGCAATAAAATATTGTTGTAATTAAAATATTGTTGTTATTCATGAATCAGCCATAATTTAGGAATATAACAAACCACTTTTTTTTAATAGTAATTATTGTGTAACTATTTAGCAAAACTCATGAAATCGATATAACATTTGCAATTCCTGAAAACAAGAACATCGAATTTGCATACCTCAAGTAGGTCGCTCTCGCCAGAGTGCTCCATTAAATTAACTTCAATGGTGCACCAACTTTCGTCAGTCATTCAATTCCATGCTCAGTTGCTATTTTTAAAAGGTAGTTAATAAATGTACTTTCTACAGAAAGTGGTTAATAGTACTCCGCAATTGTTGACAGCTATGAAAGCAACTATAGAAAATTTCACTTATACTAATATACATATTAGCTACCACTTACGAAAGTGCTAGAATTGGGTGCTTTCATATGAACTCAACATCCGTTAGGGGATCAAACCATTAACATAGGTTTAAACAGCTTATCTCTGTGATAAGCAGAACTAACGATATAGTAAGCCTCAGTTTCGAATTTAAGTTTTGTTTACTGTCCAAATTCATTGGAAAGCATTTTGTTTTACACATGCATTTGACAAGCCGTATCTTTCTTGCCAAGAATCAACTGTTAATGAGCATTGAGCTATGGTGCCTGTGGTCGGATAGGTAGCTTAGTTACCGCTGAATTAAATCTCTTCCACTTTTCTGGCAATCTCGGAGATTTACGAAGACATAATAGAACTGCCGCTGCTTTATATGTTGCTTCGGAATTTTACGATTCTGCCCGAGTAATTCCGAAAAGTCTTCCATGCGTAGCAGTGCTTCTTTGTGCTTTTTCTAAGCCTGGGCATTTTATTATATTTATGTTAATATCTTGCATTTTTGCTTCGCGTAGCATCGGAGATTTAAGTGGTAAACCAAGCTTTAAAAATAAATGCAATGATTGGTTTTTCATGAATCAGGTACATACACTTAGTTTTCCTTTGTAGTCAGGAAGTATAAAGCATGCTAAACACTTAATATAAAACGTTTTCCAATAGATTTGTTTTACTTGCAACTGCATTAAGAATAACTGGTATTTTCCCTCGCATCTTTGTACAGACATTTGCAACGATGGGTACAGATCGAAAACATATGTGTGCCAGATCATTAGTTTTCACTGATATTTCAATAATTTAAAGACCAAGCATGGAAGGTTGTTTATACTTGTATGTGGAATATACATTTCACGATAATTTTTTTATGACTATTACCCTTAAGTGACTTCTGTTGTGAAACATGTGCTATACAGCGTCTGTGCATGTGAGGCCCATAATTATGTACTCCTGCCTACATTACATTCCACACATCTGAACTACATCCCATGTTTAGTGTCTAGCACACGAATGATATTATGCAGACTTAGTCACATTAAGTGACAATTTTTTTGGTGATTAATTAATTTTAAACGAACCCTGTCATGAAATATGTGCTTTAACAGGGTATATATATTCATAGCTGCGAACTTTTACGGAATATAATTTACCACTTTTTGTAAGTAGCAATTTTTTACTTATTATAAAACAAAATTTTCTGATTTACGAGTAAATGTTTAAAAAACATTACCTATACGAGAGGTAGTTAATTATGTCCTGTAATGTTGCCAGATGTATATGAGACCCGTAATGACAGTCACTCTGCGACTTTCTGACATCAATGGAAACTAATCTTATAAATAAAAATGAAATTCTGTTTGTGGATTTCATTAGTATATAAATCCACAAAAATGGACCTATCAGCCTGAAATTTTGCACTATGTAAAATAATATAGAATAAATTATAGTCCACTTTAAAACTTTGAAAGTCCACCCGTTCCCCATTTAAGAGATTTTTTATGTTCTCAACGCAGAAAGCTTTCCGTAATTGTAAACCCTGTAGTGAAGAAAGTATGAAATAAGCATCATTATTGCCATGTGTGGCGATTTTGCCGAATAAAATGCTTTAAATTCTTAAAGTAAAAATAAAAGAATAATAATGATTTTTTTAAAGTTTATATTTGTAAGGTTATTTTTTTTTAATTATAATATCCTGTGCATGGGAAATCAGAGCAGGAATGTAATGTCTTATACGCAAAACAATAAGAAATGAAGATTTCCGAGGCTAATATGTAAAATTTTTTAGTTTGGCGAAAAATAAAATGGCTAATATGCCGATTTTGAGAAAGTGAGTCCTAGCGGTTTGCACAGTTTTCTGCTTGGCGAAATTTACTGAGAGCTTAAGGAAATAGATTTTTGAAAAGAAGTGCATAGATTTTATTAGAATACAGCGTTAAATTCTGATAATCCGTGCAGAAATAATGCAGTTATTAAGGGATTTCGAGGAATCTATCTTCAGAATTCTCGCCAATTGAGTATATTGATTTTAGTTAGGGGAATTCCGCCAAATTTCAGGAAATTGAAATCTTCGCATTTAGTACATCGGAGTAACGATGAATAAAACACGTTATACGTTGATAATTTTAAAAATGCGGCTATTAAGGAATTCCACTTTTGAAATAAATGCCTGCTTTACTTATTGGCGGTCAAACCATTTCCCATTTTGATTGCTGCTAAGTCAATGCTACGAATGATTCCCTGAAAAAAATTTGCAAAATGGCATATGTTGGCCCTTTGGCGATACTTAGATTTGAAACTGGATTTTATTTGAGACTGGTATATGTTTAATAACACTTTTTATAGATAAAAATGAATGTTGGTATGTGTGTATGAGGTTGAAAAACTACAGCACGTTTGACCGATCACCATGAAATTTGGTTGACCTAAGTCTTTTATCATGGAGAAGGTTTTTATGCTATCCGTTTTCCTCTAACTTGCCACTAGATGGCGCAGCAGAACGTCGAATTCTATTCCGTTTAGCCGTTTGCTATGCGAATATCGTCCAACTGATTTCGATGAAATTTGGTACACGCGGATATTAGAAAACAGGGAATATTTTTCACTATCCATTTTGCTGTAACTTGCCGCTAAATGGCACTGCAACGCATCAACCTCTATACCGTTCGAGCGATCGACATAAAATTTTTTATACTTACACATTTGAGCACGAAGAATATATTCTAACTGTGTTCCTTTTGATGTTACTCACTATTAGATGGCACTGCAATGCATTATTGTTTTAACTCGCCACTAGATGACACTGCAGCAGGCCAAATTCTTGACCATTCAAACGGTCGCTAGGAAAATCAGTATACATAGCTATTTGAACAATGAGAATATTTTGGCGTTATCCATTTTGCTACAACTCGCCACTTGACGGCGCTGTAGCAAATCATTACTTTAATTAAACACTAGATGGTAAACTGACCACTAGATGGTAACTGATCGCTATGAAAATAGGTATACATTGATATTTGAACACGGGGAAGAGTTTGGCGCTATCCATTTTCCTATAACTTGCCACTCGATGTTGCGTCCACACATGAACTTCAGGACTGTCCAGCCGATCATCATGAAAATTCGTATACATTGATATCTGAATGCGAAGAATATTTTCGCCGTATCCGTTTTACTAAAATTCGCCACTAGATTGCGCTACTCCGCATCGCCTTCTGCACCGTACAAACCATTGCCTTGAAATTCGGTACTGATGATCAATGAATACAATATAACGCGATATCCATTTTGATATATCTCTTTATTACAATAAATAGTAACACAACAATATGGTAATATCTAAAAGTCAATTCATTCCGGTACGAAGAACGGGTACTTCAGCTAGTAATAATAATAAAAAAATTATTCACACTTATAGTCAGTTCCTAACTTTTGGCTGACTCTGTATGAACTAATAGTATTTTTCTTTCAAGGGTAAAAACAAGGCTATTATTTTATAAGCACTTGTTTAATGTTCGCCTTGATACTAAGTATTATTAATGCTCATAAATTTTCCTCATACAGCAATAAGAATAAGCAATAAATAAATAAAACAACATAAAAATAAATCTGTATGCCATTCAAAACACGTTACATAACTGTAGCATTTTTTTTAGAGTGATTCATTTACGGCACGTAACCAATTTCGACTGAAATCGTAAACACTTCTCAGTTTTGTTGAAAAATGTTTAAGAAAATAATCGAAATGTCTATTACTGAATCATACATCGAATACATATACTCATCTAAAAATTTAGGGAAGAAATCTGATGTGAACTCCACGTGACTTTCTTGTACGTCGATTAAATTATAAATATGTTCAGTGCACTTCATCTAAACTTTTTTCATTTGAAAGAGATACAATACTGCAGTAGTACTGAAGTTTAAAAATTTCAGCTAAACATTTGATATATTGCCAATCTAGATTCCACTTGAAAAATTCATTTTTCGAACTTAAATTTGGCGGTATTTTGCCAAAACCTGCCAAGCTTGCGATAGATGGCAGATTTTAGACATAATATGGATTAGAGTTTAGGGATAATATGGATACAGATTTTAGGGATCTAGCTTTGCTAGATTTTAGGGATAGCCGAAATATTGATTGACCCTAGACATTTAATGAATTGAAAGTATCCATACACCTTAATATATCGAAAGTCGTTGGGTGACCCTGTAAATAAATCACCCAGTCTTTTTCAATAAAAAGATATATAGCAATTATGTTAAAATAGTTCTAAATACGAAATCTTAGCATTCTACTGTTAAAAGTTTTAGAGTTATGCCAAACACATAATTATTTTTGGCGCCAAATTTGGCTACATTTCGAAAACACTCGTTAAGATCGATGACAGTCACTGAGATTTTGGGGATGACCCAAATAATGACTGAATATCGGCATAATGTATTCAAGATGTCCGTTGATATTAATGAATTGAAATTCTATTTGGTGGCCCTGTAAATAAACTATGCAGTAGAGTAAAACTTAAAAGGGAAGTGAACAACATAGGTATTACAATAATCCGAAATATAGATTTTCAACTTTCTACGACTAATAGTTTTAGAGATATGCGAGTTACACACATCTCTAAAACTATTAGTCGTAGTGTAAACTATCACATATATGTGTAAACTATTACATATATATGTACGTACAGACATGCAAACGTCTAGACGCACAGACGTAAAAAAAAAGAAAAAAAAACTAGTCAAAATGGACTTGTTGTTGATCAAAATAGACTGTCGATGCATTTATACGAACATACATACATGCATACTTTGAGACGTCTTGCAAAAACTCTTCGAAGTAAAGTTATGTCGACTTAAGTCGACTTTTTATAAAAATCTGCTTATCGAAATTTTTCTCCATGAGTGTTTTTTCTTTTACTTCGGACAAGTAGGACAAAAAAAAAAAACTTTTATGGAAGCTTCCACAGCTGAGAATTTAGAAAGAACCCTATGTAACACTTACAAAATATGTCAATCAGATCTGCGCAGAATTGCATTTGATGCGTTGCTAACTGATCATGACAACTTACGATGGATGACACATACGGCACTTCCTAATCAAAATATGAAGAACTTAATTAAGTAACATATGTTAGCTCAGCACATGTGCAATAGCTTGAAATTACCGAACAATCATTTTTAAACATTTGACAGCAGATTATTCTATGATATGCCAAGCATTCTGGCACTGAAACTTCATTTCTGTGTTTGAAGAATGCTTTCATCGCTATGTCGATCAAGTTAAAGCAATATATCTTAAGAGAAAGCTGGGAAGTTCCATATTATCCAATGAAAAAAGCTATTTAACTTGTAGTATCCACAATTAAGTACTGTGACTTGCGCGAACCCGGAGTGATTTTCAAATCGACATTTTAATCTTATCTAATTTATTTTATCTTGAATTTAAAAAATATTTTAATTTTTACAGCATGGGCAATCCCACCATGGGCAAGTGGATAAGACAATCAACATCTGGACAAAATGGTAGACGGCTGAAGTATGAATGCTCAGAGTTCTAACCTGGCCTATCGTTCAGCTCTTGATCTGGAGTTTAGGTCGGTTTTCTCCAGATGTAACTTGAAGAAGCATTAAAACCCCTTTGAAAGTCGTCTGACCAAGGCAGATAGCCCATGCGTAGCTTTGCCATTGAAACAAAAACAAACAAACAATAGCATTTACCATAAATTTTAATTCCGGTTGGTTTTGACATTACAGTTTCTATTATTTTCCCACAAGTGTGTGGGACCGCATTTCCGGAAAAAGCACAACCCGCCTCATCCGCCGCATACACTGGACGTTACACCTTTCGATTTTCTGTTTCGATTGGTAGCCCTTGCTCTGGCCTACACCTCCTACATAAAGAAAGCATAACAACTTTTACGTCACGGAACTATGGCGTCATCATAGGATCCTCAGTTAAGTTTTATTTTAATAGTGAAAAACTTTTAAAATTCCTGGTGAGTTTATATTCATGAATAACAATATTTTATTCATTTGAGACAAAAAATAAAATTTTACGGCAAATGGCAGTTTTTACTCATGACTAATTAGATAATATGATTAGGAAATAGGTCGTAATGAATAATTTTGTATGAGAAAGGTATTTAAATTTTAATGTTTAATTTAAGATATTTTCTAGTAATATTTGTAGCATCCACCAGAAATTTTAAATAGTTTAACTTTTTGAAAATAAAACTTTAATGGCTGCTCTCTAAGTCAAGTACTGACGTCAAAGCTTAAACTGCTAGTCTTTCTACTTGCGGAAGATTTTTGATCTGGCAGTTTGTTGCTCTTAGACATCCTCCCTTCAAGTCCGACGTGAAATTCCAATGCTGCTAAGTGAAATAGGGAAATGTTCGCCTCGCTTTCACAAAAAAGTAAATTAATAAAATAAACTTATTCATCAGCCAACTACAATAATGTATTTCCTCCGTCTTATCTAAGCTTTCGTTTCGTTGTCTTAAGCTATATATATATTTTTTCTTTTTCGTTTCAGATTTTCATTCACTTTCATCGTATAAATAAAATTTTATCCGCCTTTACCCAATTACAGGAGGCCTTGGATCTTATTCCTATGAATATGTTTTGGAAAAGAGGAAATCCCTTTATAAAAATAAATCCGCACATCCATATAAATTTCTGAGACTGTATCCTATTAAATTTTTTCGCTTCGGCGGTTTTTAGGAAGAAAAGAAGTGCCACAAACTTTACACATTTATTATTCTTTTTTCTTTCTTTTTTTTTTTTTTTTGGTCAATCTGCCGGAATTTTTTCTTCTTTCTTTTTCGGTATTGGAAGTTCTAGCGATTTATTTTTTAACTTAGTGTATTGGATTCGTATGCCTATTTACTTAACTTGAGCAATCTTATTTATAAGCAGTTTAATGAAGCGTCCAAATCGAGTCAGCGTTTGATATTGAGGTATCATTTCTGATGAAAGTAAAAAAGAATGAGTTATATTTTCCTGATCGAAATTACTTCGTTAGTATAGTTTGTATATTTTATGCATTTAGGAGAAAATGAGGAAAAGTCAAACAGATGCTGAACTCATATGCTTCCTTTTATTATTATTGGCAGTTAAGTTGCTTTCGACGTCAGGCAACGAAATGAAATATACTTTTATGACAGCAATATGCCATTAATATAAAGCTCTAGTATTTATTAGTTCATTAATCGAAACTATTATATTATGTTTAGCAATTAAACGCATTCGTAAAGTTATTGAATTTATTACACTTATTGAAAAAAAATAATGTTTTTAAAAAATAAGTTTATGGAGCAAAAGCATTCTCATTATAAATTCCCTGTTTTATTTAAGTTTATTCATCAAAAACATTTTTATATAAAGCTTATTTTACATTAAAAATACTTTTGATAACTAAATTTAGTATGTTTATTATTGAAAAATATTTTTAATACATTAAATAGATCCGTAAACTGAATTAACCATAATGAAATGTATTATAATAATATATTCAAAATATACTTTTAAACAATAATGTACAAATAATGTGAAGCGCTAGTATTTGTTATTTTATTAATCAAAGACTTTTCTCATAGAGTTTTTGTGTATGTGAAATGTAGCAATGAAACACATTCTTAAAGTTGAAAAATATATCAAGTTTATTAATTTAAGTTATAGCTTTACTTAATTAAGCATTCTTAAAATAAAATTCTGGTGTTAACTAAGTTTAAATAAAGCGCTCTTAAACTCTTGTATTTACTATTAATCAAAAGCATTTTTAATATGTTTCTTATACATTTTGCACTTTTAAGCTATCGCTGAAATCCATATTCTCCACTTTAATCGAATACTTTTTACGGTGTTGACTTTGCTCCCTACGAGCTAGCTGCTATCCTTTCTGGATGGCGGAACATCAGCGATATCTGGAGATGACACTAATACACCTTCTGTCTTCGAACGAGAACGTCATCAAGAGAAAGAAAGTAACGGCCTTTTACGCACGGACAGCTGATTAAATGGCCGTTAAGTCCCGTTGTCTCTCGGTTTAATTGTTCTGGAACGCTTGGCGCATGTCGCTTTTGTTTTCCCTTTTCCATAGATCAAGTTGCTAATACGCGTGTCATATCCACCATATCATTTCGCATGTCACATTCATTCACAGGCCGTGACAACTGTTTGGGGTGGAAAGATTGGCTGTCCGTTGATTGCACTTCAGGTATTTGAATGTCAAAAGAGTTGTACTGATACACTCCAGGGACATAGCCGGGAATTTTTTTCTGGGAAGATATGAATAAGTTGTGAATAAATGATCGAAATTTCTGCACGAAATATAGCTTATTGTAACAAATTTGTAAATTTTGTGGATGTGGGAGGAATACGTCATAGCTAGTCCAAAAACTAAAATCTCGAACGAATTTTCAACATTAAAATGTGATGTACAACAGACTTTGAAATAAACTGAGTTTCTGGTGTCATTTTTCAATTCAAGGAAAAATTCAAAAAACTATTAAAATAAATTACTATTTATAAAAAGTGGTTAGATATACTGTTTCCGTGTTGGCAGTTACGCTATTGAACTATCATAACTTACAACACGGATACAATATATCTAACCACTTTTTGTAAATAGTAATTTCTTTTAATAATTTTTTGAATTTTTCCTCGAACTGTACAATGGTACCAGAAACTTAGTTAATTTCAAAGTCTGTTGTACATTATGAAATGCGGTTGATTGTATTCCATGTATGTAGACAGCTATGCGCTGAGACCCAATAAACCATTCAAATATTTATGTAATAAATGTTCGAATTATAAATTCACATTTTGTACACAAAAAATATTGTATTAACATATGTTTTTTAAATATAAATTCGAACGTGCATATGCTCACTGGGAAATTCAGCATGCGGTAGTAAATTTTTCTTGCACTTCCTTCTTGTTTAGTAAAATAACTCTGCACCTTTACTTCATTTTCTTCTTAAGTGTTTTCTTTTCTCGACATTTACAACACTTTCCTAACTAAAAGTATCGTGTCAAAATCAATAATTTAAAAAGCTCTCCAGTAATTAAGCAGATCGTAACATCCGGTATACTAATTATAACAATCTCGATACACATTTTCCTCTTACAGTTGAAAATCAAAATTTTACTTTGAGTAGTCAAACCTTAATAAACCGGAAAATTTCCAGTGAAACATGCAATAACACTTGGCTTCTATTCTCAAAGTGCCGAGCTGCCGCTGTTGTTAGAAATAATTTAAAAGCCCAAAATTTCTCTTGCAATGTGGCCCAAGGGAGCTAAAAGGTGGAAAGCCTCTAGCTTGAGAGAGATACTAATAAAATCTCTCTAATAAATTATAGCAAAAGTCGTAACATTCAAGAACTCCAGAATATAACGAACCAGAATAAATTAAACAGGATTGATAGATTTTGAAGGACATAATATTTAAAATGTATTTTAAAATTAACTTCTTATAAAGAAATGGTGGTTTTTTTCTCTGAAATTATTGCTAAGTACGGTGAAAATCTCCTGCACATCTACTAGTTCAGTTCGTCTGATTTCCGATAATTGTTCTCTCTGTCTACCTTTGTCTACCATATAAGTTAGATTCATGTTTGTTGTTCTACCAACTACGAACAAGCCTGGTTTTGTCCCATTGTATTAAGCAGCGCTTCCAGACGTTTTACGAGCTATGATTCCTTATTGTTATAGATTTTTGTTTTCCCCTAGCGCAAGCTAAAGGCGACAGTCTGTCAGACATTTTAGAAAGTCATAAAAAAAGCCAGTCTTGAAAAAAAATAAGATAAAGAGTTTACTAGCGACCTTCTGAGCTGTTTACGACCTTAAATATGCGAGAATCCAAGGTGATGCATTCGCTTTCAGAGCAGAAGCCTAGGAGTGTTATTAGATTTAGTATTACTCTGACCAGCGAAATTTCGAGCTAACATAGTAAAAACAAATGTATAAAATGAAGGATAAAATAAAGTAATAATAATTACACTAGTAGAGTTTTCAAAAAAAAATTACACAAATATAAATACTGAAAGAATTTCTCCGGGAATATCTCAGACAATGTTCGTAAAAATTAAAAGGGTAAAAAGACGGAAACACCAATTTTTTTTTTTCCTCGGATAGGAATTTTCAAACAGTTGCACAAATACAAATATTGGGAAAAATACACAAAAAACCTGCAAAAATGGGAAAAAAAAGCGGAAGTAGACATACGGAAAAAATAGAAAACGGTAAATTTTTACATATAGAAAATTTCGAAAAATTGTTACTAGTGGACACATAATAAAACCCACGGAATTATTGAAATTACTGCATAGAGCAAAAACCAAAAATCTTGAACAAATAGGAATAGCATAGCTGCCAACTCTTCCGGATTTTCCGGAAGATTTTCCACCGCTATCTTCAAACAGTTTTATTTTACATTAGAAATTTGGACTTATTTTAAGCTGCGATTGCCGAGTAAAAATTACCGTTAAAAAAGCCTCCGGAAAATCGGGAAGAGTTGGTAGGTATGGAATAGTTAATTTTATAAAATGCATAAACAAAATATTGAAAATATCAAGAAACAAATAGAAATATTGTTAATGTAATCCAGGTATTTTGAGTTTAACGATGTGAAGAAATTTGCAAAATGTAACATTTACTATAAAACGCACACAGCTTTGTTTACGTGCCAGTAACTGAATACATTTCTGTATCCTATTAAAAATATATTAATTCCAGTCAACAACGACTGTACACTAGTTAATCATATGGCATTGTTCCGTTAGTTATTGAATACGTGCATGTATGAATATGTTAAATCATTATCATTAAGTTGTCATCACGTAATCATCATTAAGTCGCGGAACTCGTTATAGTTATGTAAACTTAATTTTTTAATATTAACGTCACAGAAAAATAGTAAATAATGTTTTGGCATCATCAGATACCGCTAATGTTAACTATGATGTATGAACGTTATAGCGCCAGGCATTAGTGTAATTGATTCATCAACGTTCCATCTGATAATTAGCTAACTCTCTTCATCCGTGAAGAATCATATGACCCTGCAATTTGTCTTCTCTGCAGTCCTAACGTACTGCAGCAGAGAAATTTCTCATCGGAAACGTATGATGTAGGGGTCGGTTGAAATCAATTCTAAATGAAAAGAAAAGAAAAATAAATAAATGTTTAAATATTATTTATTCTTCAAGTCATCATCGTGAATGTATAATTATACACCCTCTCAAAACAGTATTCAAGCGTAGGCCAAATTTAATATGTCATTTTCATATTTAAATTATTGTTCTCCTTAAAAGTGAATCATGTCATACATAATAGTAACTTCTCATATTTCTTCTATATAAATTTCGCGTTTTTCCAAAAACTAATTAGTTATTGACAAAACAATAATAGGAAATTTTGCTATTATTCGAATACCTTTTTGAATGTCTCTACAGGAAAATCATACGCAAGACATAGGTCCCTTTGTAAAGAACTGAAATTACGTCTGAGTCCCGCTTATCCAATGTTTCTTGTTAACCGAGTACTAAGCTCAATCGATTTGATATCTTTAACCGAGGCGGTACCTTTTACTAATGCGGAAGAACTTAGGTACAAGTTCGAACCAGTCGAAACATGGATTAGAGAATATCTTCTGTTAAAATATGTGCTATTAAACATATTACATGTTTTTTTTTTTTCAAATCTATGTCTTTTCGTCAAAAAGTACATGATATAATTTTAAAAATATTGTTATTAACGATTGTTCTTGTTATCCGAAATTTCAGTTACTCGAGGTATGCTCAGTGCTCCCCACCTCGGATAATCGGAGATCTACTTTATTTGTTATTATTTTAATGTAAAAGATCTTTCATTTTCCAGCTGCAGAAAGTTCAACCATCCACACAGGTGAAAAGGTTAGAACTAATGACGAGCATGGACGAATAAAACTATTCGAATTAATTGAATATTAAATGCATTCGAGGTAATCGATTTTGAAAAATCCAATCAAAATCTTCGCATGTAACATTCGAATAGTAAGCACTTGACATTCAAAAGTTCGAATTATATTCGAACAATGGAACCTCGAATATAATTCGAATAGTATTTACGATTTATTATTTCCTATCCGGAGATCCCGGTTTTTAATCAGAGTTCCTGGTTCCACATCCGCCGATGGTACCCTATCATGATCATCCAAACCCATTTAATTCTAAAGAATTCAAAATTCAATTCACCGGAGCTAGCCTATTTTTAAAAATCCATTAGATCGCTTAGCACATAGCATTCAAATTCACAAATAGTATTCGAACAGTGAAATCGCGAATACTATTCGAATAGTGAAAATCGCAAATATTCACTATTCGATTAATGATTGTTGATACGATTGGAACAGTAATAATCGAATATAAAAACAACTCGAATGCACATCACTAGAAGTAGTTTAGAAAGGTTGGTTCTAACCTTTTTACTTATGCGGATGGCGAAAATTTTGCAACTAAAGAAAGGTGGACTTTTTGTGCGACCCGAAATGATCCAATTGATAAGTATCCTTTTTTACGTGTGTTATTTTCCAAAGTTTTTAATTTATTTTATAAGTTAATATTTGCCAGTCAGAAAATTAGGTCACTTTCCTGCGCCATTTTTTTTTTTTTGTTTTGTTTGTGTGTGTGTGTGTGTGTGTGTGTGTGTGTGTGTTTCAATGACATCGATGTTTCCAAAAATGAAAATTATGTTAACTACCAATCTTTATTAGAGATGGCCAATGATTCGATGAGTCGAATCAGTGATTCGAATCTTGGTACTGAGTGGCTCAGTCTTTACACTCACTATCTACTGATTCGAATCTCAAGCCCTCAACAGTGGGGAAATACATTCCAAGTGCGAAGGGAAGGAAACCTTATTTTCAATTTGCCGTTCCCAGAGATTTCCCTTACTCTTTCAACTCTTTTCGACTCTTTACGACTCTGAGTCGATAGATGATTTGAAACAGCAAATGAGTGGGTGTGGGTCAGTGGTGGATCCACGGGGGGAACTCTGGGGGCTCGAGCCCCCCCAGAGCTAGAAATACACTATGGATTAGGGAAGTTAAAAAAAATTGTAAATTTTCACATGAACTGAAATTTAAAAAAGTAGCACTGTATATACAATTGACTGTCTGTTTAACGACGATCTTTTTCCAAAGACGATATTTCAAAGTCCAAGCAACTCCAACGTAAAAAATTTCTATTCAAAGACGACGTCGTTTCTGTTTAACAACGATTTTTTTTTTCATTTTACGCTACAGGAACAGGGGAAAAAATTTTTAAGAGTGGGAAAAAAGTGTCGGGGAATGTCAAAAGTGCAATTCGCAAGACAATCTCAACTACCTGAGTGTATTCTCAAAAGTGTTTTAGAAGCAAAGAGAAAATTCTTAACAGCACAAAAATTTAGTTCGGGATCCAAATCCAAACGGCCGAAAAGTCAATGTGGCCGATTGGAAGAGTTTGCCAAGGCACTTCTGCATGCAAATGTTTGCATAAAGCAAGAACATCCAACATTCTATTTTCTGGGCCCCACCATGGCCAAGTGGATAAGACACTCGACGTAATAAGCGGCTGAAGTGTGAAGGTCCCGCGTTTGGGCCTACCGCGCGGCTGTCGATCTAACTATCTGTAGTTTTTCCAGATGGTTTTCTCCAGATTTAACGTGGATACGCGTTAGAACCTCTGAAAAAATCCTCCGACCAACGCAACAGCCCCAGAATGCAGATGTCTCTAGTATAGGCTTGTCACATTACATCATATAACACATAACTACAATTTCTGGAGGCCCGACGAGTGGCTGAGCACATAGCGCTCGCAACTGGGAGAAGAAAAGTGCCTGGTTCAAATTCAGGTCGCGTCCGTCAATCTAGCCGTTCGGAGTCTTACGCAGTATTCTCCGAAACTTCTCATAAATACGGATTAAGACCCCTTAGAAGGTCTTTAAGGTCGATTTTTCACATTTTCACGTTCCTTGAAAGTGTTAAACAGAAAGCCAACTCTCTCTCTCTCTCTATATATATATATATATATGTATATATGTAAGGAATGGCCTTACGCCATCCTTTGTTGAAGTGATCAACACCACACCAGGCTTCTAGGTTGAATAATTTATTTCAAAGTTCGGACAGAGGGCGGGAGTTAGGCCGGCGACCTTTTAGCTCCGGGGCTATCTTTCTCTTTACATTGTGATCTCGAAAAGCTCCTAAAAAGATTCAAGTTCCAAACTCCTAAAAAGCTAATGCTCTAAGCTAAGGCTAACCTCTAAAATTTCCGTGCTCTTGCTTAAATACTCCACTAGTTACTACACCTGCTGGCAGGGCGCAGCACGATCGCGAAGCCGTTACTCTCAAACGTAATTAGTTAACTAGATTGTCAATCAAGACATGAGAAACATCTGCTTACCCAGGAGTTCTAAAAGCGCGCTGCCACAGGAAACGAAACCACAGAAAACTGCAAATACTGCTAAATAAACAATTTTACTCCTTATGGAACTTCAAAAATCGTCTCTGAGCGTAATATTTGTATGGCCGAGATACAAACTTTACAGTAAGAGTAACCGAGATTAAAGAAGCTTTTTCAAATAACATTAAATTAAATTAGATTAAATTAGTTTATTTTATTATTACATATATATATGTTACAGTTAAAACCCGAAATCAGTCAAAACCCGAATCAACTAGGGAAAACGCGATCTAACTGCGTGCGTTAGGGAAAACCCGAAATAGGCAAAACGCGTTCTGACTGACAGCACTAGGCAAAACCCGAATTAACTAGGGAAAACCCGTTTTATTCGAGTAGCCGTAGCACGTTTTCGAGGGCCCCCTACAGCGGAGGCATATTTTCCAGGGTGCCCCCTACAGTGATGGCCGAACCCACTGATTTTTTCTGGGTCTCGGGATTTTTTCTGTCTCGCAAAGGGCCAGCGTTAGCATATTTTCGAGGGGGCCACCTAAAGCGATGGCTGCACCATTGATGTATTTTTGGGTCTCGCAAGGGGCCAGCATTAGCATAATTTCGAGGGGACCCCTAAAGCGATGGCCGGACGCAGTAATTTTTTTGGGGTCTCGCAAAGGGCCAGCATTAGCATATTTTCCATGAGGCCCCCTACAGCGGTGGCCGGACCCACTGACGTTTTTTTTGGGTCTCGCAAAGGGACAGCGTTAGCATATTTTCGAGGGGGGCCCCTAAAGCGATTGCCGGACGCAGTAATGTTTTTTGGGGTCTCGCAAAGGGCCAGCATTAGCATATTTTCCATGAGGCCCCCTAAAGCGGTGGTCGGACCCACTGACGTTTATTTGGGTCCCGCAAAGGGACAGCGTTAGCATATTTTCGAGGGGGACTCCCTACAGCGGTGGCCGGACCCTATGTTTTCCCATGTGAATTCCGGAAAGTTAATGCTTTATCCACTAAAAATTGGATCTTGCTCCCCCTTCGAAAATATGCTGTTGCCCTTTGCGAGACCCAAAAAAACATCAGTGGGTCTGGCCACCGCTGTAGGGGACCCCCTGGAAAATATGCTAACGCTGGCCCTTTGCGAGACCCAAAAAAATATTACTGTAGGGGGATCTCGAAAACCTGCTACCGCTACTCTAATAAAACGGGTTTTCCCTAGTTAATTAGTTTTGTCTAGCGCTGTCAGTCAGAACACGTTTTGACTAGTTAATTCGGTTTTTGCCTAACTCTCTCAGTTAGAACGCGTTTTTCCTAGTTAATTCGGGTTTTGACTGATATCGGGTTTTCACTGTAACATATATATATATATATATATATATATGTATTATTGAATCCTTGTGGACTAAACATAATTTCTGTATTTATAAAAATGATAGAGCTTTTATTATTTTTAAACAGAAGGAGGGACAACTTTTATTGACTCCCTATCGCCACAGTGGCTGGAGCACAGTTTTCAGTTTTATTTGTACAGTGGAACCTGTCTAATGGGTCTACCCTTAGGAAAAACAAAACTGGTCAACTTATAAAGACGGCCACCTTACAAAGGTGGTAAAGTGTGTTGCAAAGCGATTGCATTAAAGTTGTCACAATAGACAGACCATCTCTTTACCAATGTAGTCACTTTAGCAGGTTCCACCGTATTTGAATGGATGACGGCACACTGATGGGAGACAAATGGAGAGAGCAACGGAAAAATCTTCCATTGCGCTCTCCATTTTATAGGGGACGGAGTTTGCGGTTTAGTGCAGAAATCTTTTATCGGTAAAACCCGAATATCCATTAAAAAGTCTCAACATTCGCAACGAAGATGCCCTCTTACCCACTGCAGTCATGTTAGACGCAGCGGCAATCAGCATCGGTCTTAAGTGATGCTGAAGCATAGACGAACAATACAACCCTCCGCAATTTGTACAGCTTTCATTCTTTCAACTGCTCTCATAAGTTGTCCACACCACCCAGATATATGGGTACAAATCCTCATTATAAAAGTAAAACATATTTTAAGATATGAGACAAAGTGAGTACCTGGCAATGTATAGCTGGTCTGGTTTTAAAAAAGAAAACTCAAATTGTAAATAGCAATTGAGGTTGATTTACTGCAGCCCTCACAGAAAAGGATGGGAATTACTTAATCATGAAAGCTTAATGCCATCCTAAAATGCGAAAATTTATGCTGTGAACACTGTATATAACCACGGTGGATCTGAAATGGGTTCAATGATACATTCAGCAATTATACTCCGTACACACTAAAATGCTAATGGGTAGGGCCCGCGAACAACAACATGAATAAAGGCCGTTGCTGATTAGCCACGTCTTGTCGTCACTACAGTGGTTAAGGCGACATTTTTCTGGCGAAATGTACGACTTTAATGACCAGTCGGGATCTACCAACAAAAGATTAACGTGTTAAACTGAAAGTCCCGTCCCCCCACTCAATGGAGGGAGCAACGGAACATTTTTTTCCCGTATCAGTCCCGTCGTCCATTGAAACGCATAAAACACGTGGCTTGAGTTTTCTTTCGACGGTTCTTGCAGCAGACAACATACTTATTTAGTTGTGATATACCATGTCTAATTATACATTGGGAAAAAAAGTATTGGGAAATCAATGTATCATCCTAATGAAAAACGGAGCCCCCCCCCCCCCAGATGGTTTCTCTGGATCCGCCCCTGGTGTGGGTGAGTTGGGCACTGAGTTGGTGCAGCAACGAATCTTTACTGATTCAGTGTTTCGCTCTGTTTCGGTGATTGTATACTATGAATCTCAACTCAGTAGAATCTCAAATGTTTCAGTAATTGTATGCGATCGTTGAGATTCGTTAGTTTTTCGAATCTTCTATCGACTCAGAGTCGAAAAGAGTTGAAAGGATATTTCATTTAATCGGAGTTTTTTTTTTCGAATCTTTGGTATTTCATTTCTTGGTTGGTGGTCGAATTTAAAGTTTTATCGGTCTGTAGGTGTGGTGTGGGTCGAACATCGTTTGCTTTTGGCGAGGGGCATAGGCGTTACTTCGTAAGGGCAAGAGGGGTCAATCCCCCCCCCCCGAAAAAAGAATTAAGAAAATTCAAGTATCAGAGCTATTTATAATAATGATATTTTCTACAATCGGAAACATTTTGTCTCCCCATCCAAATATTACATGCCAATTTACGCCAATGCTCGTGGAAGAGCGGGGGGTGTCTCAAAGTTGTTTAAACCTTTTTCCCTCGGGGGTACTCCCTCCTTCCAACTTGTCTGGCTGGTTTAATATTTGTTTAAAATTTTTTTGAAACATCCCTTTTCTACTTTTAACTTCAATATATGTCCCCCTGCCCCCACCCTCAAGAAAAAAAAAAAAAACCTAAAAAAAAAAAAACGGAACGTTAAGTTTACATGGTGGAGGGTTTTCATGTGAAGGGAAATAGAATGAAATAAAGTTAGGATTGTGCTTGTCACTTTTAATGAAGGACACAGGGGTGGTATTAAGCGCTCTCACAAAAGGACTTTGTAGTAAGCAAAATAACATTTCGCTTTATTGCTGCAGATTTCGTTTAAGATATTTTTTTTACCTTGTTTGTCGTTTAAGGGGAATTATTTTTTTTTTCGTAATTCAGAGAAATACAAAATAGGTCTAAAGCAGTGGCGTAGTTAGTGTTATTGACAGTGGCGTAGCCAGGATTTTATTTCGGGGTGGGCTGGGTATCAAATTTAAAGATAAAGTTCAATTGTAAGCTAAGTAAAGGGTCTCATTTTTTTGGGGGGGGGGCAGCAGCCCCTCAGTAGGACTGGGCCAAAAATCGATAAATATCGACATATCGGTTTTATTTCAAAATCAAATATCCGATATTCCCATTTTCATTTCAGTGAAATCTCGAATTCGATAAAGGTCAAAAATACAGGCCGGCGATAAGAAAATCCTGAGATCAATACCAGCTTGTGATGCTTTTGCTACTGCTTTCTCTCCGTTGATGACGATGCCGGATCGCGGAAAAAACAGCTCCATGGTTTTTAGTCTAATTACCATAATTAATTAACGTATATCTCGGAAACTATCCACCGGAGCGCGTTTTTATTGATTCTCGACCCCCCCCTAGACTCAACACCCCACCGATACTTAAAATTTCGAATGCTTTGACACCAAACTTAACCTTTTAATCTTACAGGCCCAAGGGGTCATACGAAGCTCCCCTGTATTTTCAATTTGGGCATTTTAAACACTAGCCTCGTCCGGCGGCATCTCCAAAGTCTGGAAACCATCCCAGAGCCAATTTCTACATGTTTGCAGTAATATTAAGCCTCAATCATGGTTAATTAGTCTAATTACCATAATTAATTAACGTATATCTCGGAAACTATTCATCGGAGCGCGTTTTTATTGATTCTCTACCCCCCCCTAGACACTCTACACCCCCATCGATACATAAAATTTCAAATACTTTGACACCAAACTTAACCTTTTAATCTTACAGGCCCAGGGGGTCATACGAAGCTCCCCTGTATTTTCATTTCGGGCAGTTTAAACACTAGTTTTACTCGAGCAAGGAGAGATAGATGTTAGCTGCCCGAGAACTCAGCGGAGAAGAAACCCGATGAATGGGTGAAGGGTGTTTAAATAGTACGGCTTTCGGCGCAGAGAGAGGGAAAATTTCTTTAGTTGTTTTATTGATTCAAGATTCGAATCACTGGAAGTAGTGAGTGAGTTGAGATTCGAATCAGTAAAATGAGTCGAACTGCCCATCTCTAATCGTTATGGAATACAACTAACCACTTTTCGCAAGTAGCCAACATGTAAAACAGTTATTAATACGTATAGAGCGTGTAGTGTTAACAAAAAGTGGTGATTATAGTATTTCATAGAGGTTGGCGATTATGAAATTGGATCATTTGGGTTTTTAAATAAACATTTAATGTATGTTTTCCTGATGACAAACGTTCTTTTGTTTTTGAAAATTATGCCACATTATGACAATTAAGAAAATTATGTCTTGACTTTTTTCCTCGTTGTATTCGTTGCGTTACGTTTACTGCCAATTAACTGAACCGAATAACAAATTTTATTAAAACAAACAAATAAACAATTTTCCTCTCAGTACGATAGTTAATCACTAAACTTAAATTTTTATAACTCTAATTTCTCACCGATGTTTTCATTGTTCAGGGTGTTACACACTTTTTTGTAAACAAATGTCACTAATTTTCCAGTGTGTCTTACGTACTAGTGTTATCGCATAAAAAGAGGGCAAGTGTTCCACCTCACTTCGTCTTATTGTTTTTTTACGTACAATATGTGTACGTTCGATTGTATGCCTTTTTACGTAAAACAATTGCTACGTGTCAACACTATTGCGTATTCTGTTCAAGTTGTGTTGTCAGTTTGAGGTAATCGTCAGTAAAGGCGTATGTAAACAAAAGTGTGAAATTTATGCTATCTTGTAGGTTTTTTATTACGATTCAGTTCCTTTGCTGTAATGTCTCTTTCCGTTTAATGTAACCTGTTTATTTTTCCTTTCTTTCCTTATTTTCAATAACATTAAAAAGTCTTTATGACTTGGGTTTGTTTATTCGTCTCTCCGAGCTCTAACTTCCGTAAATATTCATAGATTAGTACAAAATTTATATCTGTTATATCGGCGTACTACAGTATCATGTAGCCTTCATGGAATATGGTACAGATAGCATTTATACTTCTTTTACTGAAATAGTCCATTACGTTGTATGGGTAGTAGGGTGGTGCGAAAAACAATTTTTTTTTTTTTTGAAATTTGAAACGTCACCATGTGCAATAGTTGCGATTTTGATAGTAAAATTAAACCCTGAAATTCGGATGAAATTGTTTAATATCTTAGGCCTCCTCAAGATCCACGAATTTTGGAAATTATAGGAGAAAATGCTTTAAAATCAACTGCTCTTTTCATTAAAAAAAATTTAAAAATATGAAATGTCACCAGGTTATTTATTTGCACTTTTGAGTATATAAGCATTTGTAAAAAGCTAGCCGATGTAAAATTAATTCTTAGGTCTCTCCAAATTCCTTGAAGTTGAGTGTTTTTCGCGGAAAATGGTACGCAAAGATATGCAAATAGAGCAGATACTAGTTTTACCTTCTCATGTAAGGAGTAGGTTATTTCACTCGGAAATCAGACTTTTTTTTCAAAACATGGTATTATCTTTCTATCGACTGTTTTTGCTCGGATGAATCTATCTCTTGCATGGAGGCCACACACATGAAGAGCACATTCTGTCACAATCCTAATCATCCTCTCAACTGCTTGGAAATCGTATGGCAGGCTATTTTTAGAAATTTATCGCAAGAGCTTGGATGTTTATCCGACTTCAGTAATTCCTGTAACACACTATTTGTCCATTTCTTTGTGATGGGAGGCTCTGTCCCAACACATTCTTGGCAGTGGATAAGCTCAATGTAGTCATTGCTTTCGAAATTCACCTTTGTAATTTAAACCTTTTAATGCTCGTTGTTTGTTCCGAAGATTTTCTAGCCTTTATGATACGTTGAATGGCAAGCTGATGGACAGATATTCTGTCGTCGAATAACATTGCAGCGAGTACATTTTCGGCATGAACAAAATACGCTTTGTTTTGCACAACCTTTTTTATTATACCCTTTAAATTATCTGGGAGATATTGAAATCGAGATATAAAATATTGCAAATTCTTTGGGCCATCCTGAAAGGCACTGTTACACTTGATTCTGAACCATGTTGGCGCTTATACTTTCATTACGAATGTGACTTATACAATAAGTTATGGTGTTGGATAAGATGTTCCAAAATACAAAAGCAAAATGCGATTTGTGAACGATAGCCAGCGAAAATGGGAAAGTTTTCCAGGGCCTCTATTTGCTAGATCTCGTGGGCAATAACCAGACTAAACAGCCTTACAATTTTCCCACAAATAACGTTGATCAGTGGTAAGATCTCCAAAGTCAATATCAGACTCAAACGAAAATTCAAATTCCTGAAACTTAATGATAGGAAGGTTAGTGCACGTCTTCAGGGACTTGCCAATCAATCCACTGAATGCGATTGGTCTTGATGTTTTCCCGACGACTGCTTCTGTAAGGTGGCATAAAGGCAGTTTGTTAAAATGAAATTGACATATTTGTCCAATGCACGGGAGAATTGAGCTTTTCTTCAAGGCGTCTAATTACACATGCATTTACACCGGTATAGTCACTTCCCCATCACTTCCAAAGGCTAATTCTGATAAATCAAAAGCTTTTTCATTTAATAAGCTGAAGATACCATTGAAAATGGTCCTTTGAACTCTTGCTCTTCGTTTCAAAATGTCCCAAATAGACAGAACCGGGTTCTTCAACTAGTGTAATATGTACCTCCCATACTTTTCTCTTATGCCACTTGCTATCATTCATTTTCGTAATTGTAAGAGTTTCATCCCTTCTTTCGTCAAAAAAGAAAGCTATCTTGTGACCAGACAGTGGCGGATTAATGCAAGTTTGTCGGGGGGGGGCGGTTTGTTTGTCAGTGGGGGCAGTTAATTAAAAGACTTACATATACATCCATTTTATGGAAGTAAAATAGGATCTTTTACATTAATTTCTTTTTTCTCGGAAAGGAGGGCGGTAGCCCCCTTCCGTCCGCTTTAATCATTAATAATTTAAAGAAGAATGCAAGCTGCAAATCAGGATGATGTTTACAAAAAGTATGTGAGAGGGTGAGATTTGTTAATATCAAGTGCATGCTGGAAATGAAGTGGATGAAGACGAGTTTGTTTATCCAATTTATCGGGCTATTTTTGAAGTAAAAATGGCAAACTTAAAGGGATTTGGGGAGGTCTAAGAATTAATTTACATCTGCTAGCTTTTTACAAATGTTTATATACTCAAAAGTGCAAAGAAATAACCTGATGACATTTCATATTTTTAAAATTTTTTTAATGAAAAGAGCAGTTGATTTTAAAGCATTTTCTCCTATAATTTCCAAAATTCGTGGATCTTGAGGAGGCCTAAGATATTAAACAATTTCATCCGAATTTCAGGGTTTAATTTTACTATCAAAATCGCAACTATTGCACATGGTGACGTTTCGAATTTCAAAAAAAAATTGTTTTTCGCACCACCCTAATGGGTAGTCATTCTTTAAACAGTATTTTTGAAATATTCGACTATTGGAATATGAATATAGGTGAGAAATCAGGCATTAGAAAATAGGTGAGTGGGAAAAGGCTCCACCCGGAAAAATATGCCACTGTTTTGGGCCCCTAAATCTTTAGGGGGCAATTGTAAACAGTTTCTCAGGAATGAGCAATGAAGAATTCACACACAGTATTCAAAAACAAGCAAAATATTGCTTCTTTAAACGCTAATACAGAATCTTATGCTCTATCAATACTTAAAAATACCCTTTAAAAGTAGTAGTTGAATATATTCCCCACATGTTCGGAGCTATGTAATTTGTCTTAGATTTTCTAGGAACTTGCGCTCGTCCCTTCTTCAAGAACTTCCTTTTACAAAGCTAATCGATTCTGTTAATCAACACCACCACCTGCATTCACTGATGCAGCGCACATCTCAACTTTTTTTATTGGAACTCAAATTACGGCTACTGCCCGACCTCTTAGAAAAAAAAAATGTGTTGCTACCATACTGCTAGCCCTGTGGTGCAACGATTAGCGCATTGTGTTGCCGTGCCTCAGGTCCGGGGTTCGATGCCCGGGCTGGGCAAGGTTTACTCAGTCTTTCATCTTGAGTGTGTCTACAAAATGAGCGCCAAGCTTACTTTTGAGTTAAACATCGGGGGCTTCGCTTTAGGTTAGCTTTTCAAAGGGGCCAGTTAGCGTTTCTTCCGCGTTCACCGGACATCTTTCGTTATCAAGTCTCAATACCGATCTACATACTTCATCTTTTACAACACTGTGCACAGTCCTGGTTTTAAAACTTAAAATGTAAAAATACTCATATTTAAATGATTATACGGTATAATTCCTAATGAAAGCAAAAGGATACGATAATAGTCAATAATAGAAAAAAATGTCTCTTGCGTGCAATCGAAAGACTAACAACCGTAGCTGTCAACTTTCCCGATTTTTCAGGGAGATTTTTCACCACATTGCACAGCATATTTAGAATTTCGAGATATACTGGAATCCCTCTATAACGATATATTCGTTGTCGAAATGTTATGTTGTTGTAAAGAGAATTCTCGTTATACAGGGAATCAATACACGGACGAAGTGTTCTTCATTTTCTATGGTCTTTCATCCGTAGGGATAGCTCCGCTTTCATTCAGCATCCTCCCTCCCTTCACGCAAGCCATAATATATGTTAAATGGAATGAGAACCAAACCTTCTCTGGATGTAGAACGCCTAACAACTGAACCTTTGACGTCATAAATGACGTCAACTGTTTAAGATCAAACTGTTTAAAATTTCTGGTGAATGCTACAAATATTAAAAAATATCTTAAATTAAAGATAAAAATTAAAATACCTCTCTGATACAAAATAATTCACTGTGATCTACTTTTGTATCACATTATACAATTAGTGATGGTCAAAAATTGTCATTTGTCGTAAAATTAATTTTTTTTATCTTAAATCATTAAAAGGTTTTATGACTGAGAAAATTCAGCACACATTTAAAATAGATATATCCTATGAAATTAAAACTGTGATGACGTCATATGAGAAGATCGACTGGATGACGTCAAAGCTTCAGTTGTAAGGCTTTCTATATCGAGAGGGTGTTGGAAGAACATGCTTATAGTTCTTGAGTAATTTTTTTTAACACTCCAAATTTAAGTCAAATACCCTCTGTCCAGAATTCTAGAGACGCCATAGATGTTTATCGAATATTTCAATAATAAATTTTTAATGTCTAAATAGATAAAACTCAAAAAAGTTTTCTGTAAAATGTATTACGAGAAATGTACTTTATCGTATTACATTTACTCATTACTATTGTTACACCAGCAATGTAAAACCGAATCTTTGATGTAGTTTTTCGACAAAGGATGCAACCTGAGAACGACGTACAACGGTCCAGCCACACCTTATCTTTACTTTCTTTGTGTGGCGATTATTCATCCATTGGACTTGGGAAAAAAGGTGTCGTGGGAGTTCCGGCGCTCATGAAAATCGTGGGAAGAAAATCCACTGGGGGGGGAGGCAACGATGGCCGGACCCACTGTCTTTGTTTCTGAGGGGGGGCTCGCAAAGTGTCAGCGGTAGCATATTTTCGAGGGGGCCCCTACAGCGATGGCCGGACTCACTGTTGTTTTTTTTTAGGTCTGGCAACGGACCAGCAGTAGCAAATATTCGAAAGGATAGCGGTAGCATGTTTTCGAGGGGACTCTACAGCGATGGCAGGACATGCTGATGGTTTTTTTTTAGTCTTCCACAGGGCAAGAGGTAGCATATTTTCTAGGGGGGGCCCCTACAGCGATGGCCGGATGGCAATCGGAAATCCTACCGTCGGAAGTCCCTCGTAACCGAAAAATATCGTATTACAGAGAATTATTGTGATGAAAGGGATAATAATACCATCGCTGTATAGAGAATTATCGTTGTAAAGAATATCGTTATACAGAGAACTACTTTAGATTAATCGAAAAGAAATTAAGCCTGTACTTTGAAAAAATATCGTAATCGAGAGAATTATTGTTATAGAGGATATCGTTGTTGTAACATTCTACTGCATCAAAATTTCGGAAAAGGCCCAGACACGGAAGCCCGTAGCACATCCATTGGCTACGAGGCGGAAGTGCTGAGTGCTTTATAAATGGGAGTACCCAGCAAGTGGACAATGCCACTCCCCATCCCCCCCCATGAAGTGACGGATAATTTAACAACCAAGTCTTATCCGAGAATCGAATCTGAACTCATGATCGTATCAAGCAGTAATGGTGCACTGTACTTGTAATGTGGGAAGGACAAGTATGTGGAAACATAGATCTAAGTTGACTGTGGAAGATTTAAGTTTTTTCAGTGTTTCTTCGCAAAGCAACGTTTTCTGCTTAAAAATCAGGGAAGTATGTACGTGCGGTTGAATTATGCATGGGGACTAGGTAACTTCATAATCAAACAATCCTAATCACGCAAAGTATATATGTGAGTAAAACTAGATTGAGAATCGATGATCGAGTGGATTGCACATTTCTGCTATCACAGCATCCTGCAGAAGATCTCTCGCATTCTACCTACTCAATCAAAATTGTTTATAGTGATAGGATGACCAGGCTTGTGCGTTTCTCTCACAATTATCCGTGTGGAAATCTACGAAACGACTTTACACGTTATGGATGCTTGCCATAAAGCGGTACGAGTCAAGTTGCACTTATCACTGGACTTCGATTTCGTGACTCACGTTCCAACATGAAATTGTGTGATGCTATCGCCATGGTAACGGACGGCTGTGATGAAGAAAACGTGTGAAGTGAAAATGGTTTCCACCCACGTTCGACAAATATTTGGCCACGTGATTCGTCATCAGTTATGTGGCGGGAAATTTGTTTTTTCTTTTTTCCCATCGTTGTTTTTTGAGGCATAAAAAACAAACAATATATTTTATCCTCCCGGCTCAAGCCGGGCGTAAAGTCAGATGAATGCTTTGTTGATTGTAAGTAAGGCAGAAAATGATTGTTACGTAATTTTATTCCATGTTGATTCCCATCGTCGTTATGTATCATGTCAAGCTATCGCAGGTTCCGTAACGTGATTTTTTTATTTGTTTTTGTAAAGTAAAACCCGTCTAAAACGAAATACTTCACTTCCTATTTTTCTTGCTGTTCACACTGAAAACGATTTCCCAGCTATGGGTTTTTCCAGACAACTCTTTCAATTTCATTGGAAAAAATTTTTTTCACTAATTTTTACTGAACAATCTAAATTCAGAATAATAAAAATTTCATCTTTTGAATAGATCTATTCAAAAATTGTGGTGGAAAAAATATTCGGATAAAATCGAAAGATTTGTATTTCCTATGTATACAATCGAAAGATTTGTACTGCAATTATTTGTATTGAAAGACATCATATTTTCTTTACTTCATGAATACATTATGTATTTGAAGGGTATTATTCTTCACAATTCTGGGTGTAAATAAAACTGTACAAAGTGTATAAAGAAGTTAAATATGAAGTCACGTATTATTTATTTTTTATGAAACTGAATTTAGTTACGCATCCTAAGAAACATACATATTACATACGTACATATAAATATGACTTTATAAGGATAAAAAGGATGAAGTATTCTGCTTACAGAAGTCCAGAGTTTTTGCAATAAATGTGTAACTAAACGGACCAGTAAATATTTTCATTTAAGATAATTTTTCGCTTGATAATAGTGTCTGTTGTGCAAATAGGTATTAGAATATATTTGCCTTGTTTACTTGCATTCATCATTCTTTTCGCCTTCGTTCGGTAAATATTTAGTCATGTAATCGGACATGAAGGAAGAAGGAGAGCTATTTTCAACAGAAAGTAATCTCAGAATTCCTGAATTAATCCGCACGTGACGTAATTTTTATGTCAGAGCATACCTAACGCAATTCCAAGCTCGTGAGATCAAAATGACATCAGTTTTCTTGTGATATGAAACAGTGAACTGGTAATAACTCCTCAAGCATATTGTAGCGCGTTTGGTACATTTTGGAGTACATGCAGGACAAGCGATTTGTTTATTGCAAATATTGCTAAACAGAGGCGTAGCCAAGGGGGGGGGGTTAGGGGGGTCATCACCCCCCATGAGGAATTTTTTGCGCAAAATGTACATTTGAGGAAAATGTATATTCTTCACTACATTATCATACACACGTATGCATATATATGAGTTGCAGTAGTCATAACCCCCCCCATGAAAAATTTCTGGCTACGCCCCTGGCTCTAAATACTATATTTGATAATGTGATCAGCATTTTACTTTTTTTTGGGGGGGGAGGCAGAAACCAACGAAGTACACTTTAAATTATGAATCATTAATTCGATTTAGCTTATTTTTGGAACTTTTGAAATATGAGGATCCTGAATTAAAATGAGGGAAAAAAATCTTTTACAAGGCTAAAGCAACCAAAACCTCACGAATGCAGCAGGCAGAAACAGATATCGCTGTATCTGCTGGAGGTAAAAGAGTAGGGTGCATGTGCAGCTCCGGCTCATTTTAATGAAATGTTAGCATACATGCAAAGACAATGCAGAAAATTGCTACACTATCACTTTTTAAGGAGCATAAAAATAAATTTTTATTTGTTTCATGTTTGAGTAACTCAAAAAAATTCTTCAGTTTCCATCTGATTGCTGTAACCACTCGCAAAGATTGCAAAATACAGTGTAAGAATTTCCCTTGTCACAGCGGTTTTGGAATCTTAAGGAATTCCGATTTCCTGAGACCCCACCCCCACCCCCTAGAAAATGTATTAGTGCACAAAGATGGAATCCGTTGAGTGTAATTAACAGTAACGGAAATGAAATCTGATTTGTTGCCCAATGATTTATTTTTACTCTTCCAACATTCACCATTAATGTAAAATCAATAAACAACCTGCACAGAAAATGCGCAGATCTAAAATAATAGTGATTATAATAAGAACAACAACGCATCACAGCAAACGCCTTCTGATGTAAGATTAAACAGGACATTTCCCTACAATAACTGTCCTTAAATTTTAATTCACGTTACATGTGCTGTCTACTGACGTAAAATGCGTAACTTGCTGCTCCTTCAGGAATAACCTGAATGAAATACCTGGGTTAAAAAAAAGCTACAAACCCTTCATCGCTGACCCGTTCCGTGTAAATCGAGTAATTAAATGATGGCAACCCATGAATATTCAAAGAACCCGTGTGATTCCTTTAACAATGTTTTTTTCGTTTGACATCTCTAGTTTATATTATGCTAAACAGCTATTTGTAGACAATGCCTCCGATAGAATCCTAATCTCGTCAATTACAGGTTACCGGCAAGTGCCAACTACTTTATCTGAAGTCATTCTGGCATTCACTGATAAAATCTTTAAAAAAAAGAGAAAGGATTTTTTTTTTTCCACTTGATAGTCTGCCAAGTAGGAAAGCTATAGCAGGAAACGTACCGGCAGAACATGGCGGGAGTTTTCTTTTTTCTCTGAATGGACAAAATTTTGTTTATATTGGACTATTATGTTCTCTTGCTGCGCCCATTTTATTGTCCGTCGGTGCTGGACTGACAGAGGTGTTCCTCTTTTTTTATACATATATGTGTAATCACGTGAGTTGTGGTTTTCAGGTTCTGACCTTGACTAACTGGCATTGTTGTTGTTATTTTTTTCCCCTTTCTTTGTTTCGAATGATGTAACACGTGATGCCGAAGTCTGGGTTTGAAAGGTGTTAATCCCCGTCGTCTGAGGTAACAGAAGGTCGACGCCAGTTCGCAGTTATTGCGTTGGTAGTCGGACATGCAATGAAGAGGATTAATGCTTTTAAATGTCAAGGAATTTTATGCTTTCGCCAATAAAAAAAAGAACATTCTTGAATTTGAGCATGCAGTGGGAGCTAGTTTTCTATCTCTACTATTAATGACGATGGAAAAGGAATTAATGACGATGGAAAGGGGTGTAAAGAATTCACTTTTCACGGAGCATATTTTACGTGCACGCTCGAAAGGCAATGTAAATTTAAATAACTTAAAAGGAGAGTAATTATTTTAACTAATTAAGCTAATTAACCATCAGCACATTCTGCTGGTTGCACTACTTCTTTATGCAGAGCCCATCTTTGGTCAGTGCTTAATTGCACAAAGTTCTGCTTCGGCAAAACTGTTTGTGAAATTGAGAGTTCTCTCTTTGAAAAAAGAGATCAAATTTTTTCAAGGCGTGCATGTATAGCATATAGCACATAAAGCATGCGTGTAGCCATCTACACGTATGATTTCCTTGGAAACTACCGATTCCAAGATATAATTCAGCTCGCAGAAGCCTCTCAGAGTCAGACCAGTAGCGTATATAGGATTCCATTTAAGAGGGAGGGGGGGAGGGGGGAGGCGATCCAGTGGATGTAAACTTTATTGTTACTAGAGTTAGTATAAATGTTTTAAAATAGCTGTTCTTGATTTTCTTGATGTTCTTGATTTTCTCGCCCTACACCCTTAAATACGCCCTTGTGTACAGGAACGCCTTAGGGTACGTGGCGCCCCATTGCAAAAGGGCGTCTCCTTTTAGGCTCTAGATCAAGTTTTCCTCAGTTTTTGAGTTCGACATGGCACTCCAATGTGAGACTTACCATGCTTTACGTGTCGGGACGCCCCTGCTTGTGTCAGCCTGCGAACTCAATTAGTGACGTAGAAGAATAGTTTACAATGCAAGGGATTACCATAGAATGATGTTTCTTTAAACTAATTAGTTTCAAGATATGTATGATTTACAGTGGTAGGAAAGGTTGTAAACGAAAGCAAGATTAACAATATTCGTTTTGGCAATGTTTCTTAAAGGATCAAACGGGAAAGAATATCCATTCAGTTACGCTAATATTTAAAATGATGTTACTGCCATAAAAAATACATTTCACTATATCAATTTCTACATATTGGTGTATCGTATAATTCCACTGACAATAACAAATTACTTGTGAATATTCTCGTGAAATTTTATAATACCACTATTGGTTTAACCAGCAGCTAAGACGTCTATAAATATACTTGATCCCACTAAGGAAAATATAGATTTTCTATAGCAAGACCAGAAATGCCGAGATCTCCAGAGAAGGCTGTAGATGTTAAAAACTGCAGCCATTTGAGCTGAAGATTTCTTTTTACAAAAATGAATATAATATCTTTACTCGTTCTCCTATCACAATAGTTTGTCACAATAACACACTTTTCTCTAATCCCTACTCGTTTTCACTCATGCAATTACAGGGATTTTACTTGTCACTGGAATCTTCTAATCCCCATTTACCTAAGTATTCCACCGCACTATTATATTCTAATTAAGCAACCCCGAATTCTGCCGGGCGCAGTACCCCTTTGTCGTTTGTTGTCCATCAGCCGCTTGATTGCACAAGCTTCTGCATCGACAACCAACACTGTTCTGGGAGGATTTGAGGGAAAAGCTGGCTTTGGAAGCGGAGAGGGAAAGCTTTTCAAGGTCTGCCAGCCGCATTCTTTCCTTCAAAACTATTGATTCCAGCAGATCAATGAGATTTTGTACCCCGGTCTCTTCCCCGTTTCGAATTAGGCATATGGAATAAGATAAAAAGCCTGTAGTTGGATGGCTGAACCCTTTTAGTAATCGAACGTCCGTTTCGTCATGGAATAATGTTGCTTTTCAACCTAGTTACAAGATGCGCAATTTTCTTCGGCGGTTAAGGGGAATAACAAAGGAATGCCAGGTTTTGCAACATCCGTTTTGGCAACATTTCTTAAAAGATTGTTATGTCGGACATTCATTGTGGATAAAGTTAAGAATATGCAACATGAATTTGTTTTCCTTTTCAGCCGTTTGGTCACGTTCGAGGTCAAATTGAAAACTAAAAGAACACAGGGACTAATCGTTTGTAAGAGAATGAAGATTGTGTTAAATATTTGTTACCCAGACAGCACAGCAAACTTTCATCAAACTTGCAGCAGGCTTGATTTATCAAGTCAATGAACTTGAATTAAGCTTGAAAATTTCAAGCGTGTAAGCTTAATGCAAGCTTGAATCAAGTGTTCTAGTTTACACTTGCCCAGCTTGCATTAAGCTTGACATAGCAAGCTTAATTTCAAGCTAAAAAATTTTTTCTAAATTTTTTTTTTCTAAATACACGGGGCGCCCGCTGGCGAACGCGCCCCACATACTTTATTTTTCCGCGCATTTTCCCCTCTATGCTGAAATTTTAAGTTATTTTAATCTGTTTACATCAAACGTCGGCGGCTGGGTTCGATCCCGGGAGCATGGTCTGGGAGGCCCGCGTGCTAACCGTTCCGCCATTATGCCTCGGGCAGCTATGACTAAAGTTTGAAGTGACTGTTGTCACGCCGTTTTCTGGCCAGATCGATAAGTATGGGCGATGCTGATAAGTTTCTTTTATTTTTCCATGGGATGAATCAAAATTTAAATAATGTTATGTGTGATTTATAGACTCTACTAACAGGGAAATAAGCATAGTATAAACTTAAAAGCAGGACACGTTTTAAAACTTTCAATTTCGCAACACTCATGTGAGCAATACTGCTGGCCAAAATCGAGACAAGCGACTGATTTTGTAATCAATTTAGTAGTATTGTATTTTATTTTGAAGAATTTCCATATTTGGAAATATAGAATCATTTTTTTTAATTCTATGGTCAAGTACATTTATGACTGATTAATTATTTTGTGGAGGCCGGATTACGCCTCATTCTACCACCCATTATATAGTGAAGTATATTAACTAACTAAATTGTGTTAATTATATTAAAATTTATTTTTAGGGCTAATTAATTAGTTAATGGAATTACTAATGTTAATTAGATGTAAATAAAACTAAAACTCCCCTATACACTTCAGAGGGGCTTATCCCATTCATTCCTTCCCCTTGCGTGTTCTAATGTGCAGGTTTTGTGCGATAATAAAATAAAGCACAACTTTTACGACCTTTTCTTTGTTGAGCAAATTTGAGAAACGCTAGACAATTAATGTCCATTCTCTTTCACAGATGGCGCCATCAACACTCGCTTTCGAAAGGAAAAAATCAAGCTGTATTCCAGCTTGACAATTCAATTCGACTCCTGCAAGCTTGTTGCCTGCTTAAAATGAGTTGAACTGTCGAACTTGTATTAATACGTCAAATTCAAAGAAATGTCAAGCTTGATTTAAGCTTATGTGCTGTCTGGGTAGTTTGCTAGTTCAATAAGCTGGTGTAGAATTTTGTGCTATCCCTCTGAATTCTGAAGGAGAGTCTGATATAGTAAAATTAGAAAATGTAAAGAAGGTAGCAGTGTTCCGGCAGAAATTTTCTAAAAGGGAAGTTCCTAGGCCTCATGCTCCTTGGTTCAGCATTGAAAGGCTTCCAGTATAGCGTATACGAGTATTCAAGACTTTTTAAAGTTTCAAAGGCTATTTTAACTCTGTTTTACTGAATAGCTACAGTGGACTGCAGTAGCTATTTTGAATGCTACATTGTTAATATACCTTCAGATCTCAGAAAGAGTTTTATGTACTGGTATACGCCATGCTGTGCACAGTGGGGTACTCAAAGCTCTGTACAGGAAAGTAACTCTATTCTGATAACATACCGATATCTCTGCAGTTGCATCTTTGCAACAATAAGAGTAAGCAGGCTCAGTTAGGGTTCAAGATGGATAACCATCATTATACAGAAAGAATGTTCGAATCCAAGCTTCTTCCACAAGCTCTAGTTTTTCTAGTTCGGGGTCTGAAAATCGAAGTTTTTTTTTTTTTTCCTTCGAGATGTTGATGTAGCTTTTTACCTCTTTTTCCTTCTTTTTCAGAAATATATTTCTGACTGTGTCACTGAGTAGTCGTACATTTATTTTAGATAATTTTTTTCCTTCAAGATTTCGGAAAAAAATAAGTAATTCAGAATAATGAACTTTGAGGTGTTCAATTAGGTTAAATATCATTTAACTGTGAAAAAGATCTGTTTCTTTCTTTCTTTTACATCGAACTTTGTACGTGAAGATTAGGCTCTTATCTTTTAAGAGTTCTTGTTTACTTTTAGAATTTCGCATAGATTGTTTGTATTACCTCCTCCGCATGTTTCTTTAACCTATTACTAGCGGGATAGTGACTCTGGGTGAAAAAATCAATTTTGAAGTGCAAATGCGTTTATCTTCTTTCCGAGATGGAAAAGGATAGTTATCTCTATAGGGAAAACTGCGAAAGGAAAACATCTATCAGAGACGATCCTTTTGGAAAACGAACATTTCTTTTCTTTCTGTTAGAGAATCAGGCTGTGAATTAAGTTTAAAACAACAATTGTCTAACATTTTAATTTCTTCTGAGCGTTGTAACTTTTCCTTGTGAAATTCTAGGATTTAGTTCTGACATGACAAGCATTTTCTGGGTATTAAATTGTTTTTACAACTGTTGTTGCACATTTAAAAACTTTAGCTGGATTAGTGTCACGAATTTTTTCCGTCTGCAGTAGTGTTTGAAAGCATGTAGGTGTGTATTTCAACAGTTGCGTGATTTTTGTGAGAAAAAATTAAGATTTTACCCCGTGGCATATTTTTATGATTGTATCTGATAGTTTTTTTTCTTTATTCTATTATCATATGGGTAGAAATAATTAAGGATTACGTTTTCTTATATTCTATTAAAATTGAATAGTTTTAATTTCTAAAATTTTTTTATTTTATTTTATTGTTTAGTCCTTGATATATCACCGCAAATATTTTGGACACTTTTTCATGGACTCTCCTTTCTCAGTAAATTATCACAAGTCATCCTGAAAGATGTATCAACACAGGGTGTCTTAAAAGTATAACTACATATTTTTGTGGAAGATAGGGCGCATAAAAACAAAACCTCCTAGCAGAGCTGCCAAGTCTGCGGCTTTTTTTTTTGGGGGGAAATTTCCCACCACTAATTTTTACTTACACGTTTATAATTAAAATAAGTCCAAATGTTTAATGTAAAATAAAACTTTCTAGAAATTGTGCTGAGAACTCTCCCGGAAAAAGCCGGAGACTTGGCAGCTCTGTCCTAGATAACGAAAGCTTAGTGACTCTTACGTCTTGACGTTCCGTCGTCGTTCATTAAAGTTTTATTTTCACAAAATAAAACTATTAAAAGTTTCTGGTGACTTCACTTATTAAAAACAATATTTGATAATTTGAGATAAACGATAAATGGCAGCTTTTAATCATGATTGATTAGATAATATGATATAGATAATAAGGAATAATTTTGTATGATAAACGTATTTTAATTTTAATGTTTAATTTAAAATATACTCCAATACTTGTAGCATTTACCAGAAATTTTTAATAGTTTTACATTGTGAATTAGAACTGCGAGGAAATCGTATATGCAGATTTAATAATGCTGTCAAAGATTGAGTTAGGCTTTCTATAGGTGGGAGGTGTTGATAAAAACGACCCAGAATCTCATTGACTGTGGGATGAAAAATATTTTCAATTCCGACAATAATTGATTCGCGCAATTGTGCTGAAGTAGCATACATTATGTTTTATAACGAGTGGTGTATTCTCAGACAATTACAGCAGTTAAAATATAAAGCTATTTATAATGATCAATTTTCCCGAGTGCTTTAAACGAAAACATAACCTATTACTGGATTTCAATTCTTTTATTAAGGCAAATCACACTTTAGCTATCTGCCAAAGGAAGGAGTGTCTTTGCCAGAGGACAGTTTTAATACATACACACGTCTGGTGAAAACCGCTCCGAAGTGTTAGATCGACAACCAGAACGCTGTACCTTCACACTTTAACCATCCGTTCAGTGTCTCATCCTCTCGGCAATTGAAGCCATCTGTTTCTAAACCGTCGGTAAGCACTAATGGTTACGTATAGAAAAAGCCTTTGGAAATTCTGTCATTATTACTTGTTCTGTCCGCGCTTACACAGCGCCATGTGATATTAAAAATAAAGGCAAACATAGCTTTTTATGTAGGTAATATTATGTACTTTGCACAGTTTTGTGGTACGCTCAAAGCAAGCAACAGACAAGATATTTCAGTACTAAGAAGACAGTGCAAAATGTGCTCCGACCATTTTATTGTGTGCGTGTGTGAATGGGAATCTTGCTATCTGATACGCAACTCAGTAAAAAGATGTTGTTGTTGTAATATTTGGAACATTTATTTTCGGTTTTATGTGCTCGGTTTTAAAAACCGCTTATATATCCTCGTCGAATGAAGTGCACAACGCAGATACAGGTTCCCCTTCCATAGAGAAAAGAAATTTACAGCCAGGAAGTCGAGAGGGAATCGAACCCATGAAAATACGCTAGGGCGATTAGAGTGGAAGAATACAGTCCCTTAACCTGCAACACACCAGCCTCAGTAAAGATATATTTTTGAAATGTCGCTAAATATGTTTCGTCGCGACACTACATTTAGAACAAAATTTATTTTTCTTTCCAATTGCCGTGTTGGCTGCCGGCAATAGGCTTGACCTCTGCAAGGGACGGAGATAATGGTCATTTCATGGGGGAGGGGGCTTCCAGTAAGCAGGCCAACACTGCGTCCTAATTTCGATCCAGTTCCTGATGAAAAACCTATAGCATCTGGATTTGCACCTCCGAAGATATCGTTTGAACATGAAGAACATTGCAGCCACGACAAATTTTCTGTGCACCATTTCCCTTTGGAAAAGATTTATTCAATGCATTTTTCTTGTTTAAGCTAGTTCTTCGATATTTAACTGAGACCTATAGCCTAGTGAATAAGACACTGCATAAACGTGAGCAGATGGTTGCAGTGTGAAGGTCCTTGGTTGCACGGCACGGATGCCGATCAAATAATCTGGAGTACTGACATCACCTCCTAGATATACAATGCATCAAAAATCTTTTACGTCATCACTAGGTCCACTATAATGATGTCATCACATTTATCTTCACAAAGTAAAACTATTCAAAGTTTGTGGTAAATTTACTCCCACATAAAACATTTTAATGATTTAAGAAAGAAAAATAAATTTTACGACAAATAAGAAATTATAACTATCACTAATTATATTATATGATATAGAAATAGATCATGATAAATTATTTTTTATGAGAAAGGTATTTTAATTTTTATCCTTAAGATATTTTCTAAAATTTGTATCATTCACCAGAAAGTTTAAATAATTTTACTTTGTGAAATTAACCCAAGCAGCCATCATACTGTCAAGGAATCCAGGACAATTATATCTCTTATGGCCTTATCACACTAAAGGGAAAATCGGAGCAACTTCGCGCCGGACCAACTTTTCTGACGGACTTGAAGGCGTGGTTATTTTTAAGGGTTGCAAAAGTAAACAAACTCTCCCCGACGCCAAGTATCTCATCGCATCTCTGATTTGGCGTGCAGGTTCTTATTTTACTTATCGTGCGTTGGTATATTTACATCGGACGGGCAGCAATCTCTAATTCCAAAGTCCCATTGAACGCGGCCATAATTTTATTTACACGTGATTCTGACATCGAGCCAAGCTGCCAATCTTCGAACATAGTCGCCATTGCTCGAAATTGGTTATGACGTAGCAGGAAGAAGTACTCTGATTGGCCGAAATTTCGTCCGACTCGGATTTTTTTTCCTTCGGAAAGGAAAAAGTTGGAGTTCACGGTCGTCAAGGTAACGGCGGAGAAAATCGGCCGGAAACATGATTTGCAAGGAAAGTTGGTCGGATTTTTATTAGTGTGATAGCCCTATTATACTGATTCAGTCAAAACTGTCATGACGGCCTCTTAGAAGACCTAGTGAAAAGTTTCTGTTCCCAGGCTTTCTGTATCTAGGAGGTTTGGTACTGTCCAGTTTTCTCCATATACCCCTTAAAAATTCGTCAGACTAAAGCATTCTCCCCTTCGGCTGATTGATCTATATTCAATTGGCGACCTATCTATTTTTTTTAATGAAATTTATTACTCTATATCGTCTCATCATTCTCACAAAATGTTTGGTGTTGAATGCGAATTTGTTCTTCATATATTAATAACGTTCTATACGCACATATTAGCAGAGAGAGAGAGAGAGAGAGAAAATATTATCCATTTAGCAATTACCCAACAGAGGGCAGTTTCTCTGCAAAGCGACGAACGTATGTACGGAAGCGCGGCTCCAGATGATACGCCTGCGCTACTGCAAGTAATAAGCTAAAGAATATGTTGCCACTCATGCGAAGAAAATAAATTCAGAATAACAAGAACTGCTTGAAAACTCCGATTATTTTTGAAAGCGCCAGTATGTTAATATTATACTTGTTTTATATTAATGTATTTTCAATTTTTCGAATGTAAGATCTCGAGCTTTTTTACCCAAACTTTAATTTTTACTCTCTGAGTGAAGCAACTGCTAAAGCATTAAAGCTGTTATCTTGCAGCTTTCGACCGTGGAACGAATAAAATTCTCTTTTCGCCTTGAAGTGAAGTGAATAACAACGATATTTATTACATTAGGACCCTTGTTTACCGTTAACTGCTGGCCGTTAGCTGTTATGCATTCACCGGCAGATGTTAAATGCAGGTGGGGTGCTCAAAGGATGCATGGGAAATGGTTGGATTCCGCACGGCAAAGCTTTTCAGACAATGAAAAATCAATAGAATGCGAATTCGGATTGAATTACTGTTTCAATAAAACCTTTCTGAAACGCTGGTTACGTAAATATCGTATATTGTTTGCGTGGAGATAAAGGACTGGAAATGTGGAAATTAATGGATGGAATTTTGATGTAAATGAGTAATGATTTAAAATATATTTAAAAGGTTTTGAGCGGACGAACGGAAGAATTGGAACATGAATGGATTAACGAGAGCCATGGGCGCCCACACGGGGGGGGGACAAGGTAGGGCGCTTGCCCCCCCCCTAGAGTTTTAGGTTAATGTCTCATGATGTAAATAAATAGCAAAACCAGAACTAAATTTCTTAAAAGTTTGAAATTTCCCCCCCCCTCTAGAAAATTTTTTTGAAGTTTGCCCCCCCCTCTAAAAAAATTCCTATGGGCACCCATGTCGAGAGCAATGCTTTTAGTAAACATTAAAATTAGAGCAGCTTAAAAAAAAAAAAAAATTTGCTGCATGATTTTCATGATAATTTTTCACTCGGTTCATCTTTTAAGAAAAGACTGCGATTAAAACACCAAAAATATTGTCAAAAAGAAAAAGTTAATTATTAATTTATTTTTAGCTAGTGCATTTCGATTTGTTTCGATGTCTTTTATTTTAAATTAAAATCAAACTTTGCGAATTTTGAAACTTAAAGTATGATTTTGGGGCCCCTTTTCAGTTAGGGGACTGGGCGCTTGCCCCGAATGCCCTGCCGGAAATCAGTCCCTGAGCTTGCCCAGTTCTACAAGCAGAATTAGGTAGTAAATGTTAGTTTTCCCCAATTTCAATATTTGTCTACCAACATAGTTAATTTTCTCGCCGAAAATCACTCAGAAAAAACCTTGCATTCAGCCTAATTCATGAGCTTGCCCAGATCTTTAAGCAGAATTAACTAGTAAATGTGGGTTTTCCTCTGTTTTACCTAGCGCTTCTTTTTCCCGTTTATCCCTTGAGGGGCTCACTTCTTGGAAAAGCAGAGCGAGTAGGTAAGAGAAAAGGAACCGAGAAATAACTATTTAACGAGGGAATGAAAGAGTTCTTCGAACAGGAGGTTGTTTAAGGTAGTGATTTTGGGAAGTGGTAAATTAGATAAATCATGTTCGAAGAAACCCCATGTCTTATTTGTTCCATGGAAGATTTTGTTTCAGCCGCCACAGATAGTAGATAGATAGTTGCGTTCATCATGGGATTATAAAGTCAATATCATGTACGCACTTGTAGCTATTAAAACTAGTTGTCGCACTAGCAGGAATTGAAGGTTTGGGAGTTTAGATTTCGGCGTTCAATTAATATGTACAAATTGGTGACTGCATCGTATAGTCACAGATACACAGCTGCCAAATTTTGTGTTTAACTTCGGAAGATTGAACACCACAATTTCAAAATGTTGTATTATTAATTAAAATTTGGAAATTTTATGAGCTAAAGATGGAGAAAAATAGTAGTGTGCAATCGTCCAAAAGGAGTTAAACGTTGGCAGTTGCGAAAATCTTGAATCTTTGTGCAATTGTATCATGTAGTTGCAGATAGTATCACATAGATACCAACTACTACGGCACGTAATTAACCACTTTTTGTAAACGGTATATTTTTTAAGAACAACGGTCAATTCATTAACAATATTTTGCGATATTTTAAATTAAAAATTTATTTTAAAAAAGTGGTTAATTATATTCCGTAGTAGTTGGCAGCTATGCATCAATAGATATTTACAGTTACATCGTAAAGTTACGCAAAAATAGTTGTGTTCATCATAGAATAATCAATCGTATAGTCAGTATCAACGTAAGGTCCGTTGATCAGTAAGTCCATATGATTATAGTTAATATATAGTTACAGATACTATCATATCGTATATAGTTACACACAGATGTGTTCGTCAAGATATAGTACGTCAGTATCATCAACCCACTTATTGCTCTTAAGGGTGTTCTACCTGAAGAGCGATCGTCATTACAGTACTTCTGAACAGCTTTAGAAATAAACCAAACTTGTTAAACAAGTGGAAAAAATTAATAATGCTCCTTCACTCGATGTACTATTTACTAAAATTAAAGAAAGAAAACGACGCAATGTATGTTTTGAATATTTTTTTTAAATCATGCCAGGCACTCGAAAATTTTCAATGTCCATCTACGAGCTCACTTTGATCTCTTACTAAACACAGCTATCAACGCTCCAATTTTATTGGAAGTTTTCACCACAATTTTAAAATAGTTTATTTTATATTAAATTTTGGACATTTGCAATCTTATTTGCTTACTAAGATATTGAATTGTTAGTCAACATGCAGGAACTGCCAAAAATTCAGAAGGAAAGAAACATAAACACTCAAAACTTTAATTGGCAGCTCTTCAGTCAATTTTAATTTTCAGTGCTATTTGTAAATGCTTGATGTGTGAAACTCAAAATGATCACACGAGTACTCTGCTAGTACAACGATCAATTTTATTTTGTTTCTTGCACGCCAAAAATTTAGTAGGGCAGTGGAGTCGACTCGTGCTACAACGCGATCTACGCTACGCAAAGGGAATATTCTGTGAATTTTTCATTAGTAATGTATTTCAGAGTTAGCCGGACTCCTCGCAGGTACCACAATATTTTTCGGCAAGAAGCGCTGACCGGAGTGCGGGGTTTGAGAGTTAAGTATCGTCTTCATGATTGGCTACTGAAGAAGAGAGGCCATCGGCGAATGGTATTTCATCGCTCGTAGCATCACTGAAGGCGAAAGCATAAACATATACCCAGTATAAGCCTATCTTTGTTTATTTCTTTATTTGTGAAATGGGAATATATAGCTATGGAATAGTTTAAAACGGTTTGGGGGGTGTTTGTAAAAGTGTATTTGAAAAAGTCGTATATATTCCCTTTTCGCAGCGCCAGATTTTCACTTCCGCGAGGGGCTTGGAACGCATCCCTCCCGTGAAACACGATTCGACTGTAGTTACAGTATCTAATACATCCCATAAATCTCTCCTAGTATGCTATATCAACACCTCCCAGATATAGAAAGCCTGAGAACAGAAGCTTTTACTTCATCATTAGGTCTTCTAAGACGATGACATCACAGTTTTACTTCCATAAAGTGAAAATATTTAAAATTTCTAGTGATTGATTCAAATTTTAGAAAATATCTTAAGTTAAAGATAAAAATTAAACTATCTTTCTGATAAAATATAATTTTTTATAATCTATTTCTATATCATATTATGTAATTAGTGATTGTTAAAATTTCCTATTGGTTGTTAAAATTAAATTTTCTATCTTAAATCATTAAAATTTTTTATGCGGGAGTAAATTCACCACAAACTTTGAATAGTTTTACTTTATGAAATTGAATGTGTGGTGACTTCAATTTAGTGGACTTAATGATAACGCTAAAGCTACTGTTCTCAGGCATTGCATATCGAGGAAGTGTTGCCTATATCACAGTTGTCTACTGGCTCGGTTTTTACGGAAAAATGGCCGCCTCTTTATTAAGTTTTGTAATACATAAAATTGAGGTTCAGAAAGTGGATTTGCCTTATATTCAAACTTTCTAACAAAAAATAGTGGTGGATAATTTTCCTAAAAAATCGTATAAGTTAGTGTCTATGCCATTCACATATTCGTATCAATTCAAACATCAACACAAAATCCTGTACACCAAATGCTTTCATCTCAAAGCAATTTCTAAACCCCATTATCCTCAACACACAGTCTGTTTAAATAATATTTATATTTAAATATCTCCACGGCATCACTCCTTGCCAATAGCCAGTGTGTTTCTACGGAAAATCAATCAAACAAAGCCTCCTAAGTTGTAATAAATGTAAGTCTAGCTCTGTTAAGTGCTGTTGTTAACTTAAATACGGGCTTTTCGCCTCTTTTATCATTTGTCTAGCGCTTATTTCTTTCTGGAACCCTTGGGGATTCCGCTTCCTGGAAAAGCAATGGCAAAGCACACACAAGCACCCGATAAAATGCTATTTAATGAGGGAAATGGAAAGGTTTCTCGGAAAAGGAGCTTGTCTAAGGCAGTGATTTTGAGAAACGTTTGAATTAAGTAAACTGTGTTCGAAGAAGCCCTTTATATCTTATTTGTTCCCTCTCGTAGGTTTCCTTCTGTCGCCCACTGCAGATATACTAGATGGTTGTGTTGATCGTGGGATAAATATAAATCTATATAAATGGCGCACTTAGCTTTTAAAAAGAACTGACGGACTGCTGAAAATTGGGTTGGCATTTCCATAGATAAAATATCCGAGCTTAAACAATCAAGTAATTCCTACTTTAAAATAAACATTTTGAAAATTTACTGTTCACAAAAAGTATACAGTCCGTAGAATTTAGCTATAGATTTCATTAGCTGCTTCAGTTCCACAACTGCCAACTTTTATACTTTTATTCGGCAGCTTTTTTTTTTTTTTTTTTTTTTTTTTTTACTACTTCTTTTGTCACCCCGCCCAACCTTGCAATAAATACTATTATTGTATGTTTATTACTATTGCTGTTATTTTTTTAATAAAATAATAAAAATTGTAGTAAAAAATTTTCCAAAAAAACCCTAAAAATTGGCAGTTGTGCAAATTGTGGGAAGTGATAAAGCTAATGAAGGTTTAGCCGTGTAAGAAAATTTAAACACAAGTAAATTTCCTATTTTCTACAACCATATTCGTGTTTTTACTTTGAATTTAAATTAGTCAAAAAGGACAAATATTCTCATTATCTATTCTTTATTAAATTATTATTAATATAAATATCTTTTAACAGAATCTTACTCGAAAAGTGCACTAAAAAAATGGTGTTAGCCAATTGAAAAATTTTATTTGAATCACACATGAGAATAAAATAGATTAACGAATGCGTTATAGGAAATAATCGGACTCGTCCTTCCTCATGGACGAGCTTCAATAAAAAGCGAACATAAATGGATATGGCCTATACCTAAGATCTTTTGATGTACTAGTGGATAAGATTGCTACTTACGTCTTATGATTTCATACAACAGGTGCAGAGCGACGTTTCGCGAAAATCAGCATGTACATCCAGCTGCTAATTAAAAGTTAGATCTCAGCTTCCATAATAATTTTATGTACACGAAGCATAACATTTCAGTACAGCTTTTGTGAGATGTTGCGCTGCAAATTGATTCAAAAACACACGAACACAATTTTTGCACTTACATGAAATCTGATGTATAGCGCATTTTAGGACTATAAGTATTGTCCAAGCACAAAAATCTATGCTTATTGCAGGATATCATTAAAATTACAAATAGTTCATCGACGGAAAAAGATATTGACTTAATTGGAGATTCTGAATGTATGTAAAAGAAATAGACTTTCATAAATAAGTAAGGGAGGAGAGGGAATGACAGAAATTTTCGAGGGAAGTTGGGTGTTTTATGGAATTCAAAAAGCAATTTGAATAGAGAGCTGTTTGATGATTTTGTTGGAATAACAAAATTCTTCATTAGATGAGCAAAATATAAACAAAAATTGTGCTGATTCAGCAGAAGTATTGGTTTAAAAAACACACTTATAAAGTTTGGAAATTCAACAAAATACAAGGTATCCCTAAAAATCGGCAACAAGCTTTAATTCTTTATCTATTAGATATAAGTGGGCGATGTAAAAGGTTAAAAAGTGCCAGAGATATGAAGATAAATATATGCTGACTTAAACCACTTTTCAGGGGCTTTGGAAGGGATAAAATCACGTGAAATGATTGCATTTCAAGGCTCGTGCAGAAATTATGAAACAAAATAATGTTTTGCGCCCTAGCTATGAACGTTGACTATCCAATTCTTGTATAGCCCCTGATTATCGCTGTTTAAAAATATCTCCGAGACGTTTTAAGATGAAAGAGTGAAATATTTGCACATCATTTCATTTGCGTTCGGGGCACATATTACTAATTCGATGGGGCGGGGGTTGTTCGGAGGCTATATACAAATTGAAAAAGTGTCGCTTTTTGAAAATTAAAGAGAGGAATTTTTTTCTTAACTTAGTATTTTCCTACTTTATGTTTAACTTTTTTCTTACTTACATTGATCACTAACAGATAAAGAATTAATCGCATTGCAATCATTTTGGGACACCCTGTATGAACAAAAATTGTAGGGATTCATCAAAATTGTTTGGTTAAATAATTTAACCTCTTAGCGGTCGTATTATTTTATTAACGGTCATAAATGTGCCCTTTTTTATTCCCGAAAATTGTTTAAAAATAAGTGCATGTACAGCTGCGGAAAAAAAAGTCCCACTTGCTCTTTATTTCGCCGTCATTCGTCGTACAGTAAAGTTATATATGCCATTCGTTTGCAAGTAACGCGTACTTTAATTTACTATTAATTTAATTTGCATCAGGGGCCGTCTTCACATTTAATTCTGCATCAACTTCGTTTTTCTCAATGGCAACCCCATATTTGACTTTATTAAACGAAAGAAAACCTTCAAATTACCCTAAATATAAATTTTCACCAATTTTCTACGATAATTTCCGGAGATATTGCGAATTAATTTTTGCACGTTTTTAAGGGACTTTCTGCAAATTGAAAAACGCTATTTGTAGTTTCCGAACTTTTCGCCTTTTATTAATTTCGCTCGCGAGAGTTAAAAGAAATTAATATTATTTTCAAGGAAAATATTGTTTCCATCTCTCTTAAAGTTTTCTGTACTGAGAATATCAAGGGTAGAATAGAATATTTAGCCTGTGATCCAAATGACCCGTGAGTTCATAACTTCCTTGGTTCGTAAACATGATTTAAGGGAAAAAGGCAAAATGACTGCTCACGATTTTGAAAATTTTTGTAATTTTGAAATTGTTATTGAGTATTTCCGTTGATGGTTCTCTTAGACAGGTGAAATGTTGGCAGGAGTTAGAGGTTGCTCTCTGCTCTTCTGACTGCAAGCTTGAATATTACTCAGCTATGGTCGAACTTGAAGAATGATTTCCTGATAGAAAATGTATTTGTTTGAATTTCATGTAAAAAACGCAATTACTTTTTTGTCGACCCAATATTATCACCGTGTTTGTTATTTCACTTTCTTCATTTAATACTATCGTCTACAATGTGCAATATTCTTAAGACTTTTGCCGGTATTTTAATTTATAGTTAGATGAAAATTTAGACAGAAAAACGTGATTTTGAATGTTTGATAAAGTAGGGGGAAGTCCAAAGACCTAATGTTTCCGATATTAAAACAGGTCAAATTCACGTCTGGAAAGTTGAGGATGTTAGTTTTTCAGAAATAGGACGTTGTATTAGGAGACATACATCTACTGCATCTAATTCTATAGCTGGAAAATATTTTATTTGGGGGAATATGGTAGCGGACGCAACAATACACGCTTTATAGAATCCCTATCAAACTGTAAAATCCTCTAATTTATTTGCTTCAAAATTTGATATTTTTAATACTGGTATCTTTTACTCTGTTTTCGCACAAAATAAATCTAATTTACGTTTATTTTATGCAATTTTCAAAAAATTTTCACTTAGTAAATTTATATATCGTTCCTTAACTCATGAAAATAACACATTTTATTTAATATAAATTAAACTACTGAACGTAAAAATTTGAAATTTTGCACAGCCATGTAATATTAATTTCTGCATCTATTTCCATCGAAATTTGGCTAGGTCGCTATTCATAATTTTTTTGAATATTAACTTAATAATTCATAATTCATATTCATAATTTATTAAAAATCACAATAACATTAAAATATGTTTGGGTCGTTTAGTTCTAATAGTACGAATAAAAATCAGCTTCTTACTACCAATATTATATGAGATATGAATTGAAGCATGAAAAAAATTTTTAACATAGGGGGAGGGGGATTTTGGGTGCTCATAACTCACTCATTTTCTGTCCAAATTTATTGAAAATTGGTGTCCGGGGTTAAAATGAGCTGAATTTTTGGAATATGAAGTGAAATCTAGGGGTTGCTATTGAGAAAAAGAAGTTGGTGCGAATTTTAATATGTTGATGGCCCCTTATGCAATTTTTATGCATAGTAAATCAAAGTGTACGTCAATCGTAAACGATTGGTATCTATAACTTTGCTATACGACGAACGACGGCCGAAAAAAGTACAAGTGAGACTTTTTTTTCCGCAGCTGTACAACATATGTATTCATTTTAAGGTTTTGGACATTTTTATTTATTTATTAATTAATTAATTTTTTTGCCCTTTTTTGCGTAAAAGAAAAGAAAAAGGTTGGATTTCCAGAAAAATCCAACATTCATGGTCACAGCTGCCAAGTCTCCGGCTTTTTCCGGGCAATTGGTAGGAAATCTCCCAAAAAAAGCTGGAGACTTGGCAGCTCTGCATGGTTATTTTGACTGAATATGTGTTTTCTAGTAAGCAGGGAATCATTACAAAAATATGTTTTAAAAACTACAAGAGAGTTTTATTCGTGAAATAAATAAATATTTGTGAAGCTTTCTTTGAACATAAGTGAGAAAGTGAGCCAAGATTGCACGATGCATATCACATATACACGTACTTGAGTAATGCTGCCATTTATTTGAAAATAAGCTATCTCCGAATTAAGTTAAAAATAGTCTGGTATTGTCATCTGTTGTATAAAATGAGATAAAATAATCTGTACATAAGAATTGAAATGCTTTTATCTTGCTGGCGCATAACATTTGAACACTGTGCCTGGAAATATGACGGTCAGGAGTAACAGAGGGAGAAAGCTTAGCCCTTGATTTTGAAGGGAGCGGAACTTAATGGGTTAAATACAGAAAAATATTGGTTAAATACAGCAAAATATTGTTTTTTTACTGTGTGCTCCTTCGTTCATTCACTGGCAAATAGGTCAAAATCCCCCCACTCCTGTTTATACTCTTAATTTTCATTCCTATTCTACCCTCGCTTGACAGTTGTTGACTCTTCAGCTGATCCTGACTATTTTTGTTTTTTTTTCAGGGCGGGTTCGCTCGTGCTTACGAGTTGACAGACCTGACTACGGGCCAAGTGTACGCTTGCAAGATCATCTCCAAGAGTACTCTCACCAAACCTCACCAGAAGGAGAAGGTAAGAGTGTCTTCATTCATGTTCCGTTCCCTTTCACCCCAGTTACTTCAACAATCCGCGTTTCCACGTTCTTGCCCACCTCCAGAAGTGCCAACTATGTTTGTTCCAGTTGAAATTGGGAAAAGCCGGTCACAGAGTACATAACTGCCAACTCTTCCAATTTAATCCGATGATTTCCCACCACTAAATTTTACTTACCAATTTAAGCTTACTTACTAAATAGATCGCGATATCAGAACTTAATATTCATATTTAAAGTAAAACTGTTAAAAAACCGTAGTAAAAAACTTTCGTATGTATGCAGAGTATAGCTTATTGTATTATCCGGTGTTAACCTGATTTAGCACGTATTTTATTTAAAAAACTCGTATGTAAAGAAATTAGCGCCTTTTTTAAACAAGAAAGATAAATCATGCCAAGTGCATTAATTTTAAGACACTGACTACCAGAACTGTTTTCCACCGAATTTCGTCGCCAAATTTGGCGAGACTTTGAGCATAACCCCAAAAGAAAAGCTGTATCAGTATTAACGTAATCTGAGAAACCCTGCAAAAGAGCTTGTGTGTATTTGCTTTAACTAACCATAAATGTAGTTTATATTAAAGAAAATAGATCTTCGGAAAGCGGAATGTTACAGAGTTCACATTTTTTTATCGTTTTCACTGCTCTGATTTACATGGCAGCAGCATGCTTTACTCATTTGGAGAAAACGAATTCAATTCATGGCTATAAAAAAACTTATTTTGAAGTTTTTTTTCTGAAATTTTTCAATGCTGTAACTCAAACATTATCTTAAACTTACCAATCATTAAAATTATTTTATGTTTTCATTTCAGTGATATACGTTTGTAGCAAGGAAATTTTAAATGAGTCCTTGGAACAAATTGTTAACTTTTTCTATCCGGCTCAATCTTGGAAATTTTCAAACCAGAAAATATTACGATTTTATCTTCCACTCGACAAATTAAGAAATGCTTTTGATTTTCAATTCTGTGAGACGCAGATTAACAGGCATGGGGCGACCCTAGAGCACGTGGCACCCCCCTGCAACCGTAGAAAAGGCGCCCTTTTATGCTCTAGGTTAAGATTTTCTAAGTTTTTTTTTAATCTGCGCCCTGGTGCGATGCTGACTGTGTCGAGCCGCCCTGTGCATAACTGCCAACTTTTGCATTTTTTCAGATATTAGCCAGCACTATTATCGCTCCATGACATAAACTGACTGAAAACATGTTTTAAAGGAGTTCCTAATCAAAGTTCGATTTATTTGTAGTGTGTTGTAAGCAGTTGTTGAACTAACAATTCTTTTCTTAAATTGTACTATAACATTTTGGAAACTGTGGTGGATTATCTGAAAAAAAAGAATGAAAAAGTGTACAGGTTAGCTGTTAACACCCAGTGTAGGGTTATCCCCGGGTAGTTTAATAATTCTCTGCACCGTAGCGTGCTAGAAGAAAAAAGGCTTTCAGCTATGGAATGTCCTTATCCTTTAGAAATCAGAAAGTTAAAATGGAGGAACCCATGAAATAACAAAATAAGTGGATTATTAAGCGGTTAAGCGGAAACCGATGTTTTTCTCTTATTTCTTATACGTAACATGGTGTACCAGCCGGCCTTAAAACGAAACCGATTTGTCGTGATAGGTGGTGGCCAAGCCGTCTGAAGTTTATCGGTCTTTCCAGGTTTTCTTCCCCTGTCATAAGCAAATACGGAATAGTTTCCCCTTGTAAGTTCTCCGGCAAAGTATTTTCCACTACATGCAGATTGAGAACAAAATGAGCTTTGGAGTTATGAGCTAAACCCATCCTTCTTTTTAAAGCATGTTTCATAATTAGCATTGATTAGCATGAATCAATACAAATTATATGGACAAATACATAGTTGTCAACTCGTACGGATTTTCCTGAAAATTAACGACCACTATTTTCTAAAATTTTTGCAATACATTTATGAAAAAAAAAATGACTGCCTGAAATCCAGAATAATCCTATAGTTGATAGCTGTGCAAATATTATTTTTTTTTACATGTAATGCACGATGCATGCATAACTAACCAAACAAAGAGAGTCACTCTACTTTAGAAATAATACCACTGCCCTGTTTTACTTTTCTGTAACAAAAATATTGACACCAAACTTCTCTGAATTCTAGTTCAGCTCTCCCGATGAAAGAAACCCTTTGTATCGCTGTGAAGAAATTCACGAATTTGATGTTGACGTATGCCAACATTGTTGCCAAAATGAGACTTGCAAATCACTGTCCTCTTACTGCATATATATATATTATATATATATTATTTCTTTTTAGAATAGTGTAAATTTGTTACCGAATTCCAAATATTATGTGTTAACAAACAATGGTCTACGGAATAATAAAATGGACTCTATCTACAGGGTTTACTCAAAAGATAGTAATGCTTTTTTTAATTATTTATCTATTAGGGATAAGTGAGCAATGCAAAGTGAAAAAATTTTTCAATATAAAGTAGGAAAAAAGACTGCGGGTAAAAAAAAATATCTCGTTAATTCCCAAAAAGTGACTCTCTTTAAATTTGCGTAGGACTTCCGTACAAAAGTTCGCAATCAGTAAAATGTGGTCCATACTCTTATGAGGGGATGTGCAAAGTTTCAGATTTTCATCATCAAAGATTTCATGAAACAGAAATGATCAGATTCTAAACATGAATCTGCATGTAAACGTTTATTGCTAGAGCGAAAAAAAAATTAATTATTTTGTAATTTATGTACGACTCTTGATGCACGATTATCCAAGGTGATTTTTTTCCGTTCGAGTGCCATTGAAAAGTGATTTAAGTCAGCGCATATTTACCTTTTATCGCTGACACTTTTTAGGATTCTCACATGTTGTAACATTTTCCCAACTGCGAATTTCTTGTACGGGGCTCGTATAAAAATTTGAAAAGTGTCACTTTTTGAAGATTAATGAGAGAATTTTTTTCATGACGTAGTCTTTTTTCCTGAATTATTTAGAACCTATTTTTCAATTTACATTACCCACTTGTTTCTAATGGATAGAAAATAAAAGATTGTTACCATTTTTGAGGGCACACTTTGTTTAGTTTAAATCTTAATTCAGTGCACTCCCGATTATCCGGGCGGATTGCTGGGAGGGGTCCCATGGACAATACAAAAATACGGATAATCCGAAAACTTCTTTTTATTAAAAAAAATCAACATCACTACAAAAATATAAAAATTACTTCCATTTGCATGCTGTATATCATCAAATTAGGAATTTTTCCTTTTAACATTTACTGCTTAAAAAGAATCTGTAATACTTCTTTGCTTTTGTTTGTTCATCTCTTGTCGCATATCGACACATATTTTACGAACCTCAGTAATGTCATTGTAATCAAATCCTGTTTGTCCCATATAATCTGACAAATTTTTCACTGACAGAGCAACTGAAGGAGAAATTGTATTTCTCTTATTTAGTACATTTTCTGCATCAGTACTATCATCACTGTTAGATTTAAAAAAATAGTCAGTAATGATGTTTTCATTTGTCAAATGCTGGAAATCAGCTCACATGCATTACTTTGAAACCAATCTTCTAAATTTCCTTCATCCAGATTTTCGAAACCTTCGAATTCTTTTGCATGTACAAAAATACTGTTATCATTTTCTTGCATCGATTTTACATGCATGATAAGCGTGAAAATGTCCCTCTTGATTTTTTTTGTGAATCCGGAATGAGCACGGATAACCCACAAACCCGATAATCCGCACACCGATAATCGAGTGTATACTGTTTAGAGGACTCCTGAATGACTAAAATGCCGTACATTACATTAGCAAGCCGAGAATTTTCGGAACATTTTCTAAAACTAAATTAAGGATAGTGCTTTATATCGAGAATGCTATTACGACTCTACACATCACATCAGCAACAAACCACTACGCATCCTTCTCAGCAGATTTTACCATTATACTTCTGTCGAGTAAAACAAATAATAAAATACGCTGAAATATCAAAAGACGTTTTCACAGCAAAATTAATCTATTAAAATTAAATACGCTTTTCTTAGTGTTCAAAATCTGATTTCTTTTATTCAAACACATTGTGCGGGGTTTGTTTGTGTCACTCAAACGTGGAAGTTACGGAGGATGGTAGGTTCGTCGACATGTTCTACAGATAATATTCACAGCTAAACACAACTGTTCACAGGGTTTAACTTCTGGTAGAAAAAAATGTATGTAAGATTATATTCAGAAATGCACGGTAACGTAGTAATTAAGTTATTATATGAAAAGATATAATTCGTGGCTGACGAGAAAGACAAGCTGCGGTGCTGGCGTTTGATCCTCGAAGAGTCATACGACCTAGGGGGGTGTGGCCATCTTACTGTGGCTTTCTCGGACCAAGATGACCACGATAAAAATCAGCTGACATAAGCTACAAATAATTTTGCATATGTCTTTGCATATGTCTTTTGCATATGTTATAACTTTAAAATATATGGTGTTTCTTTAAATTTACGATAACCGTTTCTATATTTATTCAGATGTTTTTTCTACAGCAGAATTTTTTTTCAGAAATTTTGTATTACTGAAAAAAAATTCTGCCTAATTTCAAGACTGTGTGAATATATCTCATTCTTTTAGAGAAATATACTCCTTTTACACATAAAAAAATTAATTATACATTTTTCTATTCTTTTTTTCTGTTATCTGGTAGTAATAATGTATTCCTATTAATAACTGAAGAACAGATGAAAAAAATGCTAATTTTATGTAAGGGTAGGGATAAACTGATTTCTTGCTACGCGCCAATTTTCTGCAGCCCCACTTCTTTCTTATTAGCAGATTTCTTCTGCGATATACTTAGAAATAATGCTGTTACATACTCTCCCATTGTTTGTCGTAGAAACGATCAAACGTAAAAAGAATCAGTAAAGTTGCCCAAAACTAGGGAGCAGCAAATGTGTAGGATATTTTTAGAATATCCTTTCTGTAAGTTTAAGAAATCCATTTCAGTTTTACATCTTTTCCTGAAAATATCAGAAACAAATTATAGAAAACAAGAAACGGGCTAATAACACAAAATTTATGCTGTTTGTTACAGAGAGAAATAATTTTGTTATCACACACATATTCTAACAGCACAGCTGCCTAGTCTCCGGCTTTTTTCGGGAGATTTTTCACCACTTATTTTTACTTACAAGTCTATGCTTAAGTAAATCCAAATATTTAATCTAAAATAAAACTGTCTAAAAATTGTGGTGAGAAATCTCCCGGAAAAAGCCGGAGACTTGGCACCTCTGTAACAGTAAGGAAAAAGTATCTTTCTACCACATGATGATCAAATAATTTCAGAATAAGCTCACATAACTTATTTGAGTACCAATTAGATGCTACCTGCAAGCATCAGACTTATAAAATAATACTGAAATTTCTAAAAATTTTAACCATGTATCTATTTTTAAATATTAGTCTTAGCTTTGTTTAACAAATTTAAAAACTGTTGCTGCTGCTACTAATGCCCTTCTGGTAACTGCGGAGTGGTACCAGATCCTCCATATAAGACGGCAAAGGGTGCAAGGGAGCGGCTTCCATTTAAATAAGCCCCGTCGAGGAAGTCCGACCTAGCTCAGAACCTCCTGCATAGAGATAGCCTGAGAACAGAAAATGTTATTACGGTCCACTAAAATGACGTTACCACAGTTTTACTTTCACAAACTAAAACTTTTTAAAATTTGTGATGAATCTACACACGCATAAACCATTATAAAGATTTATCATAGAAAATTTAATTTTACTACAAATGACAACTTTTAACCATCACTAATTACATAATATGACGCAGAAATAGGTCATTATGAATTATTTTGTAACAGAAAGGTATTTCAATTTTATCTTTAACTTAAGAGATTTTCTAATATTTCTAGTATCAACCAGAAATTTTAAATAATTTTACTTTATGAAAATAAAACCATGATGATGACAGTTCTGCGGCTCTAATGATTGATGTAAAACAAGGCCGTAGCCAAGGGGGGGTTTTGGGGGTTCAAACCCCCCCCCGAAATTTTCAGTCACATAACTTACTGTTCGTAGAAAAGAAATTATCCCTTGTATCGCCAATTACGATTATTGCACTTCAGTTCATTCAAACCGCATGTAATTTTTTACTTGTGTTTCTCTGAGGATCGCAAAGTGATAAATTTCACTTAAATATGCTACTCTTTTCTCTGTACGTTATATGCATACCTACCTGTCTTCTGAGTATGGCCAAAAGGAAATGCAATTTCCGTGGCACTTGCAAGCAGAATTTCTCATTCTCATCAAATAATTCTTTAAATAAACAGTGTTTAATGTATCATAGTAGTAGGAATTTGTGAAGGTGGTAGCAAAAATGTGCCCTAAGTACACTATGTACGGCTGCTTTATTTACACAATTTTACACAGTATTTACATTTCCCATAATTAGAATGCAGTATGATCGGAGCAAAAGCTCACATTCGTCTCAATGCTTCTCCACATTGGTTCTCTCTTTTCTTCTTTCACCCCCCCCCCCTTACACGTAGAGAGAGACAAAAAAGAAATATCGTAAATAAAAAAATTTCTCTTTCCACAAAAAATAGTGAGTCATCTCTCGATTCCATCGGAGATCGAAACACTAAACAGTTTCACAGTATCGTGTTTATGACCTCTATAAATAAAAAAGTCAGAGTGATAAGTTTGTGATTTTTGGAGTTTGGGACATATAGGCTCCAGTCTCGACCCATGCGGACCGGGAGGGAGATCCTACGTTGCATTATTCACGTAACCAGTCCGCTACTCCTTAGAATAAAAAGAGAGTGGCACTGCGGACAGCAGGAGTAAAAAAAAAAAAAAAAAAAAACATCCGCTGCCTGGCTAGTGTCGCCCCTCTCGAGTCAGCGCCCTAGGCAGTCGCCTAGTTTTCCTATATGGTCCAGCCGGCCCTGCTCTGTCACACAGTGCTTGTCATTCTTTAAAGGCTGTACTGACACAGAGGTTCGCTACGCCGATATAATATTGCTTACATAGCACTATTTCAATTTGGATGTATTATTTTCGCGTTTTAAATAAAAATGAAAAAACACAAAGCTGGAGATCATACTTTGTTTAATTTTAATTTCAGTGTGCTGAAAAAAGTACCATATTAAAACATAAAACTTGAAACCCCCCCCGAAAATTTTTCCTGGCTACGGCCTTGATGTAAAACTTTATGTTTTCAAACTCTCTGTATCTGGGAGATGTCGCATAGCACGGGGTCATCTTATTTTGAAGCAGTTCCTGATAAAAGACCTACTACCTGAAATCGGCACCTACAGAAGTAACGTTTGAACATGGAGAACATAGGATCCACGACAGATTTTGCGAGCACCTGCTAATTCAAAAGCTACATATTTAACTTGCAAACAAATAAACTAATTTAGAATATGGTGTTGGGCTAAAATCTTGTCCACAAATATTTCATATTTTATTCTTCGTCCATATCATCATTCGTTTATCCTTAACATTCCTAATTCATTTATTCTTAAGATAAATATACCCGCCTTCCCAAAAAATAATAAAACGTGATAAGCATGTACTCACACATTAGTTACGTAACTTTTTATATGCTTCCTTCTAGTGCTATCTGATATAAATAGTATTATATCTTGATGTGACATGTTTAAGACTTCCATCTAGCGTCTTGACCAATGGACATCGATTTCCCCTAATGATACTTCGGTGTAGCCATTGGACACCTGAGCCACATTTGTAGCAGTTTTGCTCTTTCCCCACTGCTTTTAGATCGATAGAGTGTGTCCATTTGGACGGCACACGTTTATTCATGCGACAAATATTTTGAGGTTCTTAACAAATTTTATCCACTGAGTCAATAAACAGTTGAATCGGTCAGTTGAAAAGTACATATATGCATAACTATCAACTATTACTATTTTAGCAGGTTTTTACTAACCACTCGTTTTTATTTACTAATTTCCTCGTGAAATTAGTCCAACTTATTTCAATTTTTCTCTTTAGTAGTAGGGCGTTTTTTCGCTCAGTACTAGAATTTTGTTTACGCATTTTGGTCTACCCGATCTCGTCGGCAAGTTTTGTACATATGAACTGTCACAGTGAAGATATTTTCAACTGTGTTTGCCAGATAATGTGGAGAAAGGGGGGGGGGTGATAATGAAATGTTGAAAGAGTCGCACAAGGTTTTGCAATTTTTGATAATTCATCGCTTAATTTGGTTCCAAAACCCAGCAATATATTATAAATATATTTCGAGTATAAATAGACAACGCCTGGCGAAAATTTTTAAACAGTTTTGGCAGTCGATTTTAATATAGATTTCTATTCCGAAGTGTTTTATGGAACAAGGAAGAAAAACACGGTACACTCATGGATCGTGATGCCCATTCCAAGCAGTATTTAAAATGTACACGCGTTACAGTTGGAATATGCTTATAGTTCGAATATACCTGGCGAAAATTGTAAAACAGTTTCAGTAGGCGATTTTAAGATTTCGATTCCAAAGATGTGTTTTAAGGTACAAAAAAGGGTGATTCCCATTTTAACGCTCCCAATCTCGCCAAACTAAAAAATCCTCGCACATTGGCGAGCTTTGCGGGCACGGGTCTGTAAGAATTATGCACAAGTTTCAACGCTCCCAAAAGAACTAGATGAAAACTAAAGTGAACAAATTTGCGATAAACGCACCAGTTAAGGAATTCGAAGACACTTAATTATTAAAACTGCATTAATTGGCAACCCAAAATAAATAAATAAATAATGGAATGCTATACTTAATCGTAATTTAGAATTAAAATGGCGATATGGATCTGTTGTTCCATATTGCCATTTTAATTCTAATTACGATTCCCCCATAAATACAAAAAAAACGTCAGGGTAACTGCATATGTTTAATGATCGTCACCTTGACGAGAGTCGGGGCTTTAAAGTAAGAATCAACCCAAGAAAGACAAACACGGTACACTCATGGATTATGATGCACATTCGAAACAATATTTAAAACGGTGAAGTATAGTTGTAATATACTTAACGAAGATTGTAAAATAGTTTTAGGAGGCGATTTTAAGATAGATTTCGATTCCAAGGATGGGTTTTATGAAAAGGAAGAAAAAACGGCACACTCGTGAATAATAGTACTCTTTCCAACACATCTTCCTTATTCCAACTTAATGGAATAAGGAAGAAACATAGGGACGACGCATAAATCATGATACGCTTTTAATATATGGCACTTAGTGCGTATTTAAAATCTGAAAGTGTTTCAGATTTTCTTCCTTTTATTTCTTTATTTTATAGGTAACATGCTTGGGATTCTAGAAACGTTTTATATTTGTTCTACGATAACTAGAAGTTAAGTTACAAAAAATAATGAATAGAAAGGATTGTATTTTGTACTGTATTCAAATCTTTCAAGGTGCTTTCTCAGAAAAGTGTGTTTTATGTAAATTTTCTTTGCTATAAATGTCATATCTCATAACGTGCTTAAGATATGGACTTGAAAATTTGTCAGGGTGTTCTGATCATTACTAGCTGTGTTACGAAGCAGAATATAATATTTCCCTGTTTATTTATTGATTTTTTGACCATTTTTTCCTCTAAAATATGCATTTAATACTACATTAAAAATTGAAAATAAAATTTAATCATTTAAAAATTAAAATACGTACCTTCAAAACTACCAGAACTTTTGCAAATATCTTGTTTCATTATGCAGAGAAACAGGGTTACGTACTGTATAAATATTATTAAAAAGTCTTTATTAGAATTGGTTACAGGAGGTGTGGCGTAAATACAATTTCCTACCAAAAATTCCCTTAAACTTGCCAATATTTCAAAGTTTCCGTTGAATTTCATTAAATAGGCATTTAAACTTCTTGTTTTTACACTGCACTTTACTATGAATTTTTCATAAAAATTTTACTTTTAAAAATGTTCACCGCAGGGAGGCTCATTTAAGTTAGTAATTCGAGATTTTTGAGAGTTCAGTTATGCAGTACGAACACATAACCGATTTTAAAAGATGTTTTCAGTTTTATTATAGGAATTAGGCTTCAAAATATGTAAATAGTTTGTTATAATTTTAATTTATCAGCAATAAACTTTTAAAAAACATATTGAAAAACTGTGTTCGACCTAAGTTATTTTAACTGAAAACTAGAGTTTAATACTTTTAAAATAAAATGTTACAGTTACGTTCATCGTAGATATACAAATTTCCCCAAAAGTATAGCGAGAAACTTTGAGGGCTGGACGCATATAATAAATAATCAGAATTACATAGTCAGGTAGGGTTCTAAACCCCGTTTCCATGTATCAGTTAATAATCAGTTTGGAAGTGTAGAAGTAATAATGAACTTTCTGACCTCGGGTCGTCAAAAATTAATTATCTCCCATATAAAGCGCTTGATTGAAATTGATAGCTGAAATTTTTTTGTTTCATTTCAATGATGTAATTCTCGGTGACAAGCCGACTATTTATGAAACTCGGTTAAAAAATTAGACAAATACTTCAACCCTTTTTTCCAAGGTGATTATTAACAGGTAAATGTAAACGACGTTTTCGAACTCAGATTGCTGTGTAATTTTGAATACTGATGTGCCCAACCTCTCAAACATTTCTCGCCATATTTTTAGCCCCCCTGTGTTATAAACTAAGAAATATGCATCTACAACACTTCCATTTTTTTAAAAATTGGTTCTTTGCACGAGAATAACTTTCTAAACAAACAAACAAAAAAAAAAACACTTTTCAGACATTCAGTAGAAACAAGAGATGTCCTAAACTCTGCCTGAGGACTACAAGCTACTTCTCCCGATTTTTACGGAAGATTTTTTTATGCTAATTTTTTGTACTTAACGACTGCAATCATAATTTGTCCAAATATTAAGTTAAATTGAAACTGTTTAAAAACTGTGGTGGAAAATCTTCCGATGAAATCGAAGAGTTGTACTGAAGTACGCTATACTGAAGCATGGTTCCGCTGTCAGGTTGCGGTTTTAGATTTCAGAGGTATCTGCCATAGTCTTAGGTTTATTTTAGTTTAAAATGTCTAAAATTAGTTTTCTTCGCTTAACCCTTTGTTACATACAAATAATCTGGAAGAGATTTAAAAAAGCTTCGAAAATAATAAAACATAAATGGTATTCAGATTTTTTTTAACTAATATCTACAGTGAGACCACTACAGCAGACAGCATGCATACATGTATACATAGGTATGCACTGATGTATCTTCATAATTTTTTTAATCAATTTTAGTTATGAGAACGATACAAAACAGGCGATAATTATCCATAAATGCACAAATATACTTTGCATTTCAAGCAAAAATATGTGTATTTTCTGGAGCATAACTGCATTTGCATCTTTGAGCTGCAAATGTTTGTCTACTAGAGTGAACATGAAGCACCAAAGTGTTAAAACAATCAAAAGTAGTATCTTGCTGCATGTAACTTGGTTAATTAGAAGATCATAATTTTTTTTTATGATCTCTATAAGAATATTAAGGTTTGGCGACTTCTCGCCAAATGTAGAAGTTACGTGGGGAAGAAGTTGAAGCAGAGAATGGATATTCCATCCCCAAGAAGATTTTATAATTCCTCCTTATGTCATAGAGATAGCTGTATAGTCTGAATCTAATTATATAGGGGGGGGGGAGCATGAATACTGAACTGCTGAATTTTTAGTTAGCATTATCCGTAAAGACACAGGTATCTTTAGGTAGTCCTGGTTCTATTTTGGCTTGATTGGCATAAATGTATGAAAATCCATTTGATTTGATTTGTTTCCTTGGCCAACAAAGATGAAAAGTTTAACCCATTTGTGCCCAGATATTTTTGCGACTTTTCCCGATTTTTCCTAATCCAGCAAATAACAGATAAATTTCTGATGTCAACTTCTTGAAAAGGGATGATTTCTTATAAAATCATTACGGATAAAAATTGAAATGTCAGCATCCTATTCGGTCATGTAGAAATATTTTGTGGAATTGAGGTTCAATACTCGTGAATAAAGGTTAGGAAAAATAAATAACGTTTTCGACTGATAGCGAAAATGCCGTCCCAAAAAAGGGACGCTAGGCATAAATGGGTTAAACGCAGTCGGGGTCGAATCCGTTTGTCCATGGCTGACTTTCATCTTCCGTGTGCTATTAAAGACCTTCCTTGAGTTGTGCTCTTCCTTCAACTAAAAACGGTCATTTCTAACAAATATTTCTAAGAGGAACCTTGGAACATCGCACACAAATACAATAAAAAGCAGAGAAAATAAATTATTGTCGTTATTCAGTTTCTATTTGTCTGACTGAATCGATGCCCTCGAAAAATTTACTTTGTCTAGAGTCGGAGCGTGCAGTCTAAAAATTCTTTAGAAAGTCGAACTGGATTGTAATTTTCGCATCCAGTATCTATTTAGTCAACTATCGAATTCACGTCACTTGTATTTTTAAACAACTGTATTCCTTTTCATCCATATTATCATAAAATATTTTCCACTTGTAAAATAGCTTAAATCCTCCTCCCTCCTATAAAAACAAGATAATTTTCAATTCATTTCTTGCCGGTCACGTAAGAGAACGTTTTTTTGGAAACCAACGCTAGAGGTTCCGCCCTCATCATAAAAATAAGAATTATAGAAGGCCCACAGTAAAATAATTTGTTCTCCAATGTCAGCAATAGACCAATAAACATTCTAAATTAAATAAAGTGAGCGCTTACTCCCTCAAATTGTGTAATACTGCGAAAACAAGCGAAATGAGAAAGTTGCATATGCAGAACCATCTACAGGGAAATTCACTTCAATTTTCGCAAAGATGGCGCATTCAATAAAGCGTTGGGCATAGGACAGTCGTCTACATTCTTGGATATTTCCAATGATAATGAAAATAAACACTCAAAAAACTGGTGTTAAAAGATAAAATAAATGAAAACTTTGAACAAACACACATAAAAGGTTACTTCAAGGCGTTCACGAGCTATCATTCGAAATAAAATAAATGAAAACTTTGTGAAAAAAACGCCTTGAAGTAACCTTTTATGTGTGTTTTTTTCACAAAGTTATTTATTTTTTTTCCAATGATAGCTCTAAAGAGCTTGAATTTCGGTTCAAGACGGATTGCTTTAATATCTCATTCCAATGATAAAAACTCTCCAGTTCACTTCCGGAGATTCTTAATTGCTAATTTTTTATTAGCTACTTACACGTGAATTTAAGGCCAAAAATTTTATTTAAAATAAAACTATTTCAAAATTGTGGTGGAAAATCTCCCGTAAAAAACGGGAGAGTTGATAGCTCTGTTTATTTCCTCGTGTTCTTCAGTGTAGACATGTATTGTATCAATAAAACAAGATAAATTGATAAGATTCTTTCAACACTTTATATTCGATCTTCCCCTTTTACTCAGAGAGTTATTTAGCTTTACAAAACTAACAAAAGCAAAAACATAAAAGGAAAGCTAAACTGAAATCACTTTGTGGCTGACTCAATTCCACGGAACAGCAAGATACACCAGGACATTTGAAGGCTAGGCAAGCAGGTACATTTTGTCCGGTCGGATGACGCCTTAAATAACCACATTTAAGTTCCTGGGTTCGAAACCAGAAAACACTACATGCTCTCCTTTTTGTTTACAAATACAAATGTATGTTTTACAGCAATCAAAATATTCACGACAGTAAAAAGGAACGTTTACAAAAGTAAAATGTTACACTGTCAGTTTCCCAAAACAAAAACTACCCAAAGAAAATCCTGCTCTGAAAAGGGTAATACCAACACCTCCTGTATAAAGAAAGCCTAACAACTCCTACGTCACCAAGCTTTGACGTCATCATTTGGCCTACAGTTAAATGTTTTATTTTCGTAAAATAAAAGTATAAAGAGTTTCTGGTGAATTTATTTATGAATAACAATATTTTAATAATTTGAGATAAAAAATATAATTTTCTACCAAATGGCAATTTTTAACCATGACTAATTAGATAACATGGTAAGGAAATAGATCGGAGTGAACAATTTTGTATAAGAAAGGTATTTTAATTTTAATTTTTTATTTAAGATATTTTCTAATATTTGTAACATTCACCAGAAATTTTAAATAGTTTTACTTTGTGAAAGTAAACCTGTGATGACGTCATTACTTGAAGGCCTAGCGATGACGTCAAATTTTCAGTTGTTAGGCTTTCTATATGTAGGAGGTGTTGGTAATACACTGAGACGGGATCTTGCTAAATAAGTTATACGGGCTGTCTTTTGTGAACTGCTTTTTTTTCGATTAAAGTCTTTTTACTTCGTTTAAATTCGTTTTTCAGCTTTTAAGAGAAAATAATGCGGGGCATTTTTAGGAAATTCAATATTCTTACCCGAGATACACAAAATTGAAAAAGAAAAAGAAGCGTAGTTAAATTTCCTTTCACCCTCGTTTTGATAAAATGAAATTATACTTGCATAGCTGACTTTTACGCATTTTTCGGAATATTTTCTACCACAGCTTTCAAACAGTTTTATTTTCACTAAAAATTTGAATTAGAATCCTAGCGCAGGCAGAGGTACACATGTTAAAGTATGTATATAATGATGGTTAATCTGCACCCAAAAGCGTAAATGTTGGCAGCTATGTACACTCTATAACAAATAAATCGACGCACCAAGAAGGAGGTGTCCGATTGAGACGAAAATTGGTGGATAGGAAGACAATGCACAGAATAGTAAATGATTAAAATTTCAGAACAATTGAATAATTTATTTCAGAGTTACAGTAACAAGTTCAATAAGGTGTTGACCCGCTGCTAGCCTGGATACAAGCTGCCACACGGCGTGGCATAGGCCGATAAAGCTCCCGGATGGTCTCCTTCGGTATTTCCTGCCAAATTCGCTCCAATTGTCGAACGAGGTCATCAACAGTCCGTGCCAGATGCAATCGCCTTCCCATCATATCCCAGACATGCTCGATGGGAGAGAGATCTGGCGATCTGTTAAGCCAAGGAAGAGTTTGACAAGCTCTCAGACAGTTAAGAGCAACACGAGCCGTATGTGGTCTGGCATTGTCCTGCTGAAAAACCAGCGCAGAGCACTGCAAAAGGAACGGTAGCAAAACAGGTCTTAGGATGTCGTCCACGTACCTCTGTGCAGTAAGTGTACCTCTGATGACGACCAAGGGGTCCGGCTGTCAAAGGAAATGGCACCCCAGACCATAATGCCTTGTTGAGGGCCGGTGTGGCGTGCAATAGTGAAAGCAGGATCCCCTCTGCCCTGTGCGTCTCCAAACACGTCTTCGATGATCGTCAGGACACAGTTGGAAGCGGGATTCGTCGCTAAAGACTATACGTCCCCAGTTGGCATCATTCCAACCTGATAGAGCCCTGCACCACTGTAATCTGGCTCGGCAGTGTGCACGAGTGAGTGGCACGTGGAGTAATGGTCAGCGCGAGCGTAGATTTCGCTCTCTCAACCGTCTGTGAATGGTCATGATAGACACTGGTGTTTGGGTTGAACGTCTGATGGTTGATAGAGATGAAGAAGGCGCTGTGACAGCTGATCGGACCATCACGCTGTCCTCACGATCTGTTGTAGCCCTAGGTCGACCGCTACCATCCTGACGCTGCACTCTGCCATTTTCCACCCATCCTTGCCAGCATCGTCTCGACTCAAATGACGAGCGATTCTCCGATTAGTCCAACCAGCCTCTTTCAATCTAATGATACGACCTCTGTCAAACTCTGACAGTTTCTCGTAATGAGCACGAATCCTGCAGCGACGCATTTTTTAAGTTGTTGAAAGGTCATCTGAATCTCAATGAAACCGAAAGTTTTAACTACCGTTGAAGAACTGCTCCTTATATACGTCTGCTGGATGCGCAGTTCCGATGCGCTATAGATCAAACTATTCATTCATTGGACACCAAATTTGAATCATTTGCATATCTGTTCAAAACATTCATGCATACGAAATTTCAAAGCAATCGGATGATTGTTTCTTGGTGCGTCGATTTTTTTTGTTATAGAGTGTACTTGATGCATTCGTAAATACCTGGAAGGTTTCCTTAAATAAAAATGGACAGAACATATTTTGCACTTCATCCTTAAAATCAAAACATTATTTTAACAATCTTTTTCTATATTTGTTCTGGCTTTAAGTCGTGGTGCAAGTTTTGGAACAGTTTTTCAGATTTGCAAACAGCGGCAGAATGTCAAAAGTCTCCGAGGTTGGCCACTTTTGGCGTTTTACCGTCAAGTTATATTAGAGAAAAGTAGTTGAGGGAGTTTTCCTCTACTGCTCTTGTGGTGTTTTTGCAGCTAATGAAGGGTGGACATTTTTCAGCCAAAGCGCGTGTACTGACGATAAGTACCTTTTTATGAGTGTTATTACTTAACATTTGTCATGAGTGTACATTTTTATGTGAGCTTTAATTTATTTTATATTTTAAAGAGCATTTTCGTGTTGAGCGTTTTTTTCTCTGTCTTTTCTAATTACGGCGGTGGAAAAACTTCATGAACCATAGCGCAGCAATTTTGGAGATGCTGACATTTTCGGTCACTTTTTAATAGTAGAAATTTTCCTATTTACAACAATGGAAAGCTTGCGCTAGAGATGAGAACTCATTTCAAAAAAAAATTTAAGAAATTTACTGTTCACAAAACGTGGTGAGTTATATTCCGTAATGGTTGGCAACTCTACAATTCTAAAATAACATCCATCTTAAAATTGCTAATACAGTTTGGCCGATGCTCAACGATTACATCAATGCCGTAATAACATTTTTTATTCGTACAATCTGAGTACGCATCATTCCTCACGGTGATTTTATAAAAGATTGTATAGCATTGTTTCCAACAAGCTGGCTGCCTTAGAAAAGCTTCCTCTAATCAAATTTCCAAGGTCGCCTAACTGGAAAGGAGGATTACAAATGATTGATATTCTTTTTAAAGTTTCGGTTCAAGATCATAAATTTAAAGTGCAGTGTTTTTCTTTTCAGTCGATAATACATCTTATAGAAATCGATAATGATTCGGAGAAGATTTATAGGTAAATAGGGCATTAGCATATTCTATGTTGTCCATTATTCTACTTTACTTGATGAAAAATTTGAACGATTATTTATTGTTTCAGCAGTTTTGTTCTCTTTTCTTTTGAGAAACCAGCTGAGTTCTTACACAAACATGTTAGAGAGAATGTAAAATATAATTCCCTAGCATTTAATGGCTTTAATAATGGCTCTCAGTTACAAAAACATTTTTGAACAATATTTTTGGTACTATTAATGGAATGATTTATTGTGCTTATAGCTAACTGGGAAGGAAAAAAATAAAAAAGATCAAGACAGAACCAGACCTGGGTGTCTTCTGGGTGTCTAGCGCATAGATGCCAACATCTACGGAATATAATTATTAACTAATTTTTCTAAACTTAATTTTTCGCCTTAAAATATAGCAAAATTTTTTAATCACGTGTGGAGCTAGTTACAAATTTAAAAAATTATTTGCCAATGTAATGTTTACCAAAAGAGGTTTGGGATCTTCCGTAGTAATTAGGAGGTATGCTAACGCGTACTTTTTGTGTCTTTTAAAGTGGCGTGACCACAAATTTACAAAACTATCCGTTCTAGTGATTAATGCTGCTTAAAAATGTGCTTTAGAAGATATTTGTTCTGATCTTAATTTTGGAAATTTATGAATGCAAAAAAAAAAAATATTTACGCGACAAAAGCATTTTTTGTTAGTTAAATTTCCAACATAAGCTGGTTTGTTAAAATTCGAGCTCACGCCTCCCAACCAATAATTACTCAAAGTGAAATTTAATATTTTGTATACTTTTATCTTCTTAGACTAAAGGGAAATTTCCTGTATTCGTGTTAAAATAAAATAAATTTTTCTGAAAAAGTGGAGCATGCAATACGTATATTATAAAACTTCTCAGGCATTGTTCGACTTAATAATTTTCTGAAAAAGTAATTTCTCATTCTCCAAATTATGGGAGAGAATTTAATTTCAGAGCTTTCTGACCATAAATCATATTGCGCTGGTTTTAAAAACTTTTGGCCCACACTTTACCATCTTTTCCCCCCCCCCTCCTCCCTTTTATCATAGTTTGCTCAGTTTCAGGATTTTTTTCATCTTATTGTTTAAGAAATTTTGACAGGCACGTTTCGTTATACTTTAAAATTTCATTAAAAAATAACCAAAATGCCTTAATTGTGGTTTGCCTGACTAAGGATTAGAGAGGTATCACATATTTCTGAATCGTAAACTGGCTTTAAGTAGTCAGCGCCATCTATCAGAAACATTTTGAACTACATTTTTTTGCCATTAAAACAAGATTCAATTCCAGTATCTTATTCGAACAAATTTCAATTTCGTATCATTATTTATTCTTTTCGTTTGAAAGATTTTTAAAGTTCGCAAGAACTTGTGACACAGTTGGTTCATATGAAACATATAGTATATGTCCTGCATACTTCCGTATTTGGGCGTCTACCTACACTTAGTGCATAACTGCCAACTGTTCCGATTTCATCGGAAGGTATTCCGCCATTCCTTCTACTCAGCATCTAAAGACAAGACATGACAAAATTTTATTATTGGGTACACCTAGGCCTTTCAAGGCTTCATTTCCAGTTTCTTACTTACAATCCTTCTTTGGTTCAAAAATTACAAAGTGGGGCCTCCAATTAAGACGTGGTCACGCGAAGAATTTTTTTTTTTTTTTTCGATGTAAATAATAAATCAGCAATACGTATATAGATAAAAAATGGAATAACAATATAAATGACTGCTAATGGACAAATTTTAGAAACAAAATACACAAAAACAATAATTAAAATAATGGTTGCAAAGCTCCTAGTCGGTATTTAAGAGTAAGACCGACTTGGGTCTTTTATAGCTTACTTCTTCTCGGAAATTGTAATCTGGTAGCTCAGCCAGTAGTTCGTTCGGAACATTACCGAGGTTGGTTAAGAAATTTTCGCAAATGTGATGAACAATTTTTCTGAAGGAAGGGATGCGGAGATCACGCCGAATAACAGTATTAGCCAGGTACCCCTGTCCATACCGTATCAACACCTCCTACATACAGAAAGCCTAACAACTGAAACTTTGACGTCATCATTAGGCCTTCATGTGATGACGTCATCACAGTTTTACTTTCACAAAGTAAAACTATTTAAAATTTCTGGTAAATGCTACAAATATTAGAAAATATCTTAAATAAAATATCAAAATTGAAATACATTTCTCATACAAAATTATTCATTCCAATCTATTTCCTTAACATATTATCTAATTAGTCATGGTTAAAAACTGCCATTTGTCAAAATATTATATTTTTTATCTCAAATTATTAAAATATTGCTATTCATGAGTAAATTCACCAGAAACTTTTTATAGTTTTATTTTATGAAAATAAAACTTTTAACTGTAGGCCTAATGATGACGTCAAAGCTTGGTGACGTAGGAGTTGTTAGGCTTTCTTTATCTAGGAGGTGTTGACCGTATTCGGCGGATAATTGCCCTGTGTTTTCGTGATAATATATCTAGATTGGCTTTGGCGGTAAATCCTCAGATTTGACTGGCATAAGTCGCCGCAGGAAGCACTATGCACTTATATAACTTGACTTTATTTTAACGGCTGAGCTTATTTTAGAAAAACAGCTTCTCTCGTTTTTGTTCTTCCAACCATTTGTTTCGGGCATAAAGCCAACACTTCCGACATATAGAAAGCATTACAACTCCTATGTTACCAAGCTCTGACGTCATCATTATGCCCACATTTAAAAGTTTTATTTTCAAAAAATAAAACTATTAAAAATTTCTGGTACATTTACTCATGAGTAGTAGTATTTTAATAATTTGAGATAAAAAATATATTTTTACGACAAAAGGCAGTTTTTAACGATGAATAATTAGATAATATGATAGGGAAATAGATCATAATGAATAATTTTGTGTGAGAAAGGTATTTTAATTATAATGTTTAAATTAAGATATTTTCTAATATTTGTAGCCTTCACCAGAAATTTTAAATAGTTTTACTTTGTGAAATAACTCTGTGATGACGTCATTTTCGTAGGTCAAGGGATGACGTCAAAGCGTGGTGACGTAGGAGTTGTAAGGCTTTCTATGTCTAGGAGGTGTTGATAAAGCACCTGTGCTTTCCATGTCAGACCGGAATGAATCATGACACCCAAATATTTGCATGTGCTGGTGCAATTAATTGTTATGTATGTAGAGGTTTCTAAACTGTTTTCTGCTATTGGTGAAGTGAATCACATTGTATTTAGAAGGGTTAATTTTAATTTTCCGTCTTTGAAACCAGGTTTCTAAGTTATCTATGTGCAGCTGTAACTATTTAATCACGATATCAGTTTAAAAGGATTTTGAAAGTATAATACAGAGTAAGAGATGTGTATTCACTTCCAGGAATTCATTAATGCGTACGGTGATCAAAGTAGATCCTAAGAATAACCTTCGCTGTGCAACTTAAAATCTTTTCAAAATTTTAAATTTAAAATAAAACTGCTTAAAAATTTGTGGTGAAAAATCTTTCGATAAATCGAAAGAGTTGATAGTTATGACAGTGCATAGTGCATAGCAGCCAACAGTTCTGATTTTCCATGAACGTCTCAGATAAGTACGTGTTGTTTGAGGAGTGCCCGGGCAATACAGCCCACAACTCCATTCAATTACAATTGAGTCTAACTGAAAGTTTGGAAGAAATTATAGGAAGATTTTTTGAGGAAGTAAATTAAGAAAGAAATTTTTAGAAAAAATTTCAAGGGGAAAAAACTTTTCTTTACAATACTGAGAACAGCAGCAGTTTAGTCCCTGTTTCCAGTGATGTCACCGCTACTGATGACTTTTAAGAAATAAGCAATTTTTTCTTGTTGCGTGTTGAGGTTTTTAATGTTCGCGAGGAGATCTTTTAGTTTACTAAGTAGCTCAGGGAGTGAAACTCCGATTTCAGTCTCGATTTCTTTGATGATCGTAGCGAGGTCGGTTAGGAGTCCTAGTTTGGGGGGGGAGGGAGTGTTATTGTTTTTGGTAACGTCAGCATAGCTAGCGGTATTAATAACATTAGTAGTAAGAGAGGGTTGGGTTTGGGGAGTCGGGGGGGGGGTAGTTTCCTTGGGTTGTCAGGGTAGTTTTTACAGCCTTTGTAGCTAGCCGGGTGATTTTGTTGACAGTTACAGCAGGTGGGGGGTATTTTGTCTTCGTTGTTTTTGTTATGATTTTTAACTGGGCAGGCAAAATGCTCGTGGGGGTCGCCACATACCACACAACGGGGGGGGCATGGAGCAGAATTTAGCGGTGTGAAAGAAGCCGCTACAGCGGTAACACTGAACGGCCTTTCTCGGTGATCTAAATCTTTCAACGGTGACTTTAAACGAGAGAAGTTTTTCTAAGTTGTAGATCTCTTGTCCTTGGGGGGTATTTTGCAACTGTATTTGGAAAATAGGGAAGGGGGTGTTACCTTTTTTACTTTTGAGTTGGTGGGCACGTAAAACTGGGTAGCTGTTGCAGTTAAGAGCTTCGATGATAATTTCCGTGGAGGTAAAAGGGGGGAGGCCTTTGATAACAACTTTGAGGGGGGGGGTTGACATCAGAATTGCAGTAGAAATGGATGTTATTTTTCCGAAAAAGATCGGTTATCGCGTGTTTGCTGCTGAAATCTTGCGGGAAGATTTTTAAGATATCTTTTGAGGTAGCAGCGTGAAATTCGGCATCAGTGTTCTCATTAATGAGCTGGATAATGGCGTGCATGTCGGGGAGGCTGGGAACAATCAGGGCCTTTGGCCTAGATTTAGGTTTTGCGGTGCTGGTAGGCGAGGGTGAGACCGGAGTTTCAGTTTCCATCACGTGGGAAATAAGTTCTGAGTTTTCAGGGCTAGTAACACTATTTAGGGCCTCGAAGGGGTTGGCAGTGGTAAAGTTAGTGTTAGGAACAACAGCGTACTTATCTGCGGTCTGGTCCTGCTTCCTGGCCTTTTTCTTGGGCTGGATAAAGTCCTTGTCGTCGGGAGCCACGTGCTCCATTTCCACGTGAGTCGGTTCATTTTGGACGAAAGTAGAGGGCGGGGAAGCTTCACTGGGATCTCCGTCTTCAGAAGTAGGCATGTGAGTCACGGCTTCGGTGTTTTCTTGGCATCTAGTTGCGGTACCGTTCGTCGTTTCAGGGGTGTCGGTTGCGTTTGTCGTGGTTCCATTTTCCTGGTCGTCGGTGGTCCTGATTGGGTTATCTTTTTCCCGATAAGTTGCTTCCAGATAGATGGTGAGGTTCTGTTTTGGATTTTTAGTTGCGCCGTATATAGCTTTGGCAAGGAAGCCTTCCCAGTTAATATCGATGTTGTCCTTGTGGTTTAGCCAGGTATCTTAGTCAAAGTGAAGATCAGGCGGTAATCGTCTGGGATACTCCACCGGTCCGCCTGTACTCGTTACCAGCCCTGAAAATGGCTTTTTGCGTCTGGCCGACGGAGCTCCGTATTGCACGTCTTGACTCATTCGACTCTGCATGAGCGTCTCACACCACTAAATTCGAAATTTTATTTTTAATATAAAATAAAATTGTGGTGAAAATTTCTTCCGTAAATTAGAAGAGTTTGTAGTTATGACAGTGCATAGTGTATAGCTGCCAATCGTTCTGATTTTACAGGTGCATTTTCCACCACTATTTTTGTACAGTTCTATTTAAAATTTAGACCTCTTTTATTATTGTACATCTGAGTACAAAATAGCTTTGGAAAATGTTGGGATAAGATTGGAACAATTGGCAGCTATGCTTAGTGATAGAAACTTGATCATGCTTTTAAAATGAGGGGACAGTTTCTTTAGAGAGTGCCTAGGCAACATCTCCTACATAAACAATGCCTGTGAGCAGAAACTTTTACATCTTAACTAGGTCCACTAAAATGACGTCATCACACATTTATTTTCAAAAAGTAAACCTATTCAAACTTTGTGGTGAACTTACTACCGCGTAAAACATTTTAATGATTAAGGTAGAAAATTTAGATTTACGACAGATAGAAAATTTTAACTATCACTAATTACATAATATGATATAGAAATAGATCATAAATTATTTTTTATCGGAAAGGTATTTTAATTTTTATCTTCAACTTAAGATATTTTCAAAAATTTGTATCATTCACCAGAAATTTCAAATAGTTTTATTTTGTGAAAATAAAACTGTGATGATGTCATAGTAGAAGGCTTAACGATGACGTAAAAGCCCACGTTTTCCGGCCTTCTATATCTAGGAGGTGTTGGTCTAGGTCGTTGCGGGAACATTCAAATCCAAACCCTCAAGCAGAGGTGGGCAAAGTACAGGGTAGTTGTAATTAAACTTCCCCTCTAAACAACATTCTGTCACTGTAACCGGTTTTCTCACATGGATTTCATGTTGGGATATGAATTTGGTTTAGTTTAAAAATTGTCCACTAGATGGCACTTTGCATGGTGAATAATTTTGAACTTTTTTTTTAATTCCTTGAGCGCATATCATGTATAGCCAATATACCAATTTTGGCTACACGTTAAATTTATTACTTTAGAAAATACGCCCGTTTAAGCTATAGAGCACTGTTCATAGGGTAACTTTAATTATAACCACCCTGTACAGCCAAAATGTATTTTCGATACAAAATACAAGATAGTACATAGGTGCCAAGTATTACGGAATAGCCGACCGAGTTATATGGTGGGTAAAGCACCATGCTCCGGTTTCGGGTTCAACTCCCGGCGGCCGGGGTTCGATCCCCGACTGGGCGTGGTATTCATTTTGTCCGTCCCTTCATAGGGGTAACGCTGGCCTCCCACTGCGTACCCCCATAATTAGGCTTTCCAGATTTCAGAAATGTTCAACCGGGACACCGGAATGCCCCCAGTATTCAAGATCAAGGATACATTTGCCCGACCAATGACTAAACGCGTTTTTGCTCTCAACACGTGCCAGGAAGGTGCCAGGTTCAAAACCAGGCCGCGTTCGCCGACCTAACCGTTCAGAGTTTTAAGTGGTTTTCTCCGAAATTTCCCGTAAGTACGGGTTAGGATACTTTAGAAAATTCTTAGCAGACCATCACTCTTCTTCACTTTTTGTACAGTACAGTCAAATAAATGACAAAGTACTAATTATCCCAAATAATCCTTTACAGTTGATTATTTTTTTGTCATCTATAAACAAATTTTATTTTTACCGGGACGTGAAGTAAACCGGCCGGGACACCGGGATTTTGTCTGCAAACCGGGACGTCTGGCAAGCCTACCCATAATAAAATGGTCACACCTTCGTGTCGTTGTAAGGGACAATGCCTAATCGGCAAGTTCCTGCCCGCTATAAAAAAAAAAAAAAAACGTATTACGGAATATAATTAGCCATTTAATTTTTTGTAAACAGTAATTTTTTGAATAAGTTTCTAGAGTAGGTATTAAACTACGCTTTCAACTCAGAAATGTTCCTATATAACAGAAAATTAACCATTCACAAAAAGTGTTTAATTATATTCCGCAGTAATTGGCATCTATGAAGATATATCGAATTAAACACATTACAATACAAAATGCAAAATATTTTCTAAATTGGAAAATTACAAACTACATGTATTTTCAAAATACACACAAAATACATAAAACTTTTTATAGTATTTTAGTTGAAAGACTATATACTATGAGAAAATTTTCGACTGAAGAACCCAGCTCTAGTTACCCAGAAAATTCCAATAAGTACTACACAAGCATGCTTTTACTTCTTTTGGTTCCCATTATATTTGTAAATGGGTTACAGGCGATATAGAGAAATCTTAGACGAAACATCATTGTACTGTTCTAAACAGAAGCTTGAAATTTTTTTTCTTCCTTTCCTGTTAAATTGAACTTAGGTCACAAAGACCCTAACATCTCTTCAGTTACGGTTAAATCATTAAACTCATAAATTATATCAAGAGGATGGAAAAGTGAAAAACTGCAAGTTCATCATTTTCATTCTAACATCCCGATTCGAGCAGTCTGTGGTATTATGATTAATTTAACGTCAAAATGCAAAATAGTATTTTCAGTATTTTGGAAATACAAAATGCACTGAAAATGTATTTTAAATTACTTCATTGAAATACTTTGCTTTTTACAAGTAAAGATCAAACAATACAAAGACATACTCAACTCAAACATATTTTTATTGTTTTAAGTATTTTTACAAGTAAAAATACAAAATACAAGATAAAAATGTATTTTAAATGTATGTATTTGCGATACTGCACAACTCTACCGTTTAGTAATACAAAAAGTGAATCGTTTGTCTTTAAAACGATTGGAATTAACCAACTACTCATATGCGCAAATAAGATCATATTTATAATAAATACTTTCAGTAAGTTTGTATTATTATTATTTTCCTTATTCGTGAATAACTGAACTTCACCATTCTTGAATATGAAAAGGTTTTTACATCGATAACTTTTCGTTTGTTTTGCAGATGTATCGAGAAATAGATCTTCACCGTCAGCTCCAACATAAAAACATCGTCCGGTTTCACCGTTCCTTTAAAGACGAGCAGAATGTATACATCGTCTTAGAAAACTGTTCCAGAAAAGTGAGTATGCCGGCAATCTTTTCAAACTTTACAAAATGTTCATTGTTTGTGACAGGCTTTTTTTATTTTTAAATTATAATGGAACTAAACATTTATTTTTGAATTAATTGTGAAATTCTCTGCACAAATCGCTATTTTTCATTTGATGAATAAATGAAGTGTTACTGATGCTAGCCTACCAAATTTCCGTGTCAAAGTTGAAGACAAAAGGTGAAAGTGTAAAAAAAGGAAATATATGGGTGCGAAAGTACAGAGGAGTGAATTACTTGCAACGGTTGTTCATGACATGACATGACAAAATGTTATTACATGGAACACCTACGCCAATCAAACCTACATTTCCAGTTTTTTAGTTACAATTCTTTTTTTGTTCATACATTAAATAAATGGAGCCTCCATGTGAGGCTTGATCACGTCAAGAAAAACATTTTTTTTTCTTTTTTTTTTTACAATGTAAATAATAAATCAGCAATATGTATACAGATCGAAAATGAGATAAGAATATCAATGATTGGTGGTGAACAAATTTTAGACGCAAAAACACAAAAACAGTGAGTAGAATAGCACTTTGAAGTTCGTAGTCGGTATCTAAGAGTAAGACCGCCTTGGGTCTTTTACAGTTTAATTCTCGGAAATCGTAATCTGGCAGCTCAGCCAATAGCTCTTTCGGAACATTACCGATATTGATGAAGAAATTTTCACCAATCAGGCTAACAATTTGTCTAAAGTAAGGGATGCCGAGATCTCGACGAATAACAGTATTAGTCAGGTACCTGTGTCCATGCCGCATTCGGCGGACATGCGTTGTGTTTTCGTGATAATATATCTAGATTGGTTTTGGCCGTATATCCCCAGATTTAGCTGGTGTAAGTCGCAACGGGGAAGCACTATGCACTTATATAACCTTACTTTATTTTGACGGCAGAACTTATTTTGGAAAAGCAACGTCTCCAGTTTTCTCGTTGCTCCAACCATTTTGTTTCGGGTATAAAGCACGTGTGCTTTCCATGCCAGACGTCAGTCAATCATGGCACCCAAGTATATGCAAGTTCTGATCCAATTAAAATTGCTGATATGTTTGTGTAGGTTACAAGGGCTATTACAGATAGTACATTATTAGTCAATTTGAAAACAAAAACAAAATTTCTTTTCTGGGGTTTTGAACCATACATGTTATTTGCAACATTCCAAACCCAACATTCTGTAAAATACCAAGGCATTCTACAAAACGCCATAAATTGCACAAAAATGTATGAAACGACGAAACATTTAATACGTTGGCTAGGCGTTTATAGAACGATCAATGACAAATCTGTAAAGGATGAAATACTTCAGTTTTTGTGATGAGATGAATTTCAAAACAAAATCATTTCTTTTCTCAGAGCCTCAAGTAATTAATATTTATTTTATTTTGTTTTCCTTAATAAGAAAGGCGTAAACTTTGTTTTGTACAACTTTAAATAAGTATTTAGAAAGAAAAATTTAATGACATTCTTTTCATTACTTTTCAAAGCAAAATGCGTATTTTTAAGGAATGAGCTTCTTTTAAATAATAGCCTCACCATGACCTTTTACCACACTTTGTGTAAAGAGCCTTTGTCATTCTGAAGACTGCTTGGATTTTATATACAATGCCTAAGTATTCAATAATTCTCTATTTCACTCTTTGTCTCGAAACGCCAGGAATTCTATTGAATACTGATATTTCATACAATAGCTGTAACATACCGATTCGAATGAATCTAAAATTTATGCGTGTTCCTATTTTAAATTTTCGAATTTACCAATAATAATAGGGTAATTGCGATTTTATTTGATTGCGATTTTATCAGAAGATATTTTACCACAATTTTTAAACAGCTTTATTTTGAATTAAAAATTGGGGCACGTTTCCGACGTAACATTCCAAGTATGAATCACAAATAAAATATTATCCAATAAAAGTCGGAACAGTTGACAGCTGCATGGTAATGATAATAAATCTCTTTATATAAAAAATATTTCAGTTGAAAAGAAAGCATTATCAACTTCAAAATTGCTACATTATTTCGACCTTTATAGGGAAAAAAAAAAACCTCACTTTGTTTTAAACTTTTACAAGGCATTTGTGTGGCGTCATACATGTGGTCTACATAGTATACTACGAAAAAACACTCAATACTGGTGCTAAATGATAAAATAAATAAAAACTTTGTTAAAAAAGTACACTTAAAATGTTAATTGTAAGGTGTTACGATCGTTTCGACCAAAACATTCTTTCGGTCTTCGTCAGACAAGTCCTTCGACTCACAGAGCTGAGGGGACTTTCGGTCTTCGTCAGATTCACAGAGCTGAGGGAACTCAGCTCTGTGAATCGAAGGACTTATCTGACAAAGACCGAAATAATTTTTTTGTCGAAACGATCGTAACACATTACAAGTAGAATTTTATATGTGCTTTTTTAACAAAGTTTTTATTTATTTTACATTGTATATTGTCTAAAGAACAGATTTAGGTGGACAAAATCCGTTAGGTTAAACATACTTGGATTTATTCTTGATTGTTTTTGTATGTAGAAAAAAAATGTAATTAAAATTTGTTTATTCAAACTTTTTTTCATTCCTGTCTGTTCGTTTTTATACAAGGCAGTTGTACCTAAAAAGTCCTAAGTTTCAGTTAATTGATGAAAATTGGGAGTATATGCAAGTGACATTCTCTGAAAACATTCAAAATTGTCCACATTTATGGAAAATAACAAACCACTTTTTGCTAATAATTTTTTATACATTTTCTTTAATTGCAACTACCTAGCAAGCTGAACTCGATGTCATTCCTTTTAACTACAAATCAAAAATTGCTGTTCCTCTAAAGGTTGCCCACTCTGATATGCTTACTTACCTAAAAATATCATTTCCTAGTGTTTATTGTATTCTACTGTTAAGATTAGAAATTGATCTGTGTTTCTTTTCCCCCTAAACATAACAACATTTAGGAAACTTCTTAGAAAAGTTCCAATATCCATATGCATACTTTTCTTCACTGGTCGTTTTATTTTAACACGATAAAATAAAAATACGGGATGTCTTAGAATTCCAAGTTTCACTTACATTACGGGGGGGGGGGGGGAGGATTTCCATCAATAACCCTTACTCAAACCCTTTTATTTAATGTTTGAATAAAAAAGGATTGTAACTATGAAACTGAAAATATAGCCTTCAATGGCCTAGGTTTCCATGTAATAAAAATTTTGTCATGTCATTTAGCAATTAAACACTAATCTTTTTGAGTATTCTTATTATACCCATGTACACAATGGTGTTAATTTTGCAAATGCTATTCTAATTCTTTTTTGAATCAGTAAAAAAATTAATTAATTAAATGATGGTGAGAAATTAAACTTCGTTATGAAATATTGCTCTGTTAATAATAAGAATACTCAAAAAGATTAGTGTTTAATTGTTATATGACATAACAAATTTTTTATTACATGGAACACCTAGGCCATTGAAGGCTACATTTTCAGTTTCATAGTCACAATCCTTTCTTATTCAAACATTAAAAAATCTGGAGTGACTCCACTCGACTTTCCAAACACTTACGATTATGACCATTACCAAGCACTTAAATAAATTTTAATCGATGAATAATTCAAATATATATACCAAATTGAAGCTCAATCCAATGTGCCGTTTAAACGCTAGCGCACTTTCAAGAATTTCTCCCCATACGCCATAATGTAAAAGAAATCTTTGTCGTAGCCCTGTAGAAAAACTATACGTCCTATACACACCAAAATCAATACCGGTCTTAGGATGGTGGTTTATAACATATATTCCCAATTTGAGCACAATCGAATGTACCGTTTGAACGCTAGCACACTTTTCAAAAATTTCCCCCATAGGCCATAATGTAAAAGAAATCTTTGTCGTAGCACTGTAGAAAAACTATAAGTCCTATACACACACAAATCAATACCGGTCTTGCGACGGTGGTTTATAACATATGTACCCAATTTGAGCTCAATCGAATGCCCCGTTCAGGAGCTATCGTGTTCACTCACATACACACAAACACACACACACACACACACACATACATCTCGTAAAAATAGCATAAATGAATTCAGAAGACCTCAAAACGTGTAAATGCACCAAAATCTCGAATTCGAATTTTTTCATGATTACAATACTTTCCTTACATGGTACATGTTCGGAAAGTAATAAAAGGGGCCTCCATGTGAGGCATGGTCACGACAAGAAAAACTTGTTGGTTTTTTTTTTTTATGGTGTGAATAATAAAATAACACTATACAGTTAGATAAAAATGAGATAACAATAACAATGACTGGCGGTGGACAAATTTTAGACAAAAAAACACAAAACCTTTAAGTAGAATAGTGGTTGCAAAGTTTCTAGTCGGTCTCTAAGAGTAAGACCACCTGGGATCTTTTACAGTTTACTTCTTCACGGAAATCGTAATCTGGCAGCTCAGCCAATAGTTCGTTCGGAACATTACCGAGATTGGTGAAGATGATGGACAATTTTTCTAAAGGAAGGTGTGCCGAGATCGCGCCGAATAACAGTATTAGTCAGGTACCTATGCCCATGCCGTATTCGGCGGACAATTGCGTTGTGTTTTCGTGATATCTAGATTGGTTTTGGTGGTACATCCCCAGATTTGGCTGGCATAAGTCGCCGCAGGAAGCGCTATGCATTTATATAATTTTTACTTTATATTGAGGGCTAAGCTTATCTTGTGAGTATTAAATATTTAAAAAGAACTTTGTAAATAAAGTATTTATTAAAAAAAAAACTGGTGGTGCAACAGGTATAACCTTCTTTAACTGCCTTTTTTGTTCTCTCACATTCCTGCCTCTCAGAAAGCACTAACATCCGAAGTATTGAAATATCTTTTTGTACGTGCGTTATTAATAAAGTTCTGTATTAATTTTAACATTGTACAGTTGATTACTTATCATTTTAATATCATTTGTTGTCATTACTAAAATTTATTATATTCTTAAACTACCTAAAAACAATGCTACTTATGATTGTTCTTCAGCAATAGTCGTATGTAGCACAAACTTAAACACGCCTAGAGAAACTGAAAAGTGTGTTAAGATCTCTTCGACAATGAGGAAATTACAAATTTAACCGAAAGTGATTTAAAACTGTCAGGAAGATCGTTATTACTAAAATGCTACTCAAGATAATTCGAAATTTCTCTGTTTACGTGTTTGATTTGCATTTTTTTTTTTAATGAAGAGTAAAATAAGTTATTAGTTGAGTATTAAATTTATAAATGAATAATATTCCAATAAATTTACTTTCATAACGAAAATTAATGGATGAATTTCGAACCACAAATTAAAAATAGTTATTAAAAATAAAAAAAAATGAAAAATTCACAACGGTGGAGGGAGAATTCACACTATCCGTGCTCCAGTTCACCTGACTAGCATGTCGGGTAAATCAAAAGTTGAATTTAACCTTGAATAGTAGGTTCTTTCGTAGTCGTTTCTTACTGCATGTACTAGTAGTCAGTGGCGGCTCCTCCATTTGAGCACGTGAACCCCCAAAGGAAAAACTGAAGAATAAACACATTAACAAATTAAATTTAAAGCAAATATTAAGCACACTTCTAGATTTATGTGAATTTAAAACGTGAGTTTTACTCTCTCCCCCCCTCCTCCCACTATTATTAAATACGCTTATTATAGCTAACGCACTGTAGTGTAGGTTACTACAACACAGTCTAATCAGTCGCACGTGCGAACGGAAATTTTTCCCTCTGAACCGCTCTCTGGGATAAGAAGCCCAGACAGCTGGGAGGAAGCACGGCACTCATGAAATCTGTCCGTTCGCACAATTTCATTGTGCACCCATGGCCACTTTTTTGCGGTATCGCTTCCGGATTTTGCCTTGGTTTGTTACGTTCGGTTAGTTAATTAATTTTTATTTCATTTTCTTAATATTTTTTTTATTTCTACAATTTTTCACTACATTATTTTTTTACAAACTAGTGTAAATAATTAAGATACGTGTTTCGGAGCTAAAGCAATGGCATTTTTCAATATTATCCTTTGAAAAAAAATTGAAATAAAATGAGTCAAGACAGCACCTTTGCTAAAACTTATCTTGGTGACGAAATGTAAGACCCAAGATGACTTGTTTTCTTTCAGTTGCGTGCATTGTTTTCCTTTAACGGCTGGAAACTCAAATATATTTTAATTTGTAAGGTGCGTCGTATCTGCATATTTAATTTTCGAAATTTGTTTTGTGAACCTCCTTTTAAATCACCCACGAGCCGCTACTGCTAGTAGTGCTTGTGTTTTTGCAGAATTCCGAATTACTCCGGAATACATGCAACCACTTTTTGCTTACAGTAATTTTTTTAAATACTTTCCCAGAATTGTAACCGTCCCACAGGGTTAACTGCACATACTTAAAGCCAAAAATTACTGTTTGAAAAAGTGATATTAGGAAGTTGAGAACTCTAAGTTTTTAACCTGTGGGTTCGCATCTAAAGTTTGCATTTATTCAAATTGAAAGTATCTAGCAGTTGTCGGTAATACTGGGAGATAATACAAATATTTTCTTGAAAGGAAAATTATACTGAGAAGAACAAAAGAAGATTCCTTTCATTTCTTGGACAACGTGTTAGTTAAAAAAATGAATATCTGATTACTGAAGGGCATGAAAATTAAGAACTTGCTTTTTTAAAAACTGAAGAAAATTTTGCATTGAAGTTTCATATTCCTGGAGAATGTTCTTCGAACCTCTATTTTAAAATTTGTTAGAACTCCAGTTATTTTGTGGTATTAAAAAATTAAATAATTTTATACAAGTCGGAACAAGTGTATATAATTTCATTCAAACCGTAGAAGTATTCTGTCTTATGAAATCGAATGATCTGAAATTCTTAGTACGGTACATCAAATCAAACATCTGACGCACATTATCCTCCTCCCCACACTATTAAAAAAAGGAAAGAAAGAAAATAGTAGGTGCTTTCTAACTTAAGTTCAAGGACGCGAGAGGCAGGCCGGTGGAATATTCTATCAATGAAAAAAGGTAAGCAGCTGGTCTACAACTTGTTATGACTGCCCTCTGGCATTTCTTATACACCCTAAACCGTACTATTCTTTTAGACGTCTGAATACACTCCTCCCCCCCCCCCTTCGAAACTATCTGAAAACTCTAAACTCTGGTTTATTGAAAACAGCAGCTGCGCAATTTCTCTGGAGCAATTTTTTTATTATTGTTATTGTTAAGTTCCCCCCCCCCCCACACCACCTATCTTCGGAAATAAGTGGAAGAGACGAGTGGCTCACCTATTGCCTTCAATTGTTAATAGCTGATTTTTATCAGTAGGTCAAAGGTTGTGCATTGGGGTACATTCTGTTACTACGTTGCGATGAGTCATAATTGCAACGTAGGATGGTTTCATACCAGACCAGATGTTGGTCTTGTTTTCCTCTGTGATTACGGGGTGCGTGGTTGTCCGAAAATTTGAAATATTTTCGCTTCCTTAAATAACTTAGTTTATTAAGACTTTTAAGCTTCAAAGTGGAGGGGGGGGGGAGGGAATTAGTTTGCCGGGTGTCGACTTTTCATATTTATTTATGCTTTCACTCCCGTAAGAGTGGTAGAATTGAGACAGTGGCTGGAGCATGTTGCCATCAAATTTAGTGTTTGCTAAAAGAAGAAATTTTTTACGTACTGAAATAGAATATATATGTGTGTGTATATATAATATTTTAATTTAAAGAAATAAAGTTTGATGTCTAGAAATAGTTATCCAAGAATTTGTGACAGTTATTATTTTCATTAAAAAAAAAACAAAAGCCTTCATCTCAAAACTAAAATAAATAAATAAAAGAATAATTCAAGCAACGTAGTTATAATTATGTCACAGAACACAAGCTGGAACGCATTATTTTATTTTATTTATTTATTTATTTTATTATTATGATATGATTGTTATTTTTATGTTAAGAAAGAAAATCGTTTATGAGATTCTTGTAAAGAATCACTAATAAATTTATTAGTAATCGGATTTTCACATTTGTCTTTATTATTATTTTTTATTATTATTATTTTTTTTCTACTGTGCAAAACATTCGTTCCTTCTAACCGTAGTATCCTTATCATGAGATAAGAAAAATGAATTATTTTCTTCTGATGAATCAAAATATTTAAGTATTACGACTGAGCATTTAAAGAAGAAATGAAAATAGATAGTAGTGGTATAAATTATATTAGTAGATTTGTCATGACCATATGCATTTAAGCATAATATTGCCATCATGGTAAATATTTTTTTAAATTAAACATGTTTATTATATTTATCATTTTTACTGCAACATAGTACATCTAAACTATAAGTAAGCTTACATTAATATTTCCCTTGGTAGTGTCAACAAATCTTAATAGCTGTCTTTGATGCAATATAAAGACGGATTTGTTGAGATTTATTTTATTTGTGTGCCCTGTCTTAAACAGCTCATTTATGCAATTTGCACAAGTTAAAAACAATTTTATGTGTTGTGAAATTTCAGTGGGAGGGGAGGAAGCCGTTATATATATATATATATACGTACATACATACATACATACATATATATATATATATATATATATATATATATATATATATATATATATATATTAATAGAAAGAGAAAAGAACCATCAAAATTGAAAATTGGACTGTTTTATTTTATTTCGTCGCAGAGGTGAAATCCAGCCAATTTGCTTAAATAAAATAACAAAATTAATAATAATAATAATTGTAAGTTATGATGACTAATGAAGACGTTTTTTAGACTAAGATTCAAGTGAATAGATGAAAAAGGTGTAGAAATATTCAAATATTCGTTTAAATGAAAATGACTACTTAAAATTATAAACATAAGTGGTTTTACTTTGTTAGGCAGTGTTAATACATAATTTCAAACTTTTCATCTATTCACTTAAATCTGTCTGAAAAATGTCTTCGATTTTCATCATAACTTACAATTATTATTTATTTTGTTATTTTATTTTACACTATTTTATTTAGTCATTTCTGATTAATACAGGTTGCTTAAAACATTAAGCACATATAACGCGTGGACAAATAATATTAGTTACGTTTTAAATTTCGGTTTTCGAAATTCTCTCCCGCTGTTTATCTTAATAGAACAACGAAGTAAGAATTCATATTTTCGATATGATTATCATCAAGTTATTGGCGATACGTATTTAAATAATTGTAGGTATAAACTGGTAGTAATGAACAACTTCAAAATTACATAAATTATTGGTTATTAGAAATATATTTTACTTTTTCGTACATTTTTGGAAAATATTTATCTTTTATTTATTGATTATTTTAAGCATCGATTGTAAGAGTAAAATTTCCGAAAATCTTCCAAATACTTAATAGAACTGCCACGAGATGGCAGCACTGAAACTTTACCGCACATTAATTTTCGGAGAAGGTGAGGTTATATTTCTCAGCTTTTTGTTTTCATTATCTGAGAACTAAAATATACAAACCTTATATAGAAAATTTACTTCTTGCATTTAATCACGATAAAAATTAAGTTGATGATTGATGTTGATTGAATACTTTATTTATCTGTTCAAGGGATTTAACCAAGTTTTCGTGCTGCCATCTGGCAATGTAAAACTGTATTAATTCGAAATTCAAGCTGAGTTCCATGGAGATGTTTTGCATTCTTTCAACTAACTAAGCATATTAATGTGTATTTGTATGTATTCTCCTTAGCAGTATTTAACAAATAGATCCAACGAAGCTCAGCGCAGGTAAGTGCACGGTACGGATAGCTCAGTGTGCAGCACAGGTAACTCAACTAGAATATTGAAGTATTCGCAACTAGCGCTCAGTTTTTTTCTCCATTTGTGTACTGGCATAATGCAGATTTCTAACCCGTTTTCCTGTTGTGTTCAATATTTATAAATCGAATTTTTAACTCCAACCGACAGTACATTGCTTCAAATTTATTGTAAAGCTATCTGCTCATATTTTTCTGGTTGTTTTTTCTTTACGTGTAAAATTGATATGCTTTTTGCTGTACATTTTAGTCTCTAGGCTGATCCTAGCCGATGAATGTTAACCTTGAAATAGGTCCCACAGGGTTTCATATTTATACATTTGAAGTGGGTAAGAATGCATAACCATGAAGTTTTGACAACATTTTGTTTCGAAAAAACTGAAAAGATGAATTTAAAAATTTAATTCTGCTAATTCAAAAAGTAGTGTAACTTCTTGGCTGAACAAACAACGTCTAAGATTAAAATGAAATTTCATTTACTTAAGACACAAACTATTCTATGTACTAGTTTATAGGAATAATAAACCTACGGCAGTTACAAATTATATATACTGTAATAATTTGAATAATTATATATTAAAGAAGTATAAACTATTCTGATGCCTAATAATACTGACTGAAAATTTTCATCAAGTTTATATAATGTTATATGAAACATATTGGAGTACTTGCATTGACGTCAACGTTTAAGATGTTATTCCTTTAATCTCAGTGGAGTTGGTAGAGCGCGATAGTTTTGCAGAAGTATCTGAAATCTGATGCTATAAATTTACAATGTATTGCACAAAGAGGGCATTTTTGTAATGTATTGAATACAGTGAGAAATATTTAACATGAAAAATCAATTAACAAGCACTAAGAAGGCGGTCTCGACAAAATACAATGTATCGTCGTACAGTGTTCTCCTTCTAAATACAAAACAGAAATCACTTTTTTCACGAAAAATATTTCACTTCAAATTTACTTTAAAATGGCGATCAATTGGTCAAAAATTTGATGCTAAAAAAGCGTTATTGTATGTGTGAAAGAAAAATAAATACATTTTAAAGGTACTGTTTTTTTATTAAATATATACATCTAGAATGATGTGTTTGAGAATACATATAACAGGTAAATTGTTGTTAATAAATTTGGCGATGTCTTAAATACTGTTTTTATTATCTTTCGACCTTGCTTAGCGCATTGAATTTCCTGTATGTCATATATTATGCAATAGAATGCAGATTACACGTCGTGCAATACCCACGTTAATATTTTCAAACTGAATCGTCTGTTTTGATTTCAGCGCCTCCAACATACAGAAAGATTAACCAACCACTGAAACTTTGACATTGTTACTCAACATATGATGACAGGGATACTAGGTTTTTTACTTTTTTTTTAAGTAAAACAATTAAAAGTTTCTGGCTGACATTGTTACTCAACATATGATGACAGGGATACTAGGTATTTTACTTTTTTTAAGTAAAACAATTTAAAGTTTCTGGTAAATACTTTTAAAAAATCCTTCTGACACAAATTAATTCATGGTCATTTTCCTTATCGTATTTTATACTTAGTGATGGCTAAAAATTGTCATTTGTCGTAAAGTTGATTTTCTATCTCAAATCATAAATGCGCTTATGCATCAGTAAATTCGCCTCAAACTTTTTAATGCTTTACTTTGTGGCACTAAAACTGTAAACCTCTACGTATCAATAATTAGTCTTAGACTTCAATCAGCTAACAGAAGAGCTTTGCAATTTGACAGGTCTATTTGATGAGGCGGTGTGTAATATGGAGCCTCTTTCCATTTAAAAAGAAACATATATATATATATATATATACTATTTCTGGTTGCTATATTAAATGACGTTCTCTTTCTCCTTATTTTTGCAGTCTTTGTACCACGTCCTGAAAAACCGCAAATGTCTCACCGAGCCAGAGGTGCGCTACTTCATGCTGCAGCTCGCAGAAGGTGTCCAGTACACGCATTCCAGGGGTATCATACACAGAGACCTCAAACTGGGGAACATGTTCCTGTCCGAAGAGATGGAAGTCAAGATAGGAGACTTCGGGCTTGCAACTTGCATCAAAAAGAACTATCCTCACCAAGACAAGCTGGGCAAAAATTTGTAAGTATTTTATCATATACATAGTGGTGAATTTGGTAAATTGTGGGGCAAAAGCAAAAGAAATTCGAAATGCATGGTTCTTGAGTTCTAATCGTGCCTAACGAGATATACAGGCTGCGGTGCTGACATTTCGGTCACACCCCTTTGCACTCAGAATGTCATGTGACTAAGAAGGTGTGACCGTCTTACGTGGCTGACGAGAAAGACAAGCTGCGGTGCTGACATTTTGATCACGCCTTTTTGCCAACTGAGAGCCATGTGCCCTGGGGGTGTCCATCTCGGATTAAGATGGCCATACCCCCTAGGTCACATGACTCTCAGTTGGCAAAAGAGTGTGAGCAAAATGTCAGAACCACTACCTGTCTCACGTCAGCCACGAATCCGTCTCGTCAGCCACTTTTCTGATCATAAGAACAAGCTGTTTATTACGACTTTTTGAATATGGATATTTATTTTCCCAACACAAGTTACAATTTTTGGTTTTCATGCGTTCCAAGAACCGATAACGCGAAATTCTGTTGCTCTACAGCAGTAGTTCCCACTGCTTTCGTTCTTGCGAACCCTTGTGCAGTCGTTAGTAACGAGGAAGAAAACAATGAAATTTGGTAGGGCACTCAGTTTCTATGCCCCACAATGGCTCATAACAAGCAGATAAAGCATTTTAATTACAAACATTAATGAAAACTAAAATGGCTGCCAATCCTTCCGGATCATCGAGAAATTTTTTATTACAATCTTTAAACAGTGCAATTTACGTAATAATGTGAACTAATTTTAATTTCGAATTGCTAAGTAATAATTAGTGGTGGGAAATTTTCCAATGAACCCAGAAGAGTTGGCAGCTGTACATGAATGAGATTTTTCAGAATTTATAAAAGGAATTGCGGAAAACTTTCGTAATTTTAAAACTGTCGCATCCGTGATTCTGTCAGTCAAAATTGTGCAATCTTATGAAATAATGCAGCATTCTCCCAACGAATTCACTTTGTTTTATAAGTAAAATGAAAAGAAAATAAAAAATAGGTGAATTAAAAAACTTTAAAGATAAATAACTGCCGAAGTTTGCTGTTAATGTGGGAACCGGGAAATCTTTTTGCTCCTTAATTTTTCTTTGAGGGTTGACAGTTTTATTTGTTGCTTCTGAAGTGACAAGAAGATGAAGCCTGTTGTGGAGGAAATTAGAACGAGCGCTAAAAAATCTTTTCACGGAAATATGTTTACACTCGATGTATTTCATGTTCGTCCACTTAAAATAACTAACTTCAATTTTTATTATATACCGAAATCGAATTTCTTTCTCTTCTGGAAACGTGCGGAAACTTTTCATTTTCGGACGATTTCGTTATGTGTAAACAGCCCCTCTTATATCAGTGCTTCATTCAGACGATATCATTTCATTTTACTTGTTGAAAAAAAAAATGAAACTATGTAATCTGGAAAAACTATTTTAAAGGAATTGAAATCGCAACTTTCCTTTCAAAGCCTGATGACCGTGACTTCAACATGACGTCATGTCGATTGCGACGACTAATTTTCTCCAGAAGAAATTAATTTTTTTTTTACTCTCGAAAATGAAATGCAGCTGAAAATAGCGAAAATCGCTTTAAAATTAGGGAACGGGTGGAATTTCAGATTTTTAAAGTAGCACCGGTTGTTTTCTATATTTTTATGCATAATTATGAAAATTTTCAAGCAGATCATACAAACGGTGTAGATGTCATTACGCTTTCTGTGCTCAAATTTTTTATCTCTTTGGAAGTATGGTAGTAAAGGTTTTATCTTGGGAGGTGGGGGTTACTTGAAATTGTTGCAGAATCAGTGAGTCAAGGATCAGCGTAACTGTAGTACGATTAATCGTTTTTAAGAGAATTGAATCGTCTGTTATTCTAAAATTACACCATTCAATCCGAATAAAATTTCATCAGTAAAAAATGATATATAACTTATATTATTAGGGGACAACCTCAACACATTTATTTTTATTTTTATTTTTTCGATTCATTAACTGTCGAATAATATACGTATGCAAATTTATAAATTTGCTATCTTTTTCTGCTATCGGTTTAAAATCCGCATTATAATATTTCTTCCAGAAACCCCCCTTTATTCACCTCATGAACCCTCGAATGGGAACAAATGCTTTACAATGAAAACTGAACGAGTTTTATTAATAGGGAGTGTATCAATAACTTATCTCCGCTCCTACAATGTTAAATTTGAGAAGTTAGCATGCGATCCTTGAAGGAGACGTAGTAGCCCAGAGGCTAGTGGAGTTGGACTAACAACCAAAAGACGTAACTGCCACCTTTTACGATTTTTTTAGTTATTTACCACAACTTCTAAAAAGTTTTATTTTACATTAAAAATGGATTCCCTGGACTGTTAAAACACCTTTAATGAAGTAGTAAAAAGTGATCTGAGAAATTTACCTTGAATAGCAATATCTTAATAATTTAGGATAAAAATTATAATTTTAGGACAAATGGCAGTTTTTAACCATGACTAATTTGATAATATGATTAGGAAACAGATCATAATGAATGCCGCTGGGCTACTACGTCTCCTTCAAGGATCGCATGCTAACTTCTCAAATTTAACATTCTAGGAGCGGAGATAAGTTATTGATACACTCCCTATTAATTAAACTCGTTCAGTTTTCATTGTAAAGCATTTGTTCCCATTCGAGGTTTCATGAGGTGAATAAAGGGGGTTTCTGGAAGAAATATTATAATGCGGATTTTAAACCGATAGCAGAAAAAGATAGCAAATTTATAAATTTGCATACGTATATTATTATCTTGTATTCATAATCTTGTATGGAAAAGGTATTTTAATTTTAATGTTTAAGATATTTTCTAATATTTTTAGCATTTACCGGAAATTTTAAACACTGTGAAATGAAAACTGTGATGCCATCACGTTCGTCGACCTAGTGAAGACGTCAACGCTTGGTGACGTAGGAGTTGTAAGGCTTTTTATATCTTGTAGACGTTTCTCAGTAGCACTTGTGATGATGTACAAGCATCCGTTCTTAGGCCATCTCTGTCTGGGAGGGGTGTCTTGTCGACCGCTAATACTTAGTGCTTACCAACAATATCCGAGTAAATTTGCATAACCTCCACTATTTTAAAATTATTCTACATGCTACATGTACATAAGATAATGGCACCAGTAGTTGACACCTACACTAGATGCAACTAATATATTTCTTAATGTTTAAAAGTAAGTGGTCAAGTAAATAATGCCTTATCTTATATGATCTAAACTAAGCTTTTCCATTTCTTTCTGTAGTTCATTTTGTGGCACTCCAAATTACATCGCTCCGGAAGTTTTAAACATGCAGGGTCATTGTTTTGCGTCTGACGTCTGGGCAATGGGATGCATAATGTAAGTATAAAAAACTTAAACTTTTGGTCTATTGATAAAACAGAATCTCATTTTACAAGAATAGGGTTCAACCGTGTGTCTGTGATTTTGAAGGTTGAGACATTTGTTCGAAACTGCTATAGTGATATGGCAAGGACAGCAATCGTTTCGTCCTTAATTAGCATGGAGCCAAGGAGGTGGAAGAGATTTACTCTTCTGGTAACGGAGCCATTATGCGGAATAGAAAGCTGGGGTGGTTTAGTCTACAGTTAGAATAATTTTTGGCTTAGCTTAATCTCTTCTTGACTCTCAAAAAAACTTCCAATTACATGAGTTTTCTCCGGCATTTTTAACACTTTCCAGGAAAAGTGAAGTGTGTTTATGATTTCAGTTTGTCTATGTTGAATCAATTACCACTAATTCCAAATAAGCATAGGTGTCAACCAGTAGCGGCTTGTCGTTAGGGGCAAGAATGGCCTGCCCCCGGCATCTAAATCAAAACCTCTTTCTATTATGTAACACAACTATTTTGATAATTTACCTTCATTGAAAAAAATCCACGCATACTATTCTATTTTAATACTATCCATTAACAAAGCAAAAACGCGCTGGTTATGCTTTTCGATTGGCGTCTAAGCACAAAAAGCATATTGACACGCCTTTAATCTGGCTTCAAAACGGCTTATTTGGCGCAGTCTTTAAAGCACAGATCCTCGGGCCCTTTCATAGTGTTATATACTACTCAAAGAGGCAATTTCGCCAAATGGGTAGCTGTTGGTGAAATTTTTTGTTCAGAAGGAAAGTCTTTGCTGTTAGCTTTATCCACTTCTTGTAAACCGAAGTATTTTTTTAACAATGATGAGTAGGGTTTCGTTACCATTTTAAAAAACATGTGCACCAAATACATGATTAACCAAGTTCTTACTACAGATAAGGCTCTTATCCCAGAAAAACCCATTTTCGGTCAGCCAACGTGCCGTGCCGCTTGTGAAGATTTCTCTGTTTTCTTATACAAAAATTACTGTTGCAAAAAGTGGTTAGTTATATCCATACATGTTAGCAGCTATGATATAAGTCGTTGATACTAAGGGCGAGATTCAAGTGAAACACAATTCGAACATTTTCCGCGTCGAACAGGGGAAACTTCGAAATATATCAATGTTTCTTATTCAACTGAAACAAACCAATCGTGTTTTGATCACGTGACAGCGCGATAGGTTTGTTCATTGGAAGCATTCTGGGGACTGAAAAACGTTCGATTCGAACTCGATCGCGCGCGTTTCACTTGAATCTCGCCCTAAGTATGGCTCTTGAAAATAATGCGTTTAACATGTATAGTTCTGTTACAAGATTATGTAAAGACATTCCAAGGCGTTAGGATCCTTTGCTGCTCAAAATACCCTTTAGACACCTGTCCATTTCGATCAAAGTCAAATTCGTACATACAGGGTGTCCCGAAAAGGAGTACCTGTTCTTGAAAATGAATAAAACTCAAATTAATGGAGTAGTAATAAAAAATATTCTTGCAAGAAAAGAATGCGTAACATCTGTAATTTTCTTTGGAATACTTATGATAAAACAAAATTCTTATGATAATACAAAATTTTACCGACAGGTGCTGTTGCTGCTACTATATTCAACAGTAGTGTTTGGCAATTACATGATGATGTTATCAAAATGTCCTCCTTTCATCTCTAAATCCTTGCGATTGATCCCTTTGGGGCCATTTGAAGGATGAGTTTTACTTCCTAAATCCCATGTCGCCAGCGGAGCTGCAGCGAGGAGTGTGCATGAGCAGCCATTTCCGTTAGCGACGTTACAGAGAACGTGCTGAGACTCCAATATGTGAGTTTGATGACTGGAAGAGATTTACTCTTCTGGTGGTTGGCCCTTAAACGGATCTAAAAGCTAAGAGAGTTTTATCAGTAAAAAGTTTAATGAATTAATTAGTGGCTCAAGCGAAAGTAGAGCTACTTTAATCCAGGCTGAATCATACTCACCAATGTTGTTTTTCTCAGTCCGTATTAATCCTTGCTCGCTGTGGTATTTGTTCTTGTGTACTATCGTGATGATAAACCGAAACTTTAATATATTGAGAAAATCAGTGGCTGTGCTGCAACTAATCCTTCCAATCTTTAAAGAAACGGTTTCAGGATGTTCCGGTTTCCACTGCGGACAGAAAGAAGCTAAAAGTGGATTAAAAACAGCAGAAGAACAACTTACCGCCTTGTGATTTCGTCTGCATGGCCTGCGAGTTTTGTGTCGCTGGGAAAAACTGCGGAATATGTCAGCTCGATTTTTAGTATTCCGTGGCTGAGGAAAAAGACGGGCTGCGATGTCGATATTTTGGTCACACCCTTTTGCCAAGTGAGAGTCATGTGACCTAGAGGGTGTAGCCATCAATCCGAGATAGCCACAGTAAGATGGCCAAACCCCCAGGTCACATGACTTAGTTGGCAAAAGGGTGTGACCAAAATGTCAACACCACAGCCTGTCTTTCTCGTCAGCCATGTTAGTACTCTTATTTGAAAGTGTTCTATATGCTATGACTTCATAAGCCTGCAATTCCAGGTACGCTATGCTTGTCGGACAACCGCCCTTCGAGACAGCTACTCTAAGCGAGACGTACTACCGCATCACCACCAACAAGTACTCCATTCCGAACTCGGCATCCATGTCCGAAGGTGCCCGACGACTCGTCGCAAAGATGCTGCAACTGAAGCCGTCCGACAGGCCATCCCTGGAGGAGATCCTGAGACACGATTTTTTCGTCTCCGGTTACATGCCAAAGTCCTTGCCCACCACCTGTTGTTTCACCCCTCCAAAGTTTCCATTGGCTGACCAGATTAAAAGGTATGGAACTAGCGTTCGATGTCCCTGCCCATCGAAATAGAAGAACAACTGGATATGTTGTTACCATAGCCTAAGCGCTGTAAAAAGTGAAACCGTTGCTATCGCTCGCTTTAAGTACCAGCAACATGAAGATCAAACGACTTGTCAATCGGTGCCACACAGTCAAAGAACTTGCACGCAGCTTGCTGTGTGGCTCGCAATCGGAAATATTCTTTCGACCTCCACGTTGCCGGTACTTGAATTGAGTCATAGCAACGGCTTCACTTTTTCAGCATTGAACAGTCCATTCAGTTGCTCTTCTATATCGATGGTCCTGTCCTGATTCTACTGACCGTCCGCCTAATTATTTATTTCTGGCTTTTTTGTTGATTGCTATCGCAGAAAATAAAGTAATGGTTGTGTAGAAAAATGTAGCGATAATTTAAAAATAAATTTGTAGATAGCACCTGAAGAAAAGAAAATTTCTATAGAACTGAAATAATTAAATCATAAACATAGGTAACTTTACTCTGGGACAGTTACAACTTAGGGTATTGTTTGTATTTGGATTTTTAGGAGAATGTCCAGTGACTAACCTAACTATTACTTACGTCACAACCCATTCTATTCCTTACGTCACAAATGGGTAACCTCCGGCCCGCGGAACATATCAAAACCCTGTATATAACCCATATAAATCATTCAAAATCCCAATTATACGTCCCAATTATAAGTCCCGCGACTTCGCTAACATCCTGTAGTTCGGCACGCGACTTCAGTAACATCCTAAAGTTTTGCCCGCAAATTTTTATAGTTTGCCCATACCTGACTTACTTGATATGGACAATGAACTTTTCTACGCTTGCTGTTGCTGTGAGATTATGACCAATTAGCTACAGGTGAAATCTAGGCTGAGGGGTTTCTACGCTTGGAAATGCAACCGAAAGTGGGCGATACAGAAATTAGCCTACTGCAGTCACGTGTCATAGGAAATCCTACTTTGAGGTAAGAAAATATATCCATGTGATATCATTTTCCCCCCTGACATGAGAACCTCAGCCAGTTATCCGTAAAAGTAGCCTTTGATGATGCTTATTTATTCAATTGATTTTTTTCAAACTAAAATTTCCCGCAAGTGACTGAAATAGCATCGACTGACTCAAAATAGTTTTTAAAGGAGTTCCTAATCAAAGTTCGATTTACCTCCAGTATAACTTAAGTGGTTGTTCATCAACTCTTACTGGAATAACATCTGGCTGACTGAAAATACGTTTTGGAGGAGTACCTGGCGAAAATAGCCTAACCTCCAGTAAAACGGAAGAGTATTTAATCTACTCTTGTGCGTCGTGTGGCGAGAAAAAAGTGCAAAAAAGCACAAGTAGACTTGGAAAAAATTCCGTATAAAAATTCAGTGTAAGGCAGAAGAACATCAGAAAAATGCCAAATGGTAGAGAATCAGAAAAATGCCAAGTGGTCAAGAAAAGGATAACCGACCCGTCTCCACCCCGCAAGCGGGCTTCACAATGGGCTGCTCGGTTGAGGAGACCAAAAGAAGAAAGACAAAAAGCAGTGAGGCACTCCAGATGGAGATGAGCAGCAGTAGAGGGCGAACCAGAAAAGAAAAAGTTCCATATCAATAATTGGAGAGACTGGAGCGAGGCGAGTTACGTCAACGCCCCCTAGAGAGGAAAGCCGCGGCGCTTACTTGTGACGTCACACCGAGTAGGTAAAGCAAAGCGTTTCCATTGGGTTTCTCCTCTCTCCCGCGCTTTGCTTTACCTACTCGGTGTGACGTCACAAGTAAGCGCCGCGGCTTTCCTCTCTAGGGGGCGTTGGTTACGTCTGGGACCATGACACAGAGAAAGAGAAAACGGCGCCCATACATCGTCCGGTGAAGGGATGCCACATCCGTAAAGCTTCGATCATCATCCTCCAACAATGTCCTCTGCTACGACGAAACGCCATAAGACTGTAGCTCTTGTTTATCAAGTCAACAATCTCCACCACCCGCAAGCCGCAGTATCCAACCCGATGGCAGGTCACGGACGATAAAGGCCTCAGCTCCTTTCTGTCCATGGGATAGTTCAACGACAAAGTCGCGAACAGTGTGATTATCCAGAAAAGATGGTAAGGAAGTCTGGATGGAGATGAATTTACCAGAAAAGAACAGTAGGAAATATTGGAGTTTGATTGAGCCGTAAACTTACTGCCTCCATGCAAGGACAAGGTGCTAAGATGTCCACTGGGCCCAAACCAACAACTTCTACGTCACTAAGCGTTGACGTCATCATTGGGCCTACATTTAAAAGTTTTATTTTAATAAAATTGAACTATAAAACGTTTCTGGTGAATTTACTCATGCATAATAATATTTTAATAATTTGAGATAAAAAATATAATTTTATGACAAATGGCAGATTTTAACCATGACTAATTAGATAATATGATAAGGAAATAGATCGGAGTGAATAATTTTCTATGAGAAAGGTATTTTAATTTTAATTTTTTATTTACGATATTTTCTAATATTTGTAGCATTCACCAGAAATTTTAAATAGTTTTACTTTTTGAAAGTAAAACTGTGATGACGACATTACTTGAAGACGTCAAAGTTTCAGTTGTTAGGCTTTTTTTTTGTAGGAGGTGTTGCCCAAACCAGCGGCCTTCCACACCGTCATATTCGAACGTGTTCAGTCACAAAATCTCTGAAAGCAAGCATTACTTTGGATGTCATTCGTATCGTCCATTATCTGTTAATTATTGTCAAATTTAATTTCTGGTAAAGAAATTTGATTCATTGCGAGATTTCAGAGTTAAAGCGACGGACGAGTAGTAGTAGTGTCTGGAACTGGCTCTATTTTCCCAGTCCTTATTAAGTGTTATAGAAACTTGTATTCTTATGTCCTATTAATATCAACTCAACTCAACTCAATGATCAATCGTGGGTCATTATTGACTTATCAGCATTATTTCCTCTAGTGCTATTAAAGTATCCTTTATGCAGTTTCCATTTTGTGGGTTTCATGGTATGTATTTCTATGATAAAGATATATGTATCCTATTGTATACGTTTATAATGTACAATTTTTTTTTTCTACAGATCTGTAAGTGAACAAACTGTAGACAGGCTTTCCAGTAACATTGTTGATCTACAGTTGAGTCCAAAAACAGATGTACCAAAGGTTTGTATCATCTTCAAATCTACTAATCAGTTTACAGATTGCCTGCTAACTATAAAAGGTGCATCAAATAAAAACGGAAGAAAACCCACAGAGTGAAATAGAGCAAAATATTTTTTAATGTAATCACCAATATCATTCAAGTACTTGACCTACTGGTTCACTAAACATACCTGGTTAATAGAAGTTATATTTTAAATAATTTTTAGAAACAAAATTTCTGTTAATTTGGACTCACTCTAGTAATCCTTCTTGAATGATATCGAAACTTGTATCCTTATTACTACAGCAGTGTTGGTGGGCTGAACTTTAGCGGAGCATTGGGGTATCTTTATTCAAAATCAATTGTGTATACCCTCTAAATTTATTCTATTGGGCCCTAAATACTTGCCAGACAAGTAGCACCTATATGATGTGAACCCATGCCGCATTGATGGGAAAATAAAGGACACACTAGTGTGTGAATGATCTTATTTCTGAATGAAAACGGGAACGCTTCAATGTTTTTTTTTCATCAGACCAATGCTCTTAAAGTGAAATGGAGAAAAATTGCGGCTATAAAGTGGATGTTCCAGCACTGCCTACTGAAAGTTCTCCAGTTTGTTTTTTGGTGGGAATGACAGTATGTAGACGAACATTATTAAGGAGCAAAAACGTTCCAAAAGACAACCGGCCAGGCAGCTTTTCCTACTTCTAAGGAACTGCATTGCGGATCAGCGTTGATCGGTTGATTACGACTTTCAAGGAACTCAGAGAGTTACGGTCCTTTTAGATATGAAAAATCTATCGATAGTTTGTAAGCTTCCCCTAGAGCATATGATGCGCACACAAGTCAGGTTTTAAAAAAAAAGTCTGCGATCACCTGCTTATTAAAAAAAAAAAAAAAATTCTTATGCTTTCAACATAAAAAGCACGTATGATCAGTATTGATGTAATGTTTGTTATCTAAAGTGGTACTGTAAAAATTATTGCAGTTTTCAGGTAATTCCTGGCCCCCCTCCCCCGTACTAACATTTGTGCATCTGATCACCGCCTCCTAGATATAATAATCCTAATAACAGAAGCCTTTATCATTAGGTACTCTGGGATGAGGTCAATATTTTTCTAAGTAAAACTATTTAAAATTTATGGTGAATAATACAAATTTTAGAAAATATCTTACGTTAAAGATAAAAAATAGAAAACCTTTCTGATAAAAAATTATTTATTATGATCTATTTCTGTGTCATAATATATAATTAGTGATAGTTAAATTTTCTTATTTGTCGTAAAAATAAATTTTCTATCTTAAATCATTAAAATGGTTTATGCGGGAATAAATTCACCACAAACTTTGAATAGTTTTAGTTTGTGAAAATAAATATATGATGACGAAGCACGTTATGTTTTCAGGCTTTCTATATCTAGGAGGTGATGATCTGACCCAGTTTCTGCTCACGGTTTTTGTGATACTCGCGCAAAAGTACACAAAAATGTAACCACTATTCTGTTTTCATTTGACTCACCCTTCATGCTCCGTTTTACTTGTCATTTGAGCCCTGATTGCTTTCTAGAATTGCTTACTTACTTCTTTTTGCATTTCATTAGATTCACGTAAAGTCTGTGGAATCCTCGCCGCATAAGGATCACTGCTTTCCGACGAATATCCGGCAGAAACTGACGAACGTCCTGTGTCCAGACAAAAGTAAGTAAATTTCGGTTTGATATTTATTACCTCCAAATCGTTATAGCTTAATCTGAACCGAAATTACATTAATTCACTTCCATAATTTTTTTTATGTATATGGAAAACAGAGAAATTTGTATGTTTATTTATTTGTATACAGTCTGAATCCGAATCAGCATGAAATGTGTCACACATATGTAAAGAGAAGCATAAATTTTTTTTAAATTACTTAAGTTAAATTACCTAAATAATAAAATCTAATCGCTTACTTTTTCTTTCAGTAATAAAGAAACCAAAAGAGCCTTGCACGTCAGCCACCATGTACAGCATGATACAAAATGCACTGGAAACCATGCCAGACGGTATTACTTAGTTTTCCAAAAATTCTTTTTCTACATAACTTTGGATTGCTGTATTTTTTGTAAATATTAATTACCTGAAATAGTTGCACCCTGTATGAATGTAATTAATTTTTTTTTAATTTTCTCTCTGTAGACTGTGATACCAATCCATCCCCCCTTAGTCATAATTTGAGTCCTTTCATTACCAAGTGGATTGATTATTCCAATAAGTATGGTTTTGGCTTCCAATTGTCTGACCACAGTATTGGAGTTCTCTTCAACGATTCCACGCGAATGAGTCTGTCAGCCAATAGAACGTAAGTTTTTACTACACTTGTCATTTCTAGGTAAATGATGTGTTACAAAAATATTGATAATAAAAATAATCAGGTCATTAGGTTATTCAATATACAGGATGGTTATAAAGTAACGTCAGATGTTCAGAGCCCTCTAGCGAGTGAAGTATTTGACAAAACATAACCAAATTTGATAGGCTCACAAAGTGGACCATGGTATTTTCATTTTTAATGAAAAAAATTAGAACCAAAAGTCACCAATAGGGAAAATGTTCGCGCAGTTTACAGAATAAAATGAATTAAGCTGCATAATCGCGTTCTTAGGGGTGGTTATGAATATAAAGAGAAAGGCTGAAAGCCTTAAGTTATTTTATAACCACGCAGTATAGTTGTTAGAGTCAAAGGACGTACCCAGGGGGTGGTCCAGGGGGTCCAGACCCCCTCCGAAATTTCAGTTTTTGTAAACAAAATAATAATGATGAAGTTTTGTTGTCTAAAATTCTGCCTTTTTCACCGTTTGGACCCACCCCGAAATTTTTTTCTGGGTACATCCCTGGTTAGAGTTGAATAATAATGAACTCTTAAATAGTCAAGATAATAAACTTCTAAAATTTTCTGTAGATGGCAGCACCAGCATATAGTATCTTTTTCTTTTCATTAAAAAATAGGTTTTTATTATACTTTTCTCTTTTACGGTTGCTGAAGCATTTCGATGAATGCATAAAAATTTTGAAATTTCGCGAAAATATGACATATTTTAAAGTTGTGCAATAAATACCCTTTTTGTAAAATTTTTCAATTGTATATCTGTTATTGCAAATTCGAATACCCCAATTTCTATTTAAAAATTTATGCTTTTTTAAATCTTCAACAGACATATGGAGTTCCATGAAAACAACGGGAAAACTACTTCATATAGCGTTTCCAACGTTCCCAACAACTTACAGAAGTCCTTCACTCTCCTAAAATATTTTGCCAAATTCATGGATGAAAATTTAACGGAGGTAAGCTCGTTTTTTTTTTTCTTTAATCCCTCTTCATTTTGCTCAGTTTGATTATTTCTAACTGTAAATTCTATTAAAATATACAGTTAAATCGTAGTTACTTGAGTTCTCGTAAAGCTGAATATTCGCATAGGTCAAAGTTTTGATCGAATCTCTGAACAACATGTTTTAGTACAAACTCTTCAGTGTTTCGAAGTGTTACCTATACATCAAAGTTTTTATAATTTATTTTGGAGAATTAATGGCGGCGGATTAAGGAAAGTTCGTCGAGGGGAGCGGTTAGTTAGAAGATTGACATATACATCCATTTTATGGAAGTAAAATAGGATCTTTTACCTTAATTTCTTTTTTCTCGGTGGGGGGCGGTAGTCTCCTCCGCCCCCCCCCTTTAATCCGCCCTTGGGGTCATTGCAAATAATAAATAGCAAGCAATATCTGGGAAGATCTAAAAATATCGGTTAGACGCTCTTATTGTGTTCAAAGGCCTTTTAAGTTATGCTATATAAAAGAAATGAATGTAGTAAAAAATGTACCGTTTTATAATTGGCTTATTTAAAATTTGTTCTTTGCAAGTGTTTCTTTTAATCAAATAATAATAATAAAACTTTTAACCAATACTAGAGATGCTACATGAATCATCTGCAATTTCTCTATAAGCAAAAATCTTTTACTTGCATGTCTGCCAACATGCACGGAATGTAACCAACCACTTTTTTTCAATAACAACTTTAAAAAGATTTTTTAGAGTAAAATCCTGCTCAAATTCTTTACTATTTCATAATTCATACATTACTATTTACAAAAAAGTGGTTGCTTATGTGCTTCAGAAAAAATTGGAAGGTGTGTTCGGCAATCATTCGAACTTTTCAAATTTCGAAATATTTAACCGGTCTCTGAGATTTTGAGTCCTTCTGAGTTGACTGTACTGTGGAAGAATTACTACCTAATTACAAAGGATCAGAAATAATTCAAAGAAATTTCTTTCTATACTTCAGAAAATTGAACTTTTTTGGAAAACATTTCCTTCTTTAACAGCTGCTTCACTTTTGCTTGTGGAAAAACTGTTTTAATAATGCTTGTTAATCGGAGAAATCAAATACATTTTCACGCTGAAATCGGCAAAGTAACGGACATTTCACATTTCGTTTCTCCAAAGTGTAATTTTTGAAATTGCCTGCTTAATTTTGAGGCATTGGAGAATCCAAGGGGGAAGGGGGTAATAGCCCCCCCCCCCACTTGAGCCACCACCTTCTAGATATAGAAGGCCTGAGAACAGAAATTTTTAGGGCATTACTAGGTCTAAGATGACGTCATCACATTTTTCTTTCATAAAGTAAAACTATTTCAAATTTCTGGTGAATGATACAAATTTTACAAAATAACTTAAGTTAAAGATAAAAAATAAAATACCTTTCTGATAAAAAATTATTTATTATGATCTATTTCTATACCATATTATATAATTAGTGATAGTTAAAATTTCCCATTTGTCGTAAAATTAAATTCTCTATCTTAAATTATTAAAATGTTTTATACGGGAGTGAATTCACCACAAACTTTGAACAGTTTTACTTTTTGAAAATAAATGCGTGGTGACGTCATTTTAGTGGATCTAGTGATGACGTAACAGTTTCTGTTCTCAGGCCTTCTTTATCTAGGAGGTGGTGCATGAGTGCACTTAAACCCTCTACTAAACGGAGGTGGTGCTTGAGCGCACTTAAACCCTCATGTTTAACCCATTCATTCTCCTCATGGAAAAGATTCAGCTAAATCTCACCTTTTTTGAACGATGTTGCTTTCCAGAATGGTTCTTTGATTGTGATTATTGCGTAACAACATCGGTGAAAAAAGGAGATTCTTCACTGTTACGTCTTTTTAATGATAAGAGCGAACATATCTTTTTGAATGTTTGCCAGGAAAGGACAGCTCACTTCACCAAATGTGTCGTTTAGAGCCACATGCGCTCTTCATGAAGTTTCTCGTCGTAATCTGGATCCTCATCAGAAGGTAAGAACTTCTGAATATTGGCACCTTTCCGAAACTGCTAGTGACAGCTGAAGGGATTTTCGGAATTAGGATTCAAAATTCACGTACCCGATAGTCTTCAGGGGTATGCCAGATTCGAACTCGCAACCTTTCGGTTACCGGTCCAATGTCTTAACCACTTGCCTACCACGACTAGAAAAAGCTAAACGTTTGTTTTATACGTAGATTAAAAATGAAACGAGAAAAAAAGACAAAGTAACCCATCGCTGTTAATATGCTTCGTAATATATCATGGCACCTCCCTTGGAACTTTTCTGGATCCGCCACTGTTCTGAAAATGTACGCTGTACTGATTCAATCGGACAGGGGCTTAGCCAGGTCATGGCTGTTGGGGGTACAGCCACACTGAAATGAGTAAACATAAGATATGGGGAAAATTATATATTCAAGGATAAATTTGAAAATTTCCCTTCACAACCCCAAGGATCATTTGAATATTCTCCTTGAAAAATTTAAGGTTAAGCTATGGATCTAAGTCGATTTTTTCTTCCTATTCCTAATGCATATTTTTCTAGCTGCAAAAACTTTAAGCTCGATTTCTTTCATTCTTTCTTTTTTTGTCTTTTATTTATTTGTTTACTTTTTACTTGATCTTTATATGCAAACACTTTTAGGCAAATACAGGAAATTGAGAAAAGAAAAAATGTTAAAATCATTCGTTGCTCTGTTTTTTGTATTCCAGTTTTTGTGTTCTTTGTTTTCCCCTAAACAAAGTCTTGGCTGCGCCACTGCATTCGATTTTACTTAATTCTTTTTTTTTTTTATAGGGTGGTGAGCTTTCATCAGAGGATCTAGTCAGAAAAAAGATTCCCTTTATGAAGAGATGGTTGCGATCTTCAGATGCTATAATCATGCAGCTTAGTTCCGGAACTCTACAGGTAAAGTATGACTTGAGCGTTACTTTTTCTCGTTTTTACTTCAAAGCTCTTCCGATTTTATAGGATTTTTTAGTACAGTATTTAAACAGTAGTGCTTCAGATTGTGTTTTGGTCTTGTTATATTACCAGGTTGCTTAGTAGAAATTAGTGGTGGAAAATCTTCCGAAAAAGTTGGAAGAGTTGGCCCACCATGTTACTTCCTCTATGAAGTATTATAATCGCAAAAAAAAAAAAAAAATTGTTGGGATTTTGATGGAACCTATATTTACTTCGAGGAGTTTCTGCGTGACATCTCAACTCACATGTGCAACATTAAACTAATTTGAAAAACTTTGAAAGCTACTGCAGCATTTCTATCATGAGCAATAATATAACTATTATGTTTGAAAGAACAGTACAACCAGTACAAAATAATTTAATGAATAAAGTTATTTCTAGCACCTCCGCCATGTTTATCTCTCACAACTACATTTCAGTGAAACTGCATTTAAGGAGATACTATTCATAATTAAATTTGAACAATTAATTATCCTATAGAGAGCTTACATAAATGTATACTATACGCAATTATAGGTCGGATTATACAAAAAATTAGTGTCAAAATATATAGAACACTAACAAGTTTGAAATATATACAAGGGTATGTAAAAAGATAATCTTTGAGAAAAGTTAGATTAACCCATGTAATATCTTTTAGATGAAACACATAAATAACTAATTTTTAAAAAATCTATTAAATATTTTCCCGTGCTGTGTTTAAAAAATATAATTAAAGTGAACAGTTTCTATAAAAAAAAATATATATAAAAAAAACTGAAATTTTGTTTTCAACGTCTGAAAATTTTCCCAGGAGAAAACTTTTTCACATTCAATTATCTTAAAGGTACTAAAAATATATACATAATATTACGCTATTTTTATGAACATCTTTTTTTTTCTTCTTTTTTAAAAAACTATTTACCTAAAATTATTTTCATTTATTTGACTTGTTATATTGAAGAGATTTATTTTTCCATTTCAAAATATGTACATTTTAATATTTAGAAATGGTCATCCAGAGGAATTTTGTAATGTTTTTAACTAGCTGCACGACCTAGTTAAAAATTTTCGTTGACAGCCGAATGATTATGAAATTCATCCTATTAAAATGGATCTTTTTTGTGAACACATTAATTGTTATATTTGAGTTATAAATACTATATCAAGCCTAACAGAAATCTACTTATTTAATTAATAATATTAATAATATAAAAGTATTATAATTCCTAACATTAAATTTGATCTTCATAGTATGTACTTAATTTATTTTGTGTGCCCAGACGCAGATTAGCTTGAGGTAAATGGAGCTAATGTCAGAAGCTAGCAAGTTACATAAGTTAAAAGTTGCTATTTTGAAAGCTATGAATACTTGTTTTGATGAAATTCAATTTTGAAAGCTCAACATTTCTGCATGGAAAAACTACAAGCATTCTCATAAACTACTAGAAAGCCAGATCTCTCCGGCGTTTTTCGAAAGACGTGCCGCCCAATTGTAGATGGTCTTTTGAAGCCGTGAATAGTCGCTACTTCACAGTTTTCCTCCATTACGTACTAATCTTTAATGTGAGGTTTCTTTCATTTTGTTTTACATTCATCCCGGCAATTCAACTAGGTTTACTTTAAATATACTTGTACTTTTGTCTCCCGAAACTCGAGACAGGTACATGGTAGATTTCTCTCTTTCGCTTTTGTTGTTTATTTATAAAATGACATACATAAATTCCTGGTTGTTTTAAAGCTAATTAGTTGTTGAAAGATAAAATCACAGGTGCCAAGATTACGGAACATAATTAACCACATTTTTTAAACAGTATTTTCTCTTCAAGAATTTTTTTAAATAATCGACCTTGAACTCTGAAATTTTGCTATATTTTAAATAGAAAATTACCGTTCACAAAAAGTGGTAAATTATCAAACTTTTGTGATAAAACGTTAGGTAGCAAACTTTCCGGGAAGTATAAAAAGTAAATCCTTTTCCAACTGCTAAAATATTCCAACACCCGCACGAACAGAAAGGCTAGAGCTTTCTAAAGCTTTGATTATTTTGTCATATGTGACGCGTTTTAATTCCACCCTCTCAAAATAAATTATTAACCTTTCTTTAAAATACCAGTATATCTGAAAAAATAAGAGGTCGTTCATTTATTTTAGGTGGCATTTCCCTCTGGCAATTACAATAAATTTTTACCGTGCTTTCACATAATTGACTCGTTTACTCTGTTATGTTGCTAGTTCATCTTCTTTTTTTTTTTTTTTTTTTTTTTTTTTTTTTACGTAAGAATACATTCATTCATAACGGCTCTAAGGCAGAAAAAAGAATTCAACGTCGTTGTAAATTTTAGGGTTGCTGCAAAACATGCTTTCGCGATTTATTCAGAAACCAGACCACTTCCAAACACGTTGTTAGTAATAAAAAAATCGAGGATAATTCAGGGATATCTGTAAGTCAATTTAAATTTCGAAATTCAAATTCTGATAGTTGTTAATAACGAAAGACTGAAAAAAGAATTCCTCGTGGTTTCTATGCGAAGATTTTCAGTCGCATAAAATGATTTAGGTTCTTGGATATAAGAAATTGTCTGAAATGCCATTAGTAAAAGTATTTGAATTATCCTGAATCGTGATTTTAAATCAAAATACCGTCAGTATGCGAAAACAGAGCGGGAATTAGTTGTTTTAGGTTTATAACAAGAAAATAATCTTAATTTTAGAATTGTGCGAAAGAATAAAGTGGCACATAACATGAATATTAATTTACTCTAAAGTAGAATTTTATTACTGAATGGTGGCAACTCTGCCATCAACAAACTGGATCTACTGATACGGCTTGAGTACAAGTACAGTCCGGTTCTATAACGCGAACAATGATGGTTAGAAACTTTGTTTGCAAATAGTTAGCCTCACTATGTCACTCTAACGCAGGGTATAGTTTATTTTCCATCTGTAGGCGTTTTGCAAAGCTATGTGCGCATTTTTGTTGAAAATGTATTATCGATCCTTTTCTGGTTTTAATTCATACTTCGAGCAACATGACCAAATTTACAATTTTACTATCTGCATCTTAACACATTGCGTACCACATAAAAATCTGTAGACTTACGCCAGGGGCTGTACGTTTCTCGGACTAACTCGTAACTGCGAGGTATAAGCTAAAGGAGGTATAAGCTATTTTTTCTAAAAATCTATATTTTTGTACATTTTTTTAGAATAACTGAATTGTACACTAAGCTCAAGAATTTCGCTGTACTTTGAGTGAAAAATTGATGTTTAAAAATCGCGATTGGTTATATTTCGTAGATGTTGATAACTAAGTAAAACTGCGCCTTATTTAAATCATTAAAATTACCCACCATAATGCACAGTCGCCAATCTACATACAGAATACTACCAACCACTTTCTGTAAACAGTTTTATTTTTATTTTTTATTCACAAACTAGTAAGTAACTCTTTAACATTTGATAGTTTTTTTAAATACAGATAAGATATTGTTTACAAATTGTGATTAGTTATTCTGTGCATGTTGGTAGCTATGCATTTAATGTGTACATGAGAGTCTATTGATAGCTGAGCTCGAGTGAAAAACGAGAAAACACGTGAGCAATACACGATGAGTTAAAAAATAAAATAGATAATAATATCTCATATTTGACGGATAACTGACTTTCATTTTTCTTTTTTTTAGATCAATTTCTTCAAGGATCATACGAAGATAGTGATAAGTGGAGACGGGACAGTTATGTATATTGACCAGGAGCGCAAACCTGCAACCTACTCCCTGGCAGCCCTCAGTCAACAAGGTTGCAAGTCCTGTATTCGCTCTAGCCTCCAGTATGCAGCCTCGGTGCTGCAGGATTTCTCTCAACTGGAAGGGGACTCGTCATAATCCATAACTTTCCAGATTTAACATTTTCGAATAGGGACCTATGTGGGTCCGAATCCTCAACTGATTTCCTGACTGATTCTAGCGTTGCGGGCGTTGGAGAATCGCGAATTTCAAAATACCTCACAGAATGCTTAAAAATTAAAAGTGTTTAGAATTTTTTTCCTAAGCTGGAATGAAAAATAATGTAATGTTCGGTGCCTAGTCCTAATTCCCAACAATTTTCCTCAGTTAGAAAAATTGTTGGAAAATAAAAGTTTTCTGCAGAATTAAAAACGAATTTTTAAAATTTCATTGATCCGAAAGTCTAGCAGAATCTGGAAACATTATTATTGTGATTCAACCCCTAATTTATTAAAAATATCGTCAGTAAAGAAAAAATAAAATATCATTCTGACGGATTTCACACTTTTTCATTAAATAAGACAACCGGGAGGAAAATAACAATTTATTTATGCCACTCAAAAAAGGAGTATTCGTTCTAGTAAGTCTTTAATTTTTAACAAGTTTCTTGAACTTTTGAAAGTTTGAGTTAGAAGTTATTGGTTAACTCTGTAAAATATAGATTTTTTAGTCAGGATAAAATCGAAGATTCCAGTAACCATGACTGCAGGTTCATGTAATGGTTATAGGATTACGTCAGCTGTTGCGTAATTATTACGCTTGATGAGTATGACAATCATGTAGGGCTTTGAAGAATAAAAAAAAAGTAATCTACTTATTGGTGTTTTGAGGCCATAACTATGATACTGATAACAATCCAAATTCCTTGAAAATACATTTGAGGCAATTTAAAACTAATTAAGATACGTTGTAGTAATATATGAAATGAAGTCCAAGTGATCATTTTCAGAGGTTCAGTGGATTCAAGGAAATTATATTCCGACTCGAATATTGATCTGATGTGAGGAAAATTTACGGGGTGTAGTGACAGAATGCTATAACTGCCAGCTTGTGCTGCTTCTTTGAAAGTTACCACTATTCTCTCATATATCCAGTAAACATCTGACGGTTATTGATTTATTTTATATATAAATTTTCTATAAGAAAGTAGTGGTGAGTAATCTTTCGAAAAAAATCGTACAAGTTGGTAGCTATGCAATAACAGTTAATACTCAACTGGGTGGCCGATAGCAAATTTGCGATGTTAATTCGTCCATGAGTAACATCGATTAAATGTTTTATCAAAGAAAGCATTAATTTGTGGGAGGTCGGTGATATTTTACTGTGTAAACTGATTTATATGTTTTCCCATGGGCAATAAGAATCCATTCAATTTCTGGAAGCAATCGCCAAGACTTTGATTTTATAGCGTTTTAATGCAAAAAAATATCTAAATTGTTTTGTTTTCGCAGCTGACTTACAGAGTTTTACTTTCATGTAAGATTTGTCAAATGGGCATTATTGTAAATTGCTTCTAGGAGGTGAGAAAGAAAGAAATTGAATACGCTTGCAGGAACCGTTATTCATTAATTTTCACTTCGTGAACACATTGACGGACGTTGTTGAGTAGACTATTTGACATGAACGAGTTTTTAAAATGAAAGGTGTTCATGACTTGCTTAAAAAATATGTCGTTGTTTGCTTGTTTCAGTAAATTCCGCTTATATTTGAAATTTAAATCTCTTCTTACAACAAAAACTTTTTACAAAGAAATAATTTAAATTATTGTTACGTCTCGAAATAGTTTTTAACTATTTGTGTTAACCATTTCCTCGATTTCAATTTAAATGCTCCAGTAAGCTGAAATATACTCATATGGCCTTCAAACTCAGTTAAATGAATGTGCTGTCGAAATTCATTATAAGTATGTATATTGCTGTCATTTTTCAGCGTGAAATAGTAGCTTTGAAATAATCATATTAGAAAAAAACTCAGGTCCCTATTCGAAAATGCTACTTAGGGATATCGAGAAGGTGCTTCCAGTATTCTTTTCATGAGTGGGCATCTCTTTTTTGAAAACTGATGATGAAAGCATTTTAAAGCTGTAGCTTATATTCGTAGATTTTTATCATTTTAGTTACATTGGCTTTACTTTTAATTCTGTGCATATTAAAATGAAACAATGGTGATGGGTGCTTTATGTGAACAACATGCCGATTTTGGGAGAAAATTTTTGTACAAAATCTGTACTGTGCAACTTGCCAATCAGAACAAAACATTCTATGAATGTGTCTTCCGAGAGTGAAACGTGAAAATCAGTTATTTTTGTACAAACTTTACTAAACAAAATTATTAATTATTGTATTCAGTGATTTGGTAAGAATTTCATGTGGCATTATCGAGCTAATTTCTGAAACTGGTTTTTCATTTGACAAAAATAGTGCTTATACTATTTGGTATTTTTTATGTTAAGAAAGATAAATTTGTTGTATTGAAATGCAAGTATCAGTCATTATAAATCGCTGATTATATGCATAGAGCAGTTTAATCCACACCTTTATCTATTAATGTTTAGAAAAAGTATTTGTTTCGCCATCTATTTGTCCTAAAATAGAACTTTAAATAACAAGTATTAATAACCAATTTCCTCTTTTCACCCGCAAAACCAAGTTTTAATTAAAAATATATATCATGCTTGAAAAATTATATAATGTTCTATATCAATTTTTCATTTTTGAATATGTTTCGGGCATATTAAAAAAAAAAAAAACTTTTAGTTATGAATCGAAAATATTGTTACTATTTTAGTGTATTTTATTTTATGCAGTGCCTAATACATTTTAATTAACAACATCATAATAAATATTCGTTAACTGCAATTTCATAGTTATTAGCACGCTGTGTTATCTGTATTGAAATTGTTTAGGAATCTCTTACAACATCAATGTATTGCATGTATGCCATATGAAATTCTTGCGCTGGTATGCCAGATATGCGAATGAAAAATTTCATGCTATTTTAAGCATGTGGTACTTTTCCCTTAATTTGATACATATGAATGTTGTATTTGTAATTGGTTTTAACCATGGATATTGATTATCACATGTACTTTTCGTTAATTTAAAACTTGTAGATAATGATGCTTCATCAACTTTTTCAATTATATTCCGTTCATTTGCACTGTATATATGTCAATATAACATTTTGAAGAAACAATGAACTACCCCGTGTTTTGACTTCCTTCAGGCAGCGATTTCTCATTCATCTGTGTTGTGTTTGGGATTTGGCATGTGCCAAGATATAACGGCAGTGCCGTGTTCTTCCATTTTAGAACACTATATTTGTGCCAAATGTGATACAGCTAATTCCATTTTTGTTTTTTTGAAGACTGCCTCTGTCGGCATAGCTGCCAACTTGTTGTGCTTTCCCGGAAGAGTATTCACCACTATTTTCCTTTAAATAATTTAATGCTGCAATAAATGGAAATTTGATATATAGAAAAGACATTTAAAAAGTAGTGGTGAGTAATCACACGAAAAAGACGTAAAAGTTGGCAGCTTTGCGTCAGTATAAAGTATTTTCGTAAGTACTATTTTAAGTGCTTTTGTGATCGTAATATTTGTAACTCATTCGATGTCTTCTTTATCTCTGATGGTTTATTTGAAAAATAAGAAAATTGGAGAAAATTTTAAGACTGATATAAGCTTACTTTTTTTTCATTTTTTTCAAACTGTTCATGTATTGAGCTGTTTATTTTCTATTTAAACAAAACAGAAAAAACAATTATTGAATGGAGTTTCGGTGAATTTAATTTCTTCCTGGGGCTTTCTTTTTTTCTTTTCTAAGTCTCAGATAACTCTTTGTCAGACATGTTTGTATTGTGCTAATAAACTGTAAATGATAAGATTTTGTGTATTGTTCTTTTATTGCTTGAAAGTCATACTTTTTGATAGTTTAAGTTATTTCATTTATTTAAACGTAATTTTAAGTGAATTTCGTTTGTATACCATGTTCATGGTAAACAAGCGAAACGGTAATGACCATGTTCATGATTATGTCCATTGCGGCCGAAAATATCCTAACACTTTAATCCCCCAAACTACCGAATTACCTGATATCAGTTTTCCTCTATTCAAACTCAAAAAAGAAATATATGTATATATATATATTCAGTATCATTCTTGCAGATAATTTACATTTATTCTTAATGGCCAGTATATGACAATGAAAAGTCAACAAACAAGGGGGGGGCCAAAAATGAAATAATCGTTTCACAAAATATAACAATTTTAAATTTCTGGTAAATGCTACTAATATTAGAAATTATGTTAAGTTAAATATAGCAATTAAAATACCTTTCTTTACAAAATAGATCATTATGATCTTTTCTATATCATATATAATTAGTGATGTTTAAAAATTTCCATTTTCGTAAAATTAATTTTTCTATTTTAAATCATTAAAATGCGTGCGGAAATTCACTATAAATTTAAAATAGTTTTTCTTTGTGAAAATAAAATTATTATGGGACGTCAAAGCTTCAGTTGGTAGGTTTCTTCTATATGTAGCAGGTCTTGGACAGGCCCGGACCCGAAACCTTCAAACTTCAACCATCTACCATATTCACTGTCTTTATCCACACGGCCATGGTGGAGCCTTAGAATAACTAAAGCAAAAATTGCGCTGTGAAAGCGAACCGCGCTTGTGGTGTAGTATCTCGAACCATTCTATTCCTCATTGAATGCAGGTTCGACTGCTGGCTCATGCGTTAATTTCAGGGCTGGCCCGGTCCTGTAGGCAAACTAGGCAACGGTCTTGGGCTCCGAACCGAGCGAGGCGGCACTAGCCAGACAGCAAAATTTTTTAGTCCTATCTGCAGGTGAAAAAAATTATTTCCCAAGTCCGGTTCATCGTTCAGTCCTCTCTCTCTCCAAGTAGCGAACTGCCCAGGTTAAAGATGTCGAAAATTGCTCATGAGTTACATACATTTGGGGCCCTTTTTGAAAATCCTCCCGCTTTCCAAATAATCCATTTTTTATTCATGGACTGGACCGTCAATAAAGTGTTCCATATCGAAATTTTAAAGTCAGTCCTCCAATATAAAGAGGCCTTAACCAAAGAGGCAGTGATGTAACTGGGCATTCCACCCTGGACGCCAATAATGGTTACGCCACTGCAATGACAGATGGGGAATAGGGTGACGGCATTGCCATTTGGAACTTTGACCGGATGACGACCATTAAATAATTAGTCACAAAAGGGTTAGTGGCATAACTAAGGAGGCGGTCTTGCCCATGCGGCGGCCCTCCGTGGAGGGCGTCCAAAAAATTTTGTCTTAAAAGGGGGCGCCGTTAAAACCCTTCGCCTAAGCGCCAAATTTGCTCGGTCCGGAGATTGTTAACTTGGCCATCCCTTCATACGAAATAAAGATGGCCGACCTCCTACTCGGTGCCCCCTTAATGAAATGGCCAGTATTTTGGGCCTTAGCAATGGCGAATGACTGATGGTCAAGCGCCCGCCCTTAGAAAATAAAATTGTTGAAGTGAAGTAGACACTTAAAACTAGCTTCAATGGCTACTTCAAAACCCACTGCAAAGTTGAAATTGCGATACTAATTATAGGTTATTAACGTTGCTTCAATTGCTTGTTCAATTGAGTGTGCAAAAGTTGAATTTGTGATTAGAAATATTCAGAAAATAGTGGTGGGTAACCTTCCAGAAAAACTAGAAATTGGCAGATATCTTGTTGGATTTTTATACGTATTCGAGCAGCACGTGATTTATTTTTTAATTTATTTTAATTAATTATTTTCTTTATCATACATATATATTCCTTCCTTTTGTAGTCTTTAACTATTTAAGCCTGGTTTTTGTTGATCATTGGTTTGCTATACTAGATTTTTAATATCTTACACTTCCCCTCCACCCCACCCCATTTACTGTGTTTTTTTTTTTTTATATATTCTCTCTTTTTTGCTACTTTGTTACCGGCTACAATATCATATGGTTGTTTGATTTTTCTCACTTTTTTACTCCTTGGCTCTTGCTGCTTATTTTTGTCACTTAAAATTCTTTGTTGGCACCACCTTTTTATTTTCGAGTTTTGGAATCATCTCTTAGCTCTTTCCTTCATGTTCGGGTCTTTCCTACGGTTTTTTTCTTCTTTCTTATTAGCTATGGTCGTACCCATTGGTTAATTTTATCACTGTTTTTGTCATGTAACCTGCAGAAAGCTAGCTAAGATTGTTATTCCATTAAACTGAAATATGAACACGGTTGCACTTGATAAGGAGTATTCGATTTCAATTTTCATCCAACTTCCACAGATTTCATTTGATTATGTTCTTGTTATTGGGCTTAGTCCTAGTCCCACAACCTACTATCACTGGTTATATAGATCCAATTTTTTTATATCTGTGATAGCTCAGTTTTCTTACAACATCTGTAGCCTTTTGCTTCCATTGTTATTCTTTTTATTTATTTATTTTATTTTATTTTCCCCCTTTTTTTAATTGTTCTTGTTATGTGCTATCACTTACTCGAAGGATTAATAGGATATCCATACTATGTTAGCTTTGCTGTTTTATATTACACATATACTCATGTATACTATATATACATACACCATAGGAAAAAATTCCCCGTAGGGAAAAAAATATATTTTCGGAATCAGAGGGCCAAACAGTATGAAATTCGAAATACTATGTACGAAATTATACAAGAATGAATTATATATATATATATATATATATATATATTATAATATTTTACATCGTTTGGTTCTTCGTATAACAGATTTTAAATTAATTCATGACTGATTCTTTCACTTCATTTGTTGATCGTCGAATTGTATTAACTTCATTCCAGATATCAAAATCTAAATAAACAACACGATTCAAGCGCCATCTATCTTGTTCCAGCAAAGATCTTATTTTCACTTTAGCAAGTGCCTAGTAGTTAATGTTAAGATTATCTAAGTAATTTGCAGATTACCTGGGTAATTCGAGAAATGGATGGAAATTGTCGCACTTTAACCGATCACTCTAGTTATCTGCACGTTGCCCAGATAATCTGTAGAACAATTTTTTCTGCACGTTAACGGTAACATATAATATGTTTCTAAAGGATCTGTACAAAATTTAACAGGAGATACTGCACATCCCAAAGAGTAAGAATTGCAGAGGAAACCATGACCGCAAACGTCATTTTAACCCTTCAAGAACCAGGTGTCTTTGGTTACATTTTAATAAATGTAGGCGTGGCTTTTAAATATTGAATTTTTAACAAAGAATTATTTTTATGCTCTAATGTTTACATGAAGGGAAAATTAAGTGTATAATAATTCTTCTTCTAATCTTCAAGATTTTAAAAAGAGAACATTTCGCGGAGTTAAAATTCCACAAAAAACGATTGGTTACTTATATTGCAATTCCGTCATTACAAAATAAGAAGGGTGATTGTACTTATCAGGATGAACGATATTTACATGGAGCTTGTCTTATCATTCTACTCCGAACATTATTTAAGGTTCCACTGATGATGGGTTCTGTGTTGAAGGAAAAATGTTTAATTGATGTGTGCACTCAAATACAATTAGCGGAACTTAGATAAATTTATCTACCCCTTTAACGCACAGTGATCCCGCTCTGGGAACAGCGTCAAAGTTCTGACGTTTTGAGATTTTGACGCTGGCTGTGCCCGCGCACAGCCAGCTGCGTCAAAAAAAGGGTCTCTAGATCTGTGGCACGCGATGAACGTTTCGATCGTCCGCCATCTTGCTGGTAGTTAAGTCGAGCGATGGCAACGGCTGCACTTTTTTCAGCATTGGGAGAGGGTTGCGCCTCAAAGGGTTAAAACTTTTTTTAAATTACTGTAGCAACCAGAAATCAAAGCTGGTACTTTTTAACAACAGAAAGATTTGTTAACTTCGATGTGAACTTCTGCCATGTTTTAAATTCTAAAGTATAATACAACTGAACCTTCGGTCACGTAAATTTTAAGAGTTTGTTTCCGAATGTGGATATCTCGGAGCCTATGATATTTATTACCGTGTGACACACCTTGCTATACGGAGCGAACCGAGCTAGAAGTAAATAGTTTCATCTAGAAAAGCTATCTGAAATTTCTGGTGAATACGCTTTACAACATTTTACAAACTTGAGATAGAAAATGGACTGTTATTACGTACTGCAATGTTGAGCTGAGGGAATTTCGTGAAGTTATCTTTGCCTCAAGTTGAATTTTTTTTCAGTGATTATTCCTCGATGGTATGTCCGATTTCGGATGTTCTTTTATTTAAGTGATCCGCATCGTGATCTTGACCAATATCATAGGTTCAATGAGCGCGCGGAGTGAGTAATTGAGAAACAGAAATATTTCTGTAATATCGCCACTGAAAGTCAATCCAATTGGTTATATTTCAGATTTATACCTTGCCACCAATGGTACCTATAATCATGCCAAATTTTAACTAAATGGGTCAAACGGTTTAGGAGGGGACGCGTTTCATTGAAGCCCGTGTGTAGTGTAAGAGCTTCACTGACTTCGCTCAGCTCAATAACAACTAAATAGATCAATTTTCTTCTTCAAAGGTATTTCAATTTTCATCTTTCCGATGTTCTCCAACATTTGTAATAATTACCAGAAATTTTAAATGTTTTTACTGTAGGAAAATACAGCTATAGTAATAATGTGAATTTCGAAGGCCAGGTAGCAACATTAAAACGTTTCGTATAGTAGAGATGGGCGGTTCGACTTATTTTACTGATTCGAATCTCAACTCACTCACTACTTCGATGATTCGAATCTTGAATCAATAAAACAACTAAAGAAATTTTCCCTCTCTCTGCGCCGAAAGCCGTACTATTTAAACACCCTTCACCCATTCATCGGGTTTCTTCTCCGCTGAGTTCTCGGGCAGCTAGCATCTCTCTCTCCTTGCTCGAGTAAAACTAGTGTTTTAAACTGCCCGAAATGAAAATACAGGGGAGCTTCGTATGACCCCCTGGGCCTGTAAGATTACAAGGTTAAGTTTGGTGTCAAAGTATTCGAAATTTTATCTATCGATGGGGGTGTACGTCTAGGGGGGGTCGAAAATCAATAAAAATGCGCTCCGATGGATAGTTTCCGAGATATACGTTAATTAATTATGGTAATTAGACTAATTAACAATGATTGAGGCTTAAAAGGACTGCAAACATGTAGAAATTGGCTCTGGGATGGTTTCCAGACTTTGGAGATGCCGCCGGAGGAGGCTAGTGTTTAAAATGCCCAAATTGAAAATATAGGGGAGCTTCGTATGACCCCCTGGGCCTGTAAGATTAAAGGTTAAGTTTGGTGTCAAAGCATTCGAAATTTTAAGTATCGGTGGGGTGTTGAGTCTAGGGGGGTGGGGATCGAGAATCAATAAAAACGCGCTCCGGTGGATAGTTTCCGAGATATACGTTAATTAATTAAGGTAATTAGACTAATAAACCATGTAGCTGTTTTTTCCGCGATCCGGCATCGTCATCAACGGAGAGAAAGCAGTAGCAAAAGCATCACAAGCTGGTATTGATCTCAGGATTTTCTTATCGCCGGTCTCAGAGGCGTAGCCAAGGGGGGGGGGTTAGGGGGGGTCATAACCCCCCCCCCATGAGGAATTTTTTGCCATACAAAATGTATATTCACTACATTATCACACACACGTATACATATATATGAGTTGCAGTAGTCATAACACCCCCCCCATGAAAAATTTCTGGCTACGCCCCTGACCGACCAGTATTTTTGACCGTTATCGAATTCGAGATTTCACTGAAATGAAAATGGGAATATCGGATATTTGATGTTGAAATAAAACCGATATGTCGATATTTATCGATTTTTGGCCCAGTCCTACTGAGGGGCTGCGCCCCCCCCCCAAAAAGGGACTTTTTACTTAGCTTACAATTGAACTTTATCTTTAAATTTGATACCCAGCCCACCCCGAAATAAAATCCTGGCTACGCCACCGTCAATAACACTAACTACGCCACTGCTTTAGACCCTATTTTGTATTTCTCTGAATTACGAAAGACAATAAAATCATTCCCCTTAAACGAAAAATAAGGTAAAAAAAATATCTTAAGCGAAATCTGCAGCAATAAAGCGAAATGTTATTTTGCTTACTACAAAGTCCTTTTGTGAGAGCGCTTAATACCGCCCCTGTATCCTTCATTAAAAGTGACAAGCACAATCCTAACTTTATTTCATTCTATTTCCCTTCACATGAAAACCCGCCACCATGTAAACTTAACGTTCCGGTTTTTTTTTTTTTTTTTTTTTTTTTTTTTTTTTTTTTTTTTGAGGGTGGGGGCAGGGGGACATATATTGAAGTTAAAAGTAGAAAAGGGATGTTTCATTAAATTTTAAACAAATATTAAATCAGCCAGACAAATTGGAAGGAGGGAGTCCCCCCGACGGAAAAGGTTTAAACAACTTTGAGACACCCCCCGCTCTTTCACGAGCATTGGCGTAAATTGGCATGTAATATTTGGATGGAGTGACAAAATGTTTCCGATTGTATAAAATATCATTATTATAAATAGCTCTGATACTTGAATTTTCTTAATTTTTTTTCGGGGGGGGGGGATTGACCCCTCTTGCCCTTAGGAAGTAACGCCTATGCCCCCCGCCAAAAGCAAACGATGTTCGATCCACTCCACACCCACAGACAGATAAAACTTTAAATCCGACCACCAACCAAGAAATGAAACACCAAAGATTCGAAAAAAAAAACTTCAATTAAATGAAACATCCTTTCAACTCTTTTCGGCTCCTTTCGACTTTGAGTCGATAGAAGATTCGAAAAACTAACGAATCTCAACGATCGTATACAATCACCGAAACAGAGCGAAACACTGAATCAGTAAAGATTCGTTGCTGCACCAACTCAGTGAACTCACCCACATCCACTCATTTACTGTTTCAAATCATCTATCGACTCAGAGTCGTAACGAGTCGAAAAGAGTCGTAAAGAGTATAAAGAGTAAGGGAAAATCTCTGGGAACGGCAAAGGGAAAATAAGTTTTCCTTCCCTTCGCACTTGGAATGTATTTCCCTTGAGGGCTTGAGATTCGCATCAGTAGAGAGTGAGTGTAAAGACTGAGCCACTCAGTACCAAGATTCGAATCACTGATTCGACTCATCGAATCATTGGCCATCTCTATTGTATAGGAACAATCCCGTAATTCATCTGCTGCACGTGAAAGCCAGTTTAAGACTGAGATGTTGTAAATGGTTGGATAATGTTACGTACTTAAGAACAAGTATGTTTTTATTTAAAGAAAACCGACTTTAAATTACTTCGCCATAACGAAAATTTATTCCCATTCTAAATCAGTAGGGTTTGGCAAATTCTCGTGAAATGTTTCAGATATCGCCAAGTTGAATTCTGTCTTGGGGACTTATTTTTTTATGCCAAACTTGGAGATAATCGCTAAAAGTGGCCAACTTTGGCTACCTTTGGCATATGGCGGAACCGGCAAACCTTTCTAAGCTATACCGTTGCTCTCATTAAAAATAGTAGGGTTTTGCAAATTCTCGCCAAATATAGAAGATATCGCCAGAGGGAGTTCCGTTTTGGGAAGTTATTTTCTGACGCCAAACTAGGCGATAAATTTGTAAAAGTGGTCAAACTTGAATTTTGACTGAATTTTGACATTAAGACCAGCCCGTTGCAGACAATCCTATAAACAATGGTTTTCAAACACGGTCCCCCCCCCCCCGATTTCCCGAAACAGTAATGTCGTCAGAACGTGACCAAATTAATACGGGACCACCAGTGAGCTATCCCCTTTCCAATAAAAAAGAATTTTTGAAATCAGTCCACATGGTAAAAAATTATTGCTGTCTGTACATGCCTAAGATACATAGGCGCACCCACGGAGGGGGCTATGGGGGCTTCAGCCCCCCCTAAAGGCAGAAAGTTAGAAGTGAAAAGCATTAAAAAATGAAAATTGTCGCTAAAGAATTAATTTTTTTAGTTCTTTCTTTTTTTAATTGTCTTCAAATTATTTCTAACCAAAAAAGACATTTATTTAAAAAAGTTTTTAAATAAATGCTTACAGTTAGTTGAAACACTGTTACACACACACGGTTACAACGTCGCTCTAAAGATCAGATAATTATTTATGACTCTATAATGAGTTACATTGCTTGTGTTCTATGGGACAGTCAAGTGGTACCGAATATTTTGACGTTATAAGAGAGTTGTAACTAACCGAGGTCACTATGACAGAGTTCAGCAGTATTTATATGTAGCCCAGCCCCCCCCCTAAACTAAAATCCTGGGTGCGCCACTGCCTAAGAATATATATAAGCAGTTAGAAATGACAATTCCAGCAATACATTTCGAGAGTATAAAGTTTATATGTGGATTTTAGGAACAGTGGTAGAGCTACATTCAAGATAGGCGGAGATATAACCCCAATTCTGGTTACTCTTTGCACATTATTGTCGGTGCGTGGTGTGTTAGAGCGATTAGTTACATACTGTATACTCAAAATATCCATGAAAAATTAACCGGGTAAAGCACGATTTATTCCAAAATAGATTTTCATAATTTATTTTTCAATGAACAAAATTCGAAGTAAGTGGGTTCAGAGCCTTTTGGCCAATTGCCTACGTGTCTACATGACCGTAAAAATAGCATAAATGAATTCCAAATACAGTAGAACCTCGATTATCCGTAGTAATTGGGACCGAACCTACTTCGGATAATCGAAATTTTCGGATAATCGAGAATTCAAAAATAATCATTTAGTTCAATATGTAGTATCGTCATTGAACTGTTATTATGGCTATTTTAACTCTATAGTCATACGAGATTTACAACTCAAAATAAATTGATATTATAAATAAATATAAATTTATTTCTGAAACAAAAACTTACAATGCTTTAAATGGAAGCTTCATTTGTTGTAAATTGGCCATACTTTGCCGTGCAGCTCTATCCCGAAGTTTTCCTAAAAGCATGAGTTCAGAGGAATCTTACAATCAGAGGGTGCAATAACATTCGATTGTTCCGAGACTCGGCACTATGACCTTTCAAATTTCTAAATGGGGTGTGTTTTTGTTTAGAACAGGGATGTTTGAAAGTGGGGAAGAGTACACTCATACCGAGAATTGAGCTTTCGAGAAGGAATTCCATAAAAGGGAATTCCAAAATATTTATCTGCACTCGTAGTTTGGAAAGGACGGCTTGCATACAAAAGGAATGTGGGGAGAAAAAAAAAACTTTAAAAATGCATGCTTGTTAAAGAGAAAATATGGATGATAGTAGAAAGTGAAAAAAAAAAGTGAAGAAGAAACCGACTTCGGTTAATCGAGGTTCTACTGTACCACAAAACTTCTAAATACATCAAAATCTCATAGTCGAATTTTTTCATGGTTACAATACGCTCTTACTACATGTAACACGTTCGGTAATTAAAAATTATATTTCTCATAATCAAAACGGCCAGGGACGGTAAACCTTGTCGAATAGGTACGTATAGTATGACATAGAATAGAAAAGAATATATATATATATATATATATATATATATAGTAAAAAGGCTTAACTTACGAATCAGTGTAGCATCCACTATGCAGATACAAAATCATAAATATCCATGGAATAATAAATGTCCACAGAATCATTTACTTCGCACTGGACTAGTAGATTCGCCGTTGTGTGTTTTATGTGATAGTGGACGGCAAATGACGGCAGAACATTTGGACAGATTTTCCTTGTAGATTTCAGCGCTATTGGCAGGCTAGGAGTTTAATGGACTAGCGGCCAATGTAACTGGCATTTGACAAATGAAATAATAAATATTTTGATTTAGGTAAACATTCATACTTTATCCAAATAGAGCAAAATTTATGATACCAAAAAAAGAAAAAGATTATGTGGACAAATTCAAAGATGAAAAACGGACTGGAATGGAAAAAGGTAGTAAGCAAAGATTAAGCTCGTCATGCTCCACAAATCGAATACTTACTACCAAAAGAAAAACAAAATAACAGGATTTCATTATAGTTACTGAACACAAAGAAAGCTAAATGTGTAACTACGGGGCTATCCTGTTAAAAAGCAAGTATCTCCCTATTCTAAAAAAAGTAAAGGTTGCTGTCGCCGTCAGAGCTTGTTGACCTATCTCCTCCTAAACCGTGGGGATTTGAGTTTTGATTAAGGTGCCCACAGATTCGAAAAATTCCGAGGAACCTGCTAAGCTGACTTGAATTTCGAAAATCGAATTATTTTAGAAGATATTAATAAAAAACTGATAAAATAAAACATAATGGTTGCCCGATTTGGCATAAAATCATTCATTCCTTTGCAACAAAGCAATTCCAAGTATTTAGAATCGCGTGAAATTGACAAACATTAAATAGAATTACGCCCATTTTACGCCAAATTAAAAAATATATGAAATAAATAACTCAAAGTGTGTTACAGAAAGTTGACAATTTTCAAATAGTAAGTTCGCTTAGACAACAGGAGTTTAGAATGAGCGATTATTCGTTTTTCCAAAACAGAATAACTAATATCTTGAAAATGAAAAATAATTAAAATGCAGACACCGGATTATTTGCTACCAGTAGAAATATTTGGCGGCGTTAACTATGCCATTATACCAGTTATAGTACACTTTGGATATTTGCTAGCGCGACGAGATGGTATAATTCGTGGTGCTAAGTACGCCAATCTGCAAACGATTATGTAAATGAAAATATGGATTCATGATAGTTTAAATATTAAAATTAAACTATAATGAACATTAACCTTAAATGAACAGTAATTATAGGTTGTGAGCATGTGTAAATCGCCAAATAATGAAAAGTCGCCATTGGTGGCAAGCTATCCTACCTGTTCCGTAGTTTTTATCAAAGAAAACATGTGAATTACTGTTTTCTTAGAGCAAATTATTAACTATACATATACGCAAGTCGCCAAATTATGAAAATGCTCCATAATTGGCTGATACGCAAGGCGTCCCATGGGTTTAACATAATTACAAATAGTGCGAGGTTTAAATTTTTATGTTCCAAGCAACATGCAAGAACCAAGCAATGTGTAGCTCGGTAACATTCTATCTTATCCAAACTTTGGGTTTTGTTTGTTGAAATTATGTTTTTTTTACGAAGTCTTTTTAGGCCGAATGCCTCATACGAAATGCGAGCGTAGCGAGTCTAGGGGCTTTGGCCCCTAGTGAAAATAAATAGAAAAAAAATTGGAGACGACATGGCCATATGCATCAAGCATGAAAACATGGCTCATCCATGGGGCTGTTGCCAATTGAAGTGGAAAAAATACATGTTGCCAGAATTTTAGGTTAAAAGATGAACAAAAAGTAAAAATTAAATATTAATAAATAAATTAAGAGTGGAATAAATAAAAGTTGAGCTATAAGTAAATATTAAATAAAGAAATTAAGAGTGAAATATACTAGAAATATCAGTAATATTAAAAAGAATAACAGTGAGATAGATTAGGATTATAATATTTTATGGTTAATACATCTATATATAAATATATATATATATATAAAACTCGGCTGTTCGATCCTAGTCAGGGGGAGACCCCCCTGAACCCCCTAATTTTTTAGTTTCATTGTTGCCATATTAAAACGATATTAATTGACTAAGTCATTTTATCTCTCATCTTTCGTGTATTTCGCCTGGTAATCCTATGTTCAAATTTTTATTATTGTAACCTATTTATAGAAAAATACATGTGATGCATATTCTACAGCTTACGGAATTGTAACAATAGATTAAAGCTGTTGTGAACTAATAGTGTTTAAATATATGTAAAAAATACATGTGATGCATATTCTACAGCTTACGAAATATTGTAACAATAGATTAAAACTGTTGTGAACTAATAGTATTTAAATGTATATAAAATTATATCGCATTTTTATGTCGCTTTTTGGGGGCACATTTTTCGGACAATTTTCAGTAAAGGGGGTGAGAGATAAAATGATATAGTCATTAATAATATGTAAAACACGAAGAATATTGCGGCAAATATCACATACCCGGAAAAAAAATGTATATCAGAATCAGAGGGATAAACAGTATGAAAATCGAAATAAAACGAACCAAATTATACCAGAATGAATGGAATGGAAATTATAACCTCCCGACATTCTTCATGGGCTATACCCAGAAGATTATTATTAAAAGACAACGAAATAGTGGGGTTTCGGTTGTGTGGCATATTAAAAGAGATATTCGCTCCACACATTTAGGCCCTATCCTTCTATAGAAAAACAAGAAAATAAGTACATAATTCATTTGAAAGCAAAATAATCGAAAAACACTACGAAACAGACATACCCAACAAGAATAATGTAGATCAAATGGCATGAGACAGCAAATTTTGTTGTAAGAATGCTGCCAAAATCAAGAGTTGAAATACCGGTGTTGCCAGAATTTGAATAAGTAATAGTACAATAAAGATTATAAAAGTGTTGCCAGAAACAGTAGTGTAAAATTATTTGACGGAGTTAACATACAGGCATATTAATTAAATTAACATAAATGTATATTAATTAAAGTATAATAATTATTATTGAATAATGATAAATAGATGGTATAGCCAATTAAATATTTAAAAAAAATATTATATTTAAACTATAATGAAAATATGTACTAGCTAAATGCATACATATTGTTTATTTTTCAAAAAAATTTTCTAATATTGAGATATAATATAATATAATATAATTATTATATGTAATAAATTTAGATAAACTATTGAAATAATTCGTATCAACGTAGAAGGTATCATAATATTATTAACAATGTTTTAAAATAATTTAATGATAACATTGTAAACGTCGTCAAGAGGAATATTACTGAGTAAGTCTTTAAAATCATAGGTATATAAAGAGGTAATTTACTAATATTATATATGGTATTGCGAAGATAATAACGATTTCCTATAGAGTTATCATAACTTTTTATATAATACTCATGCAAAGCAGACAGTATCTTTAATAGTTTACTTGCTACATTACTGTATTGAATCATATTGTAACAGTTCTAAACTTTAATGGTAAATTTAGGAATTAGTACTATATAAAGATAGTTTAAATTGTTATGTTGTAGATTGAGAAGTTTTTAGAAAGCCAGAATTTTTTTATTGCAGACAACAGTAGATAGATAGATATATAATTTAGGTATATGTACATATAAATTTCGTAGTAAGTGCATATTTACGGCAGTTAGCGCACGAACGGACATACAAACAGAAATCAGAAACACTTGTAATAGTTGTTCTAAAGCATTAATTAGCGAACTCTATTTGAACTCAGTAGTATTTATTAACGGGGAAAAGCCCAACGGTACCTATGGTACCAGAAGTCATTACCGAAAAAATTATTTTCCCTTAGATAGTGTAATAGCCAAGCAGTACCATTTAGTACCAAGATTTTCTAATTAACTTAATTTAAAAAAAATTAATAGTGTACTGATATTGTAAGCGAGGCAGTGAACAAGAAACTAAAAATATGAAAAACTATCATCACACTTTAGGTTTGGTGCTGCCATCTCCCGTGAGACAGAAGAATGAAGTCAGCAGAAATTTCATTTTTCTTGTGTGTTAAAAGTGCATCATTTACGGCATGAATTCATTAAATTGCCAAAGTTATTTTTCCAGACGATTTAATCAATTCGTATGCGCAAGGTACGTCTACTTTAACCACTGCAGTACACCAGTCCACGCATAACGTAAGGTATTGACCCTTTTAAGGAACCTGACACTCATGAACAACTATGTTACTTCACAAGCTGTACTACTTACTCATTTACAAATTGTTTAACTGTAAAAATTAAGAACATTCCAGAAAGAAGTCTAAAACTTATGGCATTTTTGCAATATTTCCAAGCCTACAGGCTAAGAGTGATTTTTACCTGAAAGTTGCATGTAGCAGGGGCGTAGCCAGAGGGGGGCTGGGGAGGCTGCACCCCCCTCCAAAGGGGGACCCTTTACTTAGCTTACAATTTGATATTTAGCTTACAATTGAACTGCAGCTTAAAATTTGATATCCATCCCTCCCCCCCTTCAAAATAAAATCCCGACTACGCTACTGGCATATAGGTAGGTTCACTATTAAAATAAGTTTTTTTATTTTTTTAAACAGCATCTATTTTTCTAATATTTTACACTATTGACTTAAATTTTACATTAAGTAGAATATTAGTTGAAAGGCATGAACCCCAACCTAATTGTTCGTACATTTAAAGTTAAAAAAGTTTTGTTCTAAAACCCTCTTAAAACCTAGGGAAATTGTTAGAATTTTCTTCATCCCCTCTTTTCACGGTTTTATTAGTTTGCTATTAAAGTACTCATAAAAGAGTCACGTCTGTTTCACTTTAAATACTAACAAAAACAAGTAAACGTTAAAAACTGATTTCTTTCTCTTTTTCCCCTTTTTCTACTTCAGTACCCTAGAAAAGAAGTTCCTTTTTTATTAAATTAATTATTAGCTTTGATTTCGTTTTAGCATCACGATTTATAGAATGTAATGGTAGATTAGGTGACATTACTCAATATTAATCAGCAATCTGAAACTATATTTTAGTGCTGCCCTCTATTGCGAATAATTTTCAAGAGAACAAAATTAACCGCCAGAGAAAGAGGTTAAAGAGATATGAATCGCAGGACAAATGAGTTAAACCAACACCACGTAGATATACAATGCCTGAGAACAGAAAGTTTTACGTCATCACTAGGTCCACTATAATGACGTTATCACATATTTATTTTCATAAAGTAAAACTATTCAAAGTTTGTGGTAAATTTTACTCCCACATAAAACATTTTAATGATTTAAGATAGAAAAATAAATTTTACGACAAATAGGAAATTATAACTATCACTAATTATGTAATATGATGCAGAAATAGATCACAATAAATTATTTTTTATCAGAAAGGTATTTTATTTTTTATCTTCAGTTGAAAATAGTTTCTAAAATTTGTATTACTCATCAAAAATTTTAAATAGTTTTACTTTGTGAAAGTAAAACTGTAATGACGTAAAAGTTTCTGTTCTCGGGCCTTTTTTTGTCTAGGAGGTGTTGGTTAAACACAGTAGGGACACTTGCATTTGTTTTAAAATTAAATTACCTGAATAAAAAAAAGTGGTGAATTTTTTTCCGAAAAAAGGAATAAAAAAACTGCAAAACTTGGTAGTTATTTGTGAACTTCTTTAGATTCTCTCTCTTACTTCTGTTTTTTGAACCTTCGAGAGGTTACTAGAAATCTACATATCCCTATAATGTTAACATAACGATAAACACATAATGTAGCCTAGTCGCCGACTTTAATCGTCATGAAGATCGATAAAATTTGAAATCGAAAATTTTCACTCAGGTGATGAAGTTTTCCACACATATAAAGTTTTTAACAGTGCATAACATGTATGTAATTGTGAGTGTTTTTTATTTTATTTATCGACTCTTTTTACAAACAACCGTAAATACTATAATGCATACAACAAAACAAACATAAGCGCGAGGAAATTAAAAAAAGCTGACCGGTTTCGGCGTGCAAGACATTTGGCATGCATATTCTAGAACTGACAATTTTCAAGTCGGAACTGGTCTGCTATTTTAATTTTTGTATTGGTGCTACTACACGTTGTTACTTACTTATAACAGATATGAATGTAGTTACCGCTCATAATATATCCCGTTTATATGATCAATCAGAACATTACTTATGTATAAAGATAGCTTTATATATATATATATGTATATATATATATATATATGACCATATATGACCGAATAAAATTAGAAAATTTCGACCCTGTTACTAACATTTTATGTAACACGACAATCGTGAAGTAGTCCTTCGAAAGTATCTGGTAATATTTTGTGTTAAGTGTTTGCCAAAGTAATATTGTTGCAAAAATCTCTGCTCGTTCCCGGGGATCGTCGTTCTAAAGTACAGTAGGTATAAAAAGTTCTAGTAAAGAGTCGACTGGTCAGGATGAAACACAAACTTTATTGCTTCTAGAACTTCGTCGAACAATCAGCTGTACGAAATTCACAGGCATTAAAGCCAGTAGCTCGTTTATAACAGCCACCTCAGCACCGAAGCTTTCACAAATGCTGTAATTCTAACAAAAAATAAAACACTTCCACAGCTAAAATTCAGTGGAAATATTCGAGGGATAACACTAACGGTCCCTTAAGATTCAGCAATCACGAATTTACAGGCAACACTTTAAAAAAAAAACAAAAAAAAAAACAGTTTCACAAAGCAAGCGGGAAAAACACCACTTGTATCACACAGTCAATTCACAGAGGTAAGCCAGCATATTCACTCAGAGAGATCGATTCACACTCTGAACCGGGGCCTCTGAAACGCTTGTATTTATAGGTAGGGCAGAAGCTTCAAGAAACTTCCAGAAGAGTCTATTTCTCGAGGATTCCACATAAAGCGGGAATTTTGATTACGTCATAGAAGAGAAATGTTAAGGTATTATGTGATTTTAATTGCAGCAAAAGCAATTTCACATGCCCCCTAGGGAAATTCGCGCCAAATGACCAAAATGTCTCCAAGCTTTGCGAATTTTGGTGAAACATCGCCACATTTAGCGCCAAAAATAGGTCCCCTAAAGTGAAGTTACCGAAGGTCTAGGACTAATATTTCTCGAGATTTGTAGAACCGCCATAGAAAAAACAGTGGGAAACCGAAACCCCCGTATCTCCGGTTCTAGTTCACCGATTTTGATGCAACAAAAAGCAAAATGTAACTATTGAAGCGTAGAATACGAATTTTGAACTATTTTAAGCCCCAGAATAGCGGGTAACTCCGAAAATTCGCAACAAAACCTTGCCTCCTTGGAAACATTGACTTACGATGGAGTCCAGGTTTTTAATTTTTGTTCGAAGGACGTACTGAATCAAAATTTTAATCAAAGTTTTATTTTCATAAAGTAAATCTATAAAATTTCTGGTAAACTATTTAAACTTCTGCTTCAAATATTAGAAAATATATTAACCCCTTGACATCCAGACAGCTTTTTGCAAATGCGTACATATATACCAGAGTTTTGTGTAAATTTGTATTTTCATATTTCACTTGAAATGAACAGAGAATATTGTTGTTATTTTCTATTTAGTTATAATCAGACAAAAAAAAGAGAAAATTATTGAAAATTACAAATTATCATGGTAACGAAACACTCCACCTCATAAGCGCACAACACCTACGTTCTGACTGGCCACACCTCCTCTCGTGATCCAAGTCATGAGGTGAAAAGTGAATGACAGGTCTAACATAATCAGATGTCTCTTCGGAGAAGGAAAAACCTTACGAGAAAATGAAAAACGACAGCTCAGAAGCAAAATTAAATTTTCTGTCTGAGATCATTAAAATGTTGCTATACGTGAGTAAATTTACCAGAAGTTTCAAACTGATTTATTTTTGTCAAATTAAAAATTTAAGGGAAAGTCTAGGTATGAAGTTAAAGCTTTGACGTAGCAGCTGTTGGGCTTCCTTTATCTAGGACATGTTGCATTTTTGTGAACTTGAATTTCTTGTATTTCGGTACAGATTTTTATAAACTCAGCGATATTTTTATCGACAAATATTGGGAGAATAAAGAAATTAAACGTTTTTTATAATAAGTTTGAGTTTAATGGCAATTGTAAAAAAAATAATTCAAATGCAAAATTTTCACTTACGCATCCCTGGCGTAAGTCAATGTTCCACTGTATATTATCACTTGAATGATATTATTTTCAGACAGGGATTTTTGTCAACGCGTGTTGTCTGCGCCAAAACGGCGAATCACTTTTCAAACAATTTAAATAAAGGTTAAATTGATGGCAGACAGCGGCGGGGTACTGGTTTGTCAAAAGTCACTAAGGTTGATTATTTCTGAAAATTTATCAACAAGTTTGGCGATAAAAAAGTCACCAAAACTGAACCCAAGTGGCCCAATTCCCAAATCCCCCCCATAAGTCTAATGTAAGGCCCACTTAATTTTGCTGAAAGCCCCAGGTATGTAGTATAAATATGTTTCTCTCGGAGAGGGGGGGGGTTCTCCCCCTGCGCCCTCCCCATGGATCCGCCTTTGTCTGCCTTGCAGAAATTTTTTTAGTTCACTATAACCGAACCACGGTTCACTAAAGCAAAATTTAACTATTTGAAGCGTACAAAAGTTCTATGTACATTTCTCACGTATGTGAAACGGGGATAATGAAATGCGTTCACTATAGCCGAAAGTTCACTATATCCAGGTTCACTATATCCGGAATTGACTGTATTTTGAATTGAGAGCTTCTGAATTCGCTTTTAATGTGCTAAAAATTCAATTGTGACTTACTTGATTCGCAACAAAAGTTGGCATTTTTGATACGATTTAAACAAGTGAAGTGCTAAAAATTCAATTGTGACTCGCTTGATTCGCAACAAAAGTTGGCATTTTTTATGTGATTTAAACAAGTGAAGTAAAAAAAAGTTCAGGTAGCCTCTTATGTTAAAACTATCGTGGGATATATATTGACTTAGGATTACTTATCGTTTATTTGGATCATAGCTGCCAACACTTCCGATTTTATCGGAAGATTTTCCACCACAATTTTTAAGCAGTTTTATTTTACATTAAAATTTTGGACTTATATTAAGTTTGAATTCCTTAGTAAAAATTAGTGGTAGAAAATTTTCCGATGAAATCGGAAGAATTGGCAGCTATGTTGGATGTAAGGCACATATAGAAATATGATGACTATACTAAGCACTTTTAAATTATAATATACACGAAACATTTATTGGGTCACTATTTCCTATTATCGTAACCTCGAATTATCGTAAATCGAATGAAAAACCGTTTCTTTTTTCAATCCTCTGCGGTTCAGCAGAATGAAAAAGTTATTTTATTTGAGCCTCGTGAAAAATATTTAACTGTGTAATCTCGAGGAGCGATTTAGAATTGCACACACTTACTTTGACGGAAATTTTGTCGCAGAGTATGTGAATATGACACGTAATTTTCAACTTGGCTGACGAGGAAGACCCTGCGGTGCTGACATTTTTATAACATACTTTCGCCAACTAAGAGCCATGTAACCTACGGGGTGCGACCATCTTACTATGGCTATCTGATATTAAGATAGTCACAGATTCTTGGTCACATGACTCTTAGTTGACAAAAGAGTGTGACCAAAATGTCAGCACCGCAGCCTGTCATTCTCATCAGCCACGTTTTTCGATTCATGAAACCACGTTTCTGACTGCCATAAAAGTAATACCTGTTGGTTTTGTCAGTTTACTTGGTCATTTCACCCAGTTAGCTTTCTAACTTGGTAATATTATAACTTACAACGACGTTGAAAAGTATATTTTTTATTTACATAAGACTGTAATAGAAGGACGTAATTGTTCGTTAAAATCAATAAAGGATTTCTGACTTACACTTTGAGATATCAATTGTTGGTACTCACTGACTTAACTAGAAATATTGGTTACTAACATCTGAGACATTATTGTTAATGGCGTGGATTTGTTTATATAAAAACTCAGTCCTATTTCTTACAAGCTTGAATATTAACCATTATAATCTATAAAAAATGAGCATATAATCCTTATGTATATATGTACTAGTTAATGAAAGATCATAACCTTAAAGCTAATAGCTTTTTATTTAAAAGGAAACTTTTGTTAAAAAATAAGAAAACTCTAAACAGACCTTTTTAAACTGATTTTATTTTAAATTGCATATTTTCACAAAAGTTAAATGTTTAAGACAACCAGAATTTTTATTGTATGTAAGTGTATAAAGAATTTTAAAAAAGAGTTTGCGTAAGTGAGCTAGCGCGCAGAAGAAAGAAGGTATTAAAAGCTGAGTTGCAACAAGTAACTCAAAAATTCAAAAGATCGGAAATTGTGTAGGCGTCCACCTGGAAATATCACTGGTGGGAGGGTAATATTTATATATACACGTATTGTACAGGATGTTCATAATTAAAGTCCCACTTTGAAAACTTCGAAAAAAAAAAAAAACACTGATCAGGATGACTTCAAATTTGAATTGAATATACTGGAAGAAGGGGGAAACGATTTGGCATAGTAAAAGAAAGTTCCAAAATGTATCAATAGATGGCACTGTTAGCGGCATACTATTCAAATTAATCAAAAGACACGCATGTGCACGACACATTGCACGTGGTATAAAAGCGCGGGTATGTGGCGTACCTATCATATCGTATCTGAGTAGCTTATCATGCGTCTCTCAATGAAGGATCGCGCTCTTCTGGTGAAACTCTTCTACAAAAACGACGACTGAGCGCCTGAAGCTTTAAAGACATTCCGGTCATTAAAGGGAATGAAAAAAGGCCTTAGTCCAATTTCTGCAAAGGGTCTAAAGATTATGATTCAGAAATTTGAAGAAACAGGTTCTTTTGAAGTGAAATCTGGCAGAGGGAGGAAATTAATTGCTTCGACATCAGCAGTGGACGATGTGGGTACAGCATTAGAGGAAGGGACGAGCAGTGGTGTGCAAGCGTGCAGTTTACGCGGTATTGACCGAGGTTTAGACATGCCTGCTTGTACGGTGCACAAAATTATACGCAATATCGTGCATTGCTATCCATACAAAATGACACATGTTCAGGAGTTGCTTCCTGCTGACCTGCCAGGAAGAAAGGCGTTTGCTCTGGAATTTCTCGCTCACATGGAAGGGAACAATGAATGGCCATGCAACATTTTGTGGACAGGTGAAGCCCATTTCCACCTCCACGGGTTTGTCAACACACAAAAAGGGCAGGACATGGGCAAAGGAAAAGCTATTCGCAATTGTATCAAAACCGATGCATTCGCCAAAGGTAACTGTGTGGTGCGGGTTCACGGCATCGTGTACGGTAGGGCCACTTTTTTCGAAGAGATTAGTCCTGCGGGTCTTGTTACCTGTACTGTGAATGCTAAACGGTATGCGAGTCTTTTGCGCAGCCAGGTCATTCCAACACTTCAACAGCGTGCATGTCTGATACCATCATTTTCATGCAAGATGGGGCTCCTCCGCACATCGCAAAGCCAGTCGTGCAACTGCTCAAGAGGCATTTCGGAAATAATCGACTTATCAGCCGTCATTTTCCAACACCCTGGCTTCCTAGATCCCCAGACCTCAATCCTTGTTACTTCTGGTTATAGGGTTAGCTTAAAAATGTTGTGTACAGTGGCCCGATTGCAAATTTAGCTGAATTGAAGACACGGATTACGCAACACATTAGCAACATCACCCCTGAGACACTCCGATCTGTTGTGGAACATGCTGTTTATCGCTTTCAGCTTGTGCGGGGAATGGTGGAAAGCATACTGAAACTTCGGCCGCACGTCTAGCGATAATTAGCATGCGTTTTTATTGTTGCTTTTTATGCGTTTTTTGACACAAGGACAATTAAAAACCAATTTTTCCCATCCAATGTGGTACGACCTTGCCGTGGTGGATGGGCTTTCAACTAACAGTGCCACAACTGTTGACTGACTTGGAACTCATTTTTTCCGTTAAACCACCCAAACACACATGAACATTGAACACTACAGTTGGTTTACTGTGCAGCTCATGCCAAAGCCGTCGTATTTCGATTCAAAATGTCACTTGTAGCAGCATCCACTTTCGTTATGCCGCTTACAGCGCCATCTATTGATACATTTTGCAACTCTTTTTTATTATGCCAAATCGTTTCCCTCTTAGTATATTCAGTTCAAATTTGAAGTCATTCTGACCAGTGGTTCTTTTATAGCGGCCTTTTGAAAGTGGGACTTTAATTATGGACACCCTGTATATGAGTGCTTCGAATAATATGCAAGTAGGTCACTGTTTATATATATTTCCCGGACCGGTGCGATCAGTTGTATCCGGCTTTGTCTACACAGGATGTCCGGTAACAAGCTTTAATTCATTATCTATTTGAGATAAGTGGGCAATGGAAATTGAAAAATGTTTTTAAAAGGCTAGGACAAAAAGTATGCTACCAAAAAAAAAAAAAAAAAAATCCTCTCGTAAATTTTCAAAATGTCAAATTTTTTTTAATTTGTATATGACTCATCGTATAAAGAAAATGTCAATTGGCAAAATGTACCTCATAACTAATGCGTTAATGCGTTGGTGTACAAAATTTGAAAATTAAATCCTTTATAATGTCAGAGATATGAAGATAAAGAATTCGCTGACTTGAACCACTTTTCAACGGCGCTTGGAAGGAAAAAATATCACATTGGAGGGTCGCATTTCAGATGTCACGCAGAAATTAGGAAAGAAAATATTTTTTTTTTTTTTTTTTTTTTTACACCAGCTTTAAGCGTTCACATTGAAATCCACGGATAGCCCCGAGCATCTTTATTTAAAGATTTTTCTTGAGTCGTTTTATGGTGAAAGACTGAAATTACTCATATACACATTAGCCCTAATAGCACAGAGGGTCACAATTGTCACAGGACTGTCTCATACTAGTCACATTGTGACTTGCGAGTGATGTGCTTTTACTGTGTGGTCACTGTGAAGTTTATTTGTGACCAGTCACCAGGTGACGTCGCCGTGAAGTCACCATGCGACTAGTATGAGATCGGTCGCTAAGTGACTCCACAGTGAAGTCACCATGTGACTACTATGTGATCGGTCGCTCAGTGCCTCCACTGTGAAGTCACTGTGTGACTGTTTTGTGACTACTGATTTTTTTGGACTTCAAAATGACGTCACACTGGCCGCTTTTGCGACTTTGGAAACAGACTCATTTTTCAAATATTTTGTGGTAATTTCTTTCGTGAAACATTTAATAAATAAATCCGAAAATAGTAATTCAATAAAATCTCACAGTTATGTAGTAATGGAAATAGGATTAGTTTAATTTATTAATTTTTAAATTATTTAGTTTTAACAAGAAAATATTATTGATAGAAAAAATATTATTCTTAAAAATATTAGAGTTGAGTGTTCTAATCACAATGGTGAAAACTAAGTATCTGTGAGTAAAATTAACAATTTCTTTCATATCCCCATGGCATATATGTTTCGATAGCGTATGTAGGTTTAAATTTCCGGTTGGGGGAGGGACTATCCGGTATTTTAAACTTTATTGTTACTAGAGTAAATACAAATGTCTCAAAATTGCTATTTTTTAATAATTGCTTTAAGTTTTCGGATGGGGCCCGGGATCCCCCCCCCCTAATTCATATTAATTACGTCCCTGGTATGTTTGACAGTTCCACTATTAAACATTTGAGGTAAAACTGTGGGTCTCAAAAATACTTTATTTATTTTATCTAATGCATGTTTTTCCAATTAATTTTATTTATTTTTATATGAAATCCCTTTTAGGCAAAATATAGCAAAAATATAAATCTTATCCCTCATACCTTAATATATATCAAAACTCACATGTCGCACATTACAAATTTATTTCCCATAACCGAATAAAAAATTTCAATAAATCATTAGTTTTTTCGGATGAATACTTAAATAAAACAGCACATTATCTCCTGAAAATAATTTATGTGGAAAAAGAAAGATTTCCAAGATTTTTAATTTATAATTATTAATTATGTTAATTTCCCTCTTTTATAAAATACTCCAGAAAAATTTTAAATTTCCAAAAGAAGCCATGCCAGAACTAGTTTTTGCAGCAATCAGTTTACTTTTAAAACATCCTGAGCAAGGTAATCACAGCGTTGAGGTAAGATGCTAGCCTACGAACCAGTGTGACAACGGTTCGATACTGGACCTGAGAGTTTGGTGCTGCCATCTAGTGCATGTTCTCGGTAAGTCTTTTTCCCAGAATTTTTTCGCTGTCGCAAAACTGTCCCAAAGCGACTTCTCTGAAGGGTCGCAATGTGAATACACAGCGAGAGGACATAGGGACTCTGGGGTGACTTTGCTGCGGAGTCGCGGCGACTGTTTGTAACTCTATTGTGACAGTATTGTGTGGTCGCATTTCAGTCACAGGGGACGGTTGTGCTATTAGGGAGTGTATGAGCCACATGTTAAAAAGTCGAACTTTGGCGCAACAGCCCTTCTGCGGGGCCAAGGCCTGCGCTACCCAACCGCGCCTTCGTGACCATGGGCTCTGGACCACAGGTTACTAACAATGGACCTACATGAGCCACATGTTACTAATTGGAAATTTTTCTGAACGGAGGTTGTATACATATTAGAAAGTGTAACCTTCTGAAAATTATTTAAAAGGAAATTTTTCTTATAGTCTTTTTGCTACCTTATTTTGAATATTTCTTCAATTTACTTTCCCTCTTGTCCCTAACAAATACAGAAGTAAAGCGTGTTACTATCTTTTGGGGACACCCTGTATATTAAAAGTACATAATAATCCACTCGTCATCCCTGCTTGTCTTTCTTTCTTCACTACGTTGGAAAACCTATCATAATGTATGATTCGATCTTATTTGCCTTCCTTGTTTCATTACGCTGGGAAGCGTGTCATAATCCATGAATGTACAGTATTTCTGTTTTTCGTTATTTTTGAAAATGTATCATATTCATGTGTCATGTCTGTTTGTCTTCATTGTTCCATTATTTTGAAAAGTGCATCATAATTCACGAGTGTGACGCATTTGTCTTTCTTGCTCCGTAGAACACTTCTTTGGGAATATTATAATCGCCTGCTAAAACTGTTATCCATACAACTTGACAGGGTGTCTCCGAATTCATGGCCAAACGTTAATGTTAGGTAAGATACATATACAGAGCTTCCAAGTCTCCGGCTTTTTCCGGGTGATTTCCCACCACAATCTGTAGACTGCTTTATTTTACAATAAATATTTGGACTTATTTTAAGCATAAATTTGTAAGTAAAAATTAGTGGTGGACAATATCCCGAAAAAAGCCGGAGACTTGGCAGCTCTGCATATAAAGAAGCATTTTTTGTATAGAAAATACGGAGTCGGAAATGTAAAGTAGCTGGGGTTTCAGCAGAATGGAGATCCACCGATTTCTTCAATAATATGCATAATTACAATTGCATTTGCATTGTTCCGTCTACATTTTTAATGTGGTATCGGAAATCAAAAGCGTAGTTGGAAAAACAGAAAATGCTGAGGTAATTAGGCATATTATTGCGGAAATGGGTGGATCCCAATCGTACTGAAACCGCATGACATAGCTGCCAACTATTCGGGATTTCCCTCCACTAACTTTTACTTTGCAATTTAAATTTAAAATTGGTCCAAAATTTTTGTTCAAATTAAAACGGTTCAAAAATTAAGGAGAGAAACCTTCCCGAGAGTTCGGAAGAGTTGGGTGTTGCGACATGGTACTTTTCGTTTCTGACCCCACATTGGTGTATAAAAAATGCTTCTTTATACGTATTTTATCTACCCTTAAAGTTTGGCTCATGAATTCGGAGGCACCCTGTATATTCTAACTACACTTCCCTTTTATAAATACTGGTTGAAAAGTGACTCGGATCCAGAACTCAAACAATAAAAACAATAAAACGTTGTCTGGAAGAAATAGCACTGTATTGCTGAAAGGATGCGTCTAAAATCTTTTTCAAACTTGGCACAATGTCCCTTGGACTGAAAGTGAGTCCTTATCTATAAAACATTTCAACCGCATGCTCTAAATGCAAAAGGTGCCGAGGAGGAAGATGTTTACGAGTTATGCGCACCTCATAATTGCTTCATTCATTAAGATAGGAATTTAATACGCCTGTTTTCTAGCGACTGAATTTTTTCCAAAGCGTTTGATCTCATCTGCCCGCATCTAAAAATACATCAGCAGAAAAGAAAAAGGGCGAATGATATGATTAAAGATGAACAGGATTTAATGACTTTATCAGCTGAAGCGTTTCATACCGAATTTTGTTGTGGAGGACCTCAACAAAGAATAGATCGTTGTCTTAGTTAAACAGCACCTGTTGCTTGTCAGAGCTGAGTGCTCATTTTGTGATAAGAAAATACGGTTATGTTTCTGTCTCCTTCTTTGAGACAATTCTTTTTAAAGATGAGGCAGCATATAGATGTTGTGTTGGCCAGAAAGTTCAATTATAAAAGCATTAAATAGAAACCTGCTCTATTATTCTACTGTAAAATTCGCTTTTTTTTCTTTCAATTTTTCTTTTCCATCCTCTAGACAATTTTATGATGTATCTCTCTCTCCTGAAAAAGTTCGCGTCTTTTTTTAGTAAAGAACTGTTCGAGATCAATCTTTCAGTCACCAAGATAATTGAAATATTTTTTACGGTTAAGAAAATTGGCATGGCCTGATGCAGGGTTACTCTAACTGTATTTCTCGTGAAGGTTGCAAATATTCCACGAAATATATTTTTAATTTAGCTTCCAATTCTCAAATTTACACAAGGTCCTCCGCCAAGAACTTTAATGCTCCACAGAGAATACGTTTTAGAAAACTCTGCTCTAAGCAAATGGAAATCAGATGATGGGATATGAGGTAAACATGGATAAGTTACCACTTCCCGAAACAAAATGCATTTAACCCTTTGCACTGGAGAGCTGACTCTTAGTCACGACTTACGTGATACGGAAACTCCAGAGGAGCTTCTCACTCATCACGGTATGTGAAACTGTAAAACCATAGCTGCCGACATCTACAGAGAATAATTGTTGACAGTACTATTTATCGACAGTACATTATTCGAATACTTTTTTCAAAACAGCTACCAACTACAATTTAAGAAAAGATTTTGCAATATTATAAGTGAAAAATTGCTGTTTGCAAAAAGTGGTTAGTTATATTCTGTAGATATTGGGAGGGATTGATTAACTGGTCTCCTGTTGTTGATGTGCTCCAGTGAAAAAGATTTCGAACGCAAAGGGTAAATTTTTGTCAAGTCACCATAGAAAAATACGTCCTTGCGTTATCATGATACAAGATTATAAAACTTCTGTCGTGCGAATTCTGAATGTTTCTCATCGCTTGTAGACTTCAGTTTATTCTTATTGGGAACAGTATAGTTAATCGTTTAGTTATCTGGAAGGAGCTCATAATGAACGACTGTTTTCATGATATAATAATTTTTTTTTACATGGAACACAGTGTTAATGCAGCCTTGAGAAGCCATTCAAGGCCAAACTTTTTCAGAAGCTCTCTTTAGACACTGTAAGAAATGGGGAACCTATATCAGCTCTGAAAGTTTCAGTTCAGAAGCGTAACACATCTAGAAAACTGTTGTTTGTAGAGAATTGTTTTCTGTAAATTTCATTGCTGAGTAACTTATCGTTTCAATAATTTATACTATTTGTGGAAACACTAAATTTTTGAATCCTTGGCTTAATTGCTCGCTTTAGAATGTTGTTTGGGACAGTCAAACTAGCATTAAAGAAATGAAAACAAAAATGCAATTAAATTACAAGAAATGCAGCTTTATTACAAAACAATAAATTAAACAATAAAAATAAAAAGTAATATTCTGTTAGATGTGTTTTCTCTGAAATTAAAAAGAAATCTCAAAGCACTCTTTTTACAATATAAGAAGCTCTACAACAAAATTATTTCTCGAGAAAATGGATCTGTTTATATGTACAAAAGTTTCAACTATCACAACAGGTACAATCACAAAGTCAGTGGCGTACCTAGGTGAAGTGGAGCCTATGGCAGGATACCTACGCCCTATGTATTAGTCCGACACTGATCACAATATTAGTATGACAATTACAATGTTGCCTGCTCTTACGATTTTTCTGATAGAATATATTTGACTGTTTTCGCTCCTGCCCTCCGATGTAACTGGCAACAAATTTCAAATTTATAAAAAAGCATTTAGAAAATAGTGGTGTGTAATCTTCGGAAAAAAACTGTACTAGTTGGCTGCTGTCTTGGCTGGTGTTCTTCGAACGGTAAAAGCGAACGTGAGAACGGTGTATGTCGAAAATACAAAATATGCATCATAGTATTGTTACACAAATTAAACTAACTGCACCAGGGACTTGGAAAAAATTCAGGATGATTCTTTGTAAGTTGCATCACACACTGAAATGAACAAGAAAAAATGGTACCTTTCATGAAACTTTCAAGAAAAGCTTTTTAACCATGGAATTGCACTGCAAAGGTCTGCAAAATTTCTGATTTTTAAGAATTTTTTCAAAAAGTTTCATTATTCATACAGGCTGTTCTTTCATTACAGTTTATAGTACATTCTAAAATTGTTTAAATAGTTGACATAATTAGTTTCTTCTTATTTATGAGTCAAATTCACATAATTATTTTAAATATGACTTTTAAATACTTCTGTCTTTGGGACAATAAGAGCCAATCTCATAGCTACCAACTTTTAGGCTCTTTTCCGAAGATTATCCACAATTATTTTTTCTTTTTTAATGTCTCATTTTTAAGAATATTCAAGTTCATAATGTGCGATAAAATGCTTTAAAAGTTGCGCTGCATTATCTCTTAAACAGAGCATAGCATGAAAGGTGGCAGCTGTGCAGTCTCACAATAAAATCTGGGCCCCTTTCAAAAGTCCTCCATGGCACAAGCCCTACCTGCCACGCCCTAGACACGCCACTGCGCAAAGTTCACACACAACACCTCAAAGTCCTAAAACTGTTTTGGAAGTGCATATGAAAAACTTTTTCTGAAATCTGTAAAAAAACAAACAAAAAAAGTTCGAAGTTCCAGGAAGTAGATATCAGAACTCATTGTTGAATCAAAAAATCAAGGTAAACGAATCCTTGACCTGCGTCATCATCCAAAATCATATTTCGAGTGTGATGGTCATTGCACTGAAAGATGCCTCTGTAGTAAAATGGCCGCGCTGAAAGTCCAGATGAACGCGTTGAAAACAGCTGAATTTAATGCAAATATGGCTGCAGCACTACTTGGAACGGTGTACCACAGATTTGAACTTTTTGAGGGAGTTTTGTCGTCTCCAGAAGACTGTGTGTTTCGATGAGATAGCCTAAGAAAGAAGTAAATAAAGAATGAATAAGCAAATTTGAAAGATACATACGTTGATTAATTCCAAATCTAAATTAAAACTATACTATCTAGGCCAAACCTTTGAAGAATAGACATATCATAGATTAGCCTATACACTCTTGTTTTTGTTTTACAATGTAAAAATATATAAATCTTTAGAAAATATCACTACCTTTAGAATTTTTCTAAAATTCGGAACAATTAAAATACCGTTTCATCATAAAACAAATTTAGTTTTATTGAACATTTTATATACTTATTCATGTTCTAAAATTGCTGTTTGTTGCGCTAACATTTATTAAATCTTAGGATAATATATCTTATCAGCACTTGATAAAATTTACCAGATTTTTATAATATTTTCAAAGTCATTTTACAACATATGCCTAACGGCGGTAACGTGAATGTTAACTAACAGACACTTATAAGTGTAGTAACTTGTTGTACAGATGCCTTTTTATCATAAATAGAACTGTAATAAAATTGTGGCGGGAAATCTTCCAATAACATCGGAAGAGTTTGCAGCTATGCATTGCAATATCATTATAGACTTAAAAGATGTATAAGTGATTTAAACATTCTAGTATGATTTTATTCTGCAATAAGGGGATTGTAACACGTATTGACGATGGAAAAAACACTCAAAATACTGGTGTTAAACAATAAAGTAAATAAAAAACTTTGTAAAAAACACGCCTATAACATCTTATGTGTGTTTTTTACAAAGTTTTTTATTTACTTTACGTATTGACGATATCCGTTAAGGAGCTGGTAGACCAGCATAATCAGGGATCGATCAAGGAATTTCTTCCAGGGTCCCATTTTGTTGAAAATTGCTTATTTTTGGAAATTCCAATACTTAATTTTAGGAATTTCAACACTTATTTTTGTGAATTTTCATACCAATTTTTAATAAAAGTCACATATTTGTTAAATCATTGATAAAACAGCTCCATGTAGGGTAAATGCCAATAAGGGGCCGTTTTATGAATTATATTTTTGTGAAGGGGCCGTTTTAAGCGATTGTATTTTTGCGAAGAGGTCTTTTAATTCGATTGTAGTTTTGTGAAGGGGCCTCAAAACGGACCTAATTTTCGTCTGCATCGACTCTTGATAATGATGTAAGAAATAAGATATAATCAGTGTAAGCAGACATCGGAGGAATTAATCTAACCTTCCGATTTTAATCTAGTTGCAAATGATTTATTAAAACATATACAGAGTTACTGGTAACTCGACTTATTCCTTTTAAGACGTGATAGCAGAGCCAAAATGTTACAATTTTCACCCCCCCCCCCCATGTATAGCCGGAAATCAACAGTTTTCCAGAAAATTTTATTTTACACTTTTTTCTCGAATAACCCAAAATTTACCATTCAAGTGCAAATTTTTTTAAAAAGCTACTTATTAAATGAATTTAATTGTAATTTATTTTCATGGCTGAACTCTAATTACGCTAACACAATCACAAATCTACAAAACTACTCTAAAATTTCAAATCACGAGCCATTACATGCATTTTTTAGTTTTAGATTCACATGTTCCCTTTGAAAAGATCGTATTTTTTTAAATAAATAACATAGCAGTAAGCGTACAAATTACATATAAATTTTCTCCCATTAATCAGCTATCCAAAAATGTATTAATGACAATCCAAAGACATGTATTTAGTAAAGATGTGTTGTGTTGTGTTAAGGCAAACCTGCACGCGGGGTATCTGCGTAGGATGGAGGGTGCGTTGGTAGGAGGAGTTTCTAAGGGGTTCTAACGCGTATTCACGTATTTAGTAAAGAAGGATGAGTTTTACTTATCGCAGATGAAAACGCCAAAAGATGCCCCCCGTTCATTCTTTAGGATAGTTGACCAATCAATCAAGTTAACATAGTTTTTTAAAAAATTTTTAAAGCTGACACTCTAAGCTAAAGGTAGTCATTAAAATTTACAAAAATATGGCCTTTTTTCTATGAATTTACATATATTTAAAAGGACATTAATACGTCTTTTTGAAAAGCTGATAAATGGTACAAATTGTATGTGTAATTTGTCCGCTTACTCGATTACGTTTTTTGAGATAAACAACATTTTCGAAAGGAAAATGTAAATACATACACACACATATATAAATATAGATAGATAGATAGATAGATAGATAGATAGATAGATAAATAGATAGATAGATAGATATACAAGGTGGCCATAATTAAACTGCAAGTGTTCAAGGGGTGCTGGAGAGAAAACTACCGAGAATATTCCAGTGAAATTTGGTATCTACACGTTTCAGAACATGCGCAAGTCAAATATGCAAAAAAAAATCGTCATTTTCACCCGATAGAATGCGCTGTACCGTATTTCAAAGCTCACCAACGGCATATACAACTTCCAAAGCCGATAGACAGAGCATAGTGACATTCTAAGAGGCATATAAACAATATAAAACATCATTTACAGTTTATCAAAATTCCATACAATTTGCTTCAGTAATTAAATTTTTGCAGTAACATGTAATCAAAAATTAACGTAAATTACGATCACAAATTAAACAATTCATAAAGACGCTTTGGAAAAACCATTATTTATTCTCATTGACTCTCATTGGACCTCTTCTTAATGGTTTCATACGATGGTATTCTTTCAGAGTAGCTGAATAATTGCTACCATTCTGATAGAATATCTTCACCAACAATGAACGTTTCTTCTTATTCAGAGTCATGATTAACCATTACTCAATGTGGTCTTATTTTTACACTATTCCATGGGCTTTAAAATTTCTTATATGACGTCGATAAGCATTGAAACACGATACAGCGTCATCTATTGGGTGAAAAATGGCCATTTTTTTATTGCATATTTGGCTTGCGCATGCTCTGAAACGTGTAGATACGAAGTTTCACTGAAATATTCCTGGTAGTTTTCTCTCCAGCACCCCTTGAACACTTGCAGTTTAATTATGGCCACCCTGTATATAAATAGAAAAAAATACATGTAAAGCGCGCGAAACAAAATTTTGAGGTAATTATTTACTTTTTCGTGATTAAGTTAGCATAGTTTTAGGGTCAGCTGTGAAAATAAATCTAAAGAATAGTGACAACTTGATTGGTTGGCATACTATCCTAACGAATGAACGTGGGTGCATCCTTTGGTGTTTTTATCTGCGCCAAGTAAAACCTACATTTCTTTGCGAATTACATGTCTTTGGATGGACATCAATACTTTTTTGGGTGGCTAATTAATGGCGAAATTTTTATTTTTAATTTGTACGCTTAGTGCTATGTCATTTACTTCAAAGAATACAATCTTTTGAAAGGTAACATGTGAATCAAAAATTTAAAAAATACATGTGATGGCTTGTGATTTGATATTTTAGAGTAATTATGTACTTTTTATGATTATGTTAGATCAATTACAGTTTCAGCTATGAAAATAAATTAAAATGAAATCCTTTTAATAGGTATATTTTTTAAAATTTGCACTTGATTGTCAAATTTTGGGTTATTCAAGAAAAAAGTGTAAAATTCAACTTTCTGAAAAACTATTGATTTTCGGCCATATATATTGATAAATTCATACCATAAAATAGTTTAAACGCAGGAAAAAGTTTACAAATTCATCCGATTGGTGTTTAACGCACAAGCGCAAGGTATCTTTAAAAAATAAAGTTACAGTATGGACTTTTTGTATGGTCTCTGAGTTCGAGGCTAAAATTCGTCTGATGGCGTTATTTAAGCCCGCCAGCTTCTTTTGAAATGCATTGAGTATCCATTTTACAATTGCTTTTTCTTCTTATTAATCACTCGAAATGAGTTATTATTTGTTTAATATTTAAATGGAAGGCTTAGAAGAAGATGGTCTGTTAATGACTAATATTCTAGCTTCTTAATTCTAGTGTCTAGAAGAAAGCTTTAAATAACCCTCAAGAACAGTGGCGCAGCCAAGGGGTCACAACCCCCCCCCCCCAATGAGGAATTTTTCGCCATACAAAATGTATATTCTTCACTCCATTATTACACACACGTACACATATGTTGCAGTAGTCGTAACCCCCACCATCCCCGATAAAAAATTTCTGGCTACGCCACTGCTCAAGATCCCTACAAGTTGAAACCAAAAGTAATCACCGGCCAGACATAGAAGGCCTGAGAACAGAAACCTTTACGTCATTTTAGGTCTTCTAAGATGACGTCATCACAGTTTTACTTTCACAAAGTAAACCTATTTAAAATTTCTGGTGATTGATACAAATTTTACAAGATATCTTAAGTTGAAAATAAAAATTAAAATACCTTTCTGATAAAGAATAATTTATTATGATCTATTTCTATATCTTATTATATAATTAGTGATGGTTAAATTTTCCTATTTGTCGTAAAATAAAACTTTCTATCTTAAATCATTAAAATGTTCCATACTGGAGTAAATTCACCACAAACTTTGAATAGTTTTACTCTGTGAAAGTTAAAGTCGTCACAATTTTGCTTTTCAAAGTAAACTATTTAAAATTTCTGGTGAATGATACTAATATTAGAAAAAGTTTTAAATTAAACATTAAAATTAAAATACCTTTCAAATACAAAATTATTCATTATGATCTATTTCCTTATCATATTATCTAATTAGTCATGGTTAAAAACTGCGATTTGTTGTAAAATTATACTTTTCATCTGTAATTGGTAAAATATTGCTATTCATCTGTAAACTCACCAGAAATTTTTAATAGTTTTATTTTGTTAATGTAAACCAATTAATTTTGAGTGTAATAATGAGGTTAAAGTTTGGCGACGTAATAGTTGTAAGGCTTCCTATACCTAGGAGGCGTTGGCACGTAGCGGATCAAATGCCATCAGTGACGGCACATGCAAAAAGTGCATTCCAGTTTAAAATACCAGTAGTAAGTGCTGCAGCGTTAAATTACATTTGACACTACTTGTTCATTACTTTTTCTCTACAAACAATGATAGTAGTATAGTTACATTTTTATTGCACACATGATTTAAATATTAGAGATAAAAAAATCAATTTGCAATTACTCAATATACAGATAAACAAGTAAAAGTTTTTTCTTTTAACATACCCCATCAATAAAGACTTTTGCTTAAAACAATTAATAAATATGACACATTGCGTTTGAATATTTAAAAATAAATATATATGTACCAATTGCAAGAAAAATAAGGCATTTACCACTCTAGCTAAGGCCACTCTAGCAAAGATAGACCCATCGTATCTCGATAGTGTTAATTACAAAGATTCGCAAAAGAATTTAAAATAATTAATGCTCAACTTGTATTATAGACTCTGGCAATACATAAACCTACTACATCTAAATAATGTTAGTCTGAATAATACGTTTAATTAACTGATGGTGCGAATTTCAGCCCTGAAACTACAAATTCAGTTATTTAAAACCTTGCTAACTTTACAAACTAGTATAAACAGATTTTGTTTCGTTTTTTAAGCATAGTACTACCGTCCTCAATGACGGTCCTAAGTTTAAAAAAAAACCAAGTTGTAAATTATAGTACTCTGATAGAATACAAAAATGAACTAGAGTTTCTTTTAACAGCAGTCAAACACATGATATCATACTGTTTTAAATACTGCTCGAGAGTGATTGTCATATGAATCAAAAATTCATGACATATGAAGATAAATTTGCAGTTTGTGAGCATTTAAATAGCTGTTCGAGATTACAAAAATTTACGCTTTTCACGAGATTAAATCGAATTATTTTCCGCTGCTGTACAATGAGGAATTTAAATATTTAAGTTGAGCATTTCGCATATATTTTATTGTTATTTTAGGCAAAAGCATGATCTTTTAATTTTTTAGGTATATAATGTCAACATTAAAATGTGAACTTAAAAAGAAAAACGGTTTTTAAAAGATGTGTTATGATAACATAGATTGAAGCATAATATTCTGGGTTAATAAATATTTCGTGTGTATTGATTTAAAAGTGGTTGCCATAACCCTCATTTTTAAAAGAGCCCCTAACAACATACTAGACAAGCAACAGCGTCAGAGGGTAACTTTATTTCAAAAAAGAAGTAAACAACAATCAGTAAACCTACGTTAATAAATCTATGGATAGTTTCAACAGGAGAGACTACCCGAACTATCTGAACGCTTTTTCTTTTACTTTTAAAGACAATTAACATATATTTTAAGCCTCCATCAGTTACATAACTCTTTACAACTGTAAGACAGCACTGTCCCAGACAGCACATAAGCTTAAATCAAGCTTGACATTGACTTGAATTTGACGTATTAATACAAGCTTGACATTTCAATCCATTAGCTTGATTATTGCGCTGATGGCGCCATCTGTCGCTGTAGGCGAGAAGGAGAATGGACATTGAAAAGTCTAAGGGAAAGGAATGAATGGGATAAGCCCCTCTGAAGTGTAACACGAGGGGAGTTTTAGTTTTATTTACATCTAATTAACATTAGTAATTAGATTAACTAATTAACTAGCCCTAAAAATAAATTTTAATATAATTAACACAATTTAGTTAGTTAATATACTTCACTTTATGGGTGGTAGAAAGAGGCGGTTTCCTGCCGCTACAAAATAATTTATCATCAGTCATAAAAGTACTTGACCATAGAATTAAAAAAAAAAGATTCTATATTTCCAAATATGGAAATTCTTCAAAATAAAATACAATTATACTACAAAATTGATTTCAAAATCAGCCGTTTGTCTCGATTTTGAAAGTTTTAAAACGTGTGCTGCTGTTAAGTTTATATTATGTTTATTTCCCTATTAGTAGAGTCTCTAAATCCCACATAACATTATTTCAATTTTGATGCATCCCATGGAAAAATAAAAGAAACAAATAACACATCGGCCACTTATCAATCTGGCCAGAAAACGGCGTGATAACACCCTAATAGTCACTTCAAACTTTACTCATATCGGCCCGACTGAAAGTGGCGCAACGGTTAGGACGCTCGCCTCCCAACCCACAGGTCCCGGGTTCTATTCTAGCCGCGGAATCTTGATGGAAACAAATTAAATTGAAATTTCGGCGTAGAGGGGAAAATGCGTGGCAAAATAAAATATGTGGGCGAGTTCGCCGACCGGCGCCCCGTCTAATTAAGAAATTTTTTAAGCTTGAAATTAAGCTTGCTATGTCAAGCTTGATTCAAGCTTGAAATATCAAGCTTGATTCAAGCTTGAAATGTCAAGCTTAATGCAAGCTGGGCAAGTGTAAACTAGAACACTTGATTCAAGCTTGCATTAAGCTTACACGCTTGAAATTTTCAAGCTTAATTCAAGTTTATTGACTTGATAAATCAAGCTTGCTGCAAGTTTGATGCAAGTTTGGTGTGCTGTCTGGGGTAAGACCTCCAAAGCTCGAAAGTACTGCCCACTTGAACTTTCTTGCGGCTAATGACAACCAGAATTCCAGATATAAAACACTATGGGAAACGCCCACAACTCACCTCTCCCTGTTGTCGAGTTTGATCCACAGATCGTTGAACTGCCTTTGATGCTTCCCGCGGGTTGGGGCCGGAGTGGACACTGTCCTCAGGAGCTGGACGCCGTGGTGGTGATGACCTCGCTTGCGGTACCTTCTCCGGGAACTATCTTCCCAGGAACCCCGTGTTCCGCTGAGTTCGTTCGTCAGCCTGTCCTCGGGACCTCTTGGTCGAGGATGGTGATGTGGCCTGCGGAAGCTAAAATGGAAGTAATAGGTAAGATAAATCACACCTAACGCACTGATGTTAAAACAAGTTCTAACATGATCTTATACTTAAAGTAACACGATCTATTACTTAACTCCGTGGGCACCAAATTGACCTTTATCATTAAAAGCCCCCGAAACCAGTATATTTCTCGTGATGTCGATGGACAACCTTCGCCATGTTGTGGCTATAGAGAGCAGATAAATCAACATATGATGCAGCTTGCATTACCAAACCACAATTTTCACTCTCAGTGTAATGAGGAAGCAACAATTACAATGAATGTTCTAAAAGAGAATAATGACGTATGCAAGTATAACATGGTTTTGGGTAGCGATAATTTCATGACGTATGCATATACGTCATGGTTCTCGAGGGGTTAAAGCATAGCTAACTTATATGATCCCCTTGTTCCAGAGACATGACTGGAGCGATTTTCTGATGAAGACCGAATGAAATTTTTGGTCGAAACGATCGTAACTTCTTATAAGCAACATTTTATGTGTGCTTTTTTCACAAAGTTTTTATTTATTTTAACACGTTTAGTTTATTAACTTTATAAACGCTTTAAATTCTAAATTTTATTATCGGTGACCGAGTGTTATCTATATAAATTAAATTAGACTTTTGTCTGTACATTTCTTGGAATTCAAAAATTTTGCGATTTCTATCCGTTTCAAGCACCTGGGAATCCGGTGCGACCTTCAAAAAAAAAGTTTGTCTGACTGTCGTTCTGTCATTCTGTCCGTGACGCTTCTTTTGTTCAAGCATCACGTAAAAACGACTGAAGCGAATGATATGAAATTTGGTGTCATGATAGGTGGTCACTCAACTTAAAACATAGGCGACGAATTTTTAAAAATCTTGATTGGATTTAGAGATTTTGCGAAAATCCTTTATAACTGCGTAAATTTGTGTTCGAGCATCCCGTATAAATGACTGGAGCAATTGAAATGAAATTCGGTATTATGATTGGTGGTCACTCAACTTAAAACATAGGCGCCGATTTAAAAAAAATCTTGATTAGATTGTGAGATTTTGCGAAAATCGTTTCAAACTGCTTAAATTTGTGTTCGACCATCAAGTAAAAACGACTGAAGCGATTGAAATGAAATTTGGTATCATGATAGGTGGTAATTCAACTTGAAACATTGTCGTCGAATTTTTAAAAAATCTTGATTAGATTTTGAGATTTTGCGGAAATCGTTTAACTGCGTAAATTTGTGTTCGCACGTCACGTAAGAACTGCAAAGGTGAAAAAATGATATTTGGTGAAATGATAGGTGGTCACTCACCTTAAACTATAAGCATCTAATTAAAAAAAATCGATCAGATTTCGAGATTTTGCGAAAATCGTTTAAAATTGGGTGAATCTTTGTTCACGCATTACGTAATAACAATTAAAGCGAATGATACGAAATTTGGTCACATGATACACGATTGCTCAACATAAACTATAGGTATTCAATTTTTTAAACATTTTTATTAGATTTTGAGATTTTGTGAAAATTCTCTCAAAATACGTTTATATTTCTTCAAGCCTCACGTAATAACGATTAATACGAATGATACGAAATTTCGTGATATGATAGGTAGTTGCTAATCTTAATTCATAGGCATTGAATTTTTAAAATATTTTGATTGCATTTTGAGATTTTGTGAAAATCGTTTTAAAATGCTGAAATTTTGTTCCAGCATCACGAAATAAAGACTGCAGGGAATGAAACGAAATTGAGTGACATGATAGGTTGTCACTCAATTTAAATTCTAGGCTTCCAATTTTTCAAAAATATTGATTAGATTTTGAGATTTTGCGAAAATTATTTCAATAAGCGTAAATATTCGTTCGCCAATCACATAATTATGACTAAAGCGAATGAAATGATATTACTTAGTTACTCTCTAACCTGTAATATTTTAACAATACATAAAAATTTTAACTTCGCTTTCTTTACTTTGGCAACATACTACATCCATTCTGCGTACTCCTACAATGCTGACGAAAGTTCTTGCTTTTTGGAAATTTGCATTCACTATAGTAACCCGTCAACGACGGGCACTTCAGCTAATATTAAAATATTATCACTTAGCATACGGAAGTTTTCATATCTTCCTGGCTAATACTATACATAACTGCTAGCTATTTTTAGCAGTTATGTAGTATTTTGTTTTAGGTGAATACTATGCAACGCAGATATAAAACAATCCTATACCCTTACAACCACATTTTACAAAAAGTAACTTTTTACTTAAAAAATAACAAACGCGGTATAATTGCGACAACAGCCAGAAACTACAAGCTTAATTAAGTAAACTATTGTTCACAAACAGTGTTTAGTTACATTATGTGTAAGTTGACATTTTTACTGATAACTGATAGTTGTCAAACCTTTTACATTAAAAAGAGTATTGACGTTTAAAATTTGGAAATTCCAAAAGAGTTTGGGCTATCAAGATCTTTATCATTAACGTATCATATTTACACCTTAACGCCTTCACAATTTTTTAAAGATTTTCTAAAAGAAAGTGAAACAATAGATCTCAATTAAGCAACGCTCTGTTATCTATCAGTAAGCTTCAACAAAGGGGCGCTAAAATCGGGGTTTTATTTAAGTTCTAACAAAAGGGTCGGTGAAACTAACGGGATCCCTCGAAAATCCTTCAACTGATTAAATAATAAATCACTGTTTCGAGTCGAGTGTCTTCAAAGGAAACACGGAATGAAAGGATTTAATTAAAGTAGACAGGACAGGGATTAGATTTCCCCCAGGGGCCATGTATTTTTCTGACCTCAATCGGAGCTTTGTTGCACGTCAAAGACTATTTTGATCGAGTTGTAGCGTCAAAGTTAGGTGAAAGTATAGAATTCAAATAAATATTGAAAAGGAGACAGGATCTGATTCAATATTTGTGTTAGTAGTTATTGTATTTTCCACGTTAGTATATTTTCTGAATTTTATCGCACTTCCAAAAATTTCTTTAAGAAATTTTCTTACACAATTGTTTATCTTCCCTTTTTGCTGAAGTCTTCCAGTTAGAGTAGACGGATGTAAAATTTTCTACACCTTTATCAACAGCTTTTGATTTCGGTATGAAAATATTTGAAGACGTGTATTTGTTTGAACGAGGTTGATTCCACTTATATAACACGCAGTAGCTCTAAACTGCAGCGCTGGTTTTGGAAGATTCCCTGACAGATTTTTTTGTAGGGATTATTACATGCTCAAGATTTGGACTCCTTCCAAATTAAAATTACTAAATAGAAATTAGTGGTAGTCTTCCTACAAAAGCGTTAAAATGTCAGTTTTGTTATAGATAATAAAAAACACGCTTGAAATTTCTTTGAAATGCTGAAATTGGAGGCAAAAAGAAATAGAGGTAAGTAATTTTAAATTTTAGGCATTGCAGGCAAAAAGAAATAGAGATAAGTAATTTTAAATTTTAAGGAAAGTCACATATTTTAATAAATATGAATACGAATATGAATCGTTCCCTACATTCTATAAAATTATAAAATAAACAGTTTTAGTAATGGAACATTAAATCAGAGCAAAAACTTCTTAAAAAACCTTTAAAAATTTACAGTACTTTGCATTAATTTTATATAGTAGTGTAAAATAAATCTTAAACGGTTACATTATAAATTTACATTTCAAATGTTAATGGTCTAAATTTAGAGTCTTTCTACACTAGTTATCAAACTTTTTTAAAACAATGTTAAAGTATCGTGGACGATAATGGAATTATTGTATGCAGGCTTACATTCTTCAACCGTGTTTCTCATTATAAAGGTTAACGCAAGCTTTGGGCCTAGGAATCGTTCAGTAAGGCAGGACGCCAAATGCATTTCATTTTTAAGAAATCAGATCTTAAATCGCCCTGCTATGGGTATGGCAGAGCCCCTCCATATTTAAAACTGATATTAAATAGTGGTGCCTTATAACGAGATAAGAAATCTTGTTATAATCCGGGTTCTAGACGAATTAAAGAATAGTAATAGTCTGCTTTGCTCCCTTTAATGATAATATTTATGGCAAACTGAGTATTCGTCGATTTGTTTGGTTAGTTTTTAAATTAAGTAAAACATTAATAAGGCAATTATATATCGTTAATAAAAATACTTTTAAATATTTCTTATTTCTTCCTTGATATTTGGTTAGGAGGGACATCCTATCCATATACTAATGCATGTTTAAAAATTGCATTTGGAATACAGATACAGCGCGACAGATGGTAATGTAAAATGGTAAATTGGAAAATGGATCCCTTTCACATTCTCTTAAGTATGAGGTTACATCACATAAATAGCATAATCGCGAACCTTTACGTGCGATAGTATAAGCATAGCTGCCAACTCTTCCGATTCTAGCAGATAAGATTCTATTATTAATTTTGGCATGACGGTTCACCCTCAATTACAAGTTCATATTTTTATTTTAAAGCAAATCCCTATTAAATTTGTGGTGGGAAATCTTCCGGAAAATTTTCTACTTCAATTTTTTCAGTTATTTTGCTTTAGATTTTAAATTTGGGCTTATGATAAGTTTAAATTGCCTAGTAAAAATTAGTGGTGGAAAATCTTCCGATAAAATCGGAAGGGATGAGAGTTACGTTTTAGGCATCGTAAGTTTTATTGAAGGTTTATTTACACTAGAAGTACAGCAGGACGACGCTGCTTTTAGCCATATTGTAATATAAAAATTACTGTTCACAGAAGGTGATCCCCTGAAAATTAGCAATCCAGAAAGAATTTGGCGGACACTGGATTATTATTATTATTATTTTAAATCTTAAAGAGGGTGACTATCGGAATATGTTTGGAAACTTTGCGTTAGATCCTCTGCTGTTAATTCCATTCATCGTTTGATGAAACTTGTAAGGAGGAATAACTTTCAGATATTGTGAACACTTAACAATTATAATTCTGATTTCACGGAATCGCAAACAAGATGGCCGAAAAAAAAAGAATGTGGGTAGTGTCGGAGGGAAAGGGGGGGGATTCTGGTATATGTATATATATATATATATATATAAGTTAATCTGTATTTCGAATCTCCAGGGGCCTGGGGATGGAAAAAAATAAAATAGAAAACTAAAATACATATACGAAACTTTCACAATACTCTTTGAAGCAGCCCGCTCCGACTTACCTGACAACTTTTAGATACTATTCAGCAGGTCAAAGCAGGGGGTCATCCCAGAAAGAACGATGGAATAAATCAAAAAATAAAGAAAAGGGAACCGAAAATCTCTTTGATCTACGCCGCACGAGTTGCGTCATTTAGTTACTTCCAAGGCTTTTTGCATTGGATTCTTATTTTTTCTTTCTTTCTTTTATATTTTTCGCACTTATTATTTTTGTACGGCTGAAAGCTGGGCCTGATGCAGAGTTATCTCGGCCGGATTGACATCTCGCGTGGTTTGAAACGTCCACCCGTAATTCTTAATTGTCCGGTGGCAGCGAGCTCTAAACCCTATCTCGCCCGGAGCTGTGACCCGCGATGCAAAAAGAGGGGTGATTTGGGAATGATTTGTGCGTGCCGTGATTCGGAAAATAACCTTTTGTTTTGGTTCTGTTTGTTGTTACACGCGATAAACATTCTAGAAAGCAGTCGTAACTTTTCTAGTTTTCTTTAGGACTGTTTTTAAACAGCTGTTTTCGTAATGAAACGTGTAGCTGTAGTCCTATAATAATTTGGTATTTCTCCCGGTAGGATTCCAGCAAATTTCGTCCGTTCAGGACAGAATGGGATAACTGGACAAACCTCTGGGAGCAGCTCACCTTTTTAGTTTTAAGCATTTTTTTTTTTTTCTCTCGGAGTATTCTGCTGTTTAGCGAAATTCCATATCAGGGACCCAGTCCAGCTAAGCAGCAATTCATTATTTTTTACGAATTTTAACATTGTTTACATTGATATTTTACATGGTGGTACAATATTCAATAATATACAAAAATATTCAATAATGTTCAATATACACTAAATATTCAGCAAAGTACACTGAATACAATAATTCTTTCATTTTCACAAAGTATCTTAATTGCATAACTGTAGAACGTTTGCCAATTTAGCCATTTTGTGGCTAATTTTCGGAAAAGCTATTAGTGACTGTTCTAGTCCTATTCTTTCGTTTTTAAGTCATTTATGGCTATTTTTAGCATTTCCGTCCACTGTTGATTGATACTGTTCGTTCCTCTTTCTCATCCTTTCCGTTTGCTTCATTTCTGTTAGTAAAGGGTATTTAATATATAATGTGCATGCGCAAATTCGAAAGTATGAAAATTTTCGTCACTGTACTTGTCCTTTTAAAAACATAGATGATATACAGCAAAGAAATAAAACTGTACCGATGTCGACCAACACCTCCTAGATATAGAAATCCTTACAATTCCTACGTCACCAGGCTTTGAAGTCATAACAAGGCCTACAAAAGCGACGTCGTCACAGTTTTAATTTCACAAACTAAAACTATTTAAAATTTCTCGTGAATGCTTTTGCATTGGAATCTTATTTTTTCTTTCTTTCTTTTATATTTTTCGCACTTATTATTTTTGATAATAAATTAAAATTAAATTACCTTTATCATACAATATTGTTCATTCTGATCTATATCATATTATCTAATTAGTCATGGCTAAAAACTGCCATTTGTCCTAAAATTATATTTTTTATCTGAAATTATTAAAATATTACAATTTAGGATAAACACACCAGAAATTTTTAATAGTTTTATTTTGTGAAAATGAAACTTTTATGCTTAGGCTCATTGATCGCGTCCAAGCTTTTTGATGTAAATGTTGTAGGGTTTTCTGTATATAGGAGGCGTTGCGTCGACTTGCTGTGTCTATATGTTCAGGGTGATCAGAACTCTTGTAAAATATTTTAGGGGGTATAGTAGCGCATGTGGAGCACAAATTAAAATAGAAACCCCGGTCTATCTCGGATAGAATGAAAAAGTTCAAAATCTTAGTAAATCCCTATTTCTGAAGTTTCTAAACCAGTTAAACAAAAAGTAATCCCGTATTTAGAAAGAGCTGGATAAATACTGTAAAATGACGCCAATTACAATACCTAGCTTTGATGGCGAGTATAAGAAATGAAACATAGAAAAAATGCAAAATGAAATATTTACCAACATTTTACAATATTAATTCCGCAAATACCGTTCAAGATAGAATGAGTAAAATTAACGGAAATTTGGCCCATTCTGATAGCTTTCCGAAAAGCTTTCTGTGAACTAACTATATTGGTTTCCTTGTGCAGAAGAAATTTAAATTTGTCTTCGTTAGATCACTAATTTTTTTTTTTTTTTTTTTTTTTTTTTTGGAAAAAGTGGCTCCGCCCATCCAACTCGTGTGCACGCCTTGAGTCATTTTTCGAAGTCCATTCTGCTGTTTCTAAATTTGTTTTCGTTTTCAATTTATGAAAAAATTTGCTGCGGTGCTTCGAAAACTGAGTTGAGGCGCACACATCATTCGGATGGGCGGAGCACCTTTCCAAGAAGCTAGAAATTTAGTGATCTGTAGCTAAGAGAAATTTATTTTTTTTCTGAACAAGGCAACCGATATAGTTCACTGTAAGCTTTTCCAAAAGTTATCAGAATGGGCCAGTTTTCAGTAAATTTTACTGATTGTATCTTGAACGGTATTTGCAGAATTAATGTTGAAAATTATTGGCAAATATTTCATTTTGAATTTTTTCCCTGTTTCATTCTGCGTAAGTCGCCATCAAATCTAGATATTGTAATATACAATCGAAATCATTTTATAGGATTACTTTTTGTTTAGGGTTTTTAGAAACTTCAGAAATAAAGGAATTTACTTTTTGAACTTTTTCATTTTATCCGAGATAGTAGAAGAAAGTAGGATATAGACCAGTGGTTCTACGTTGATTTGTGCTCTACATCAGCTCTCCCATCACCCCCTAAATATTTTACAAGAGTTCTGAATCATCCTGCATACTTAAGTTTTAAAGTAAGGCACAGTAACGTGTAGCTAACACCATATATGTGAGCGACAACCACGTAAGTCATGGTATAGTTTCACATGTAAATACGTGCATACAAAGTATTTTTCTTAGTGACTGGAGACTAAAGAAAATAACGACGTAGAACTTTTTTTAGTCTTAGATAATACATATATAGAACAAATTACAGTTTACTCCGGTTATAGTAAACCTCTGGGGACCGGCAAATTTCGTTCACACTACCCGCAGTTCACTAAAACCTATGTTTTCCCATGTTGAACAATAAAACAATACAAAACTAGAAAATAGTATTTTATACAAAAACTGAATGTTTATTAAGTAAACCAAACATAGTGGATCGCATTTATGATTATAGAAATATTTATTAAGTAAAGCAAACATAATTAGTTCCATTTATGGAAATAATGTATATTCCATTCTGTAGGAAAAAACGTGCCGTCGGTATTAAGCTGTGATATTGCATTGGGAATGGAAAAGGAAACCGTCCAAGATCAAGAGCCAAAATTCCACTTTTTGTTCTTTTTCGAAAGTTTTTGTCAGAGAATGCTCTTAAGCATTACAGATATATATATATATAATGGATGCGCCAAAAGCTCGTTACAATTTTAAAAATTCATAAGAAAGGAAGAAATGAAGATAAAGACGTGCGGTTGTACGTAAAGGCTTAAAACGAAATCGGATTTTTTAAGATACAACAAAAATTTTAGTTAAAAAAGTCACCGGTAGAGGGCACTTATGACCCGAAACACAATGAATAGGACAACAGTGACTTGGCTAATTTAGCTGTTTTGTAAAAAAAGTTTTAATTCTATAAAATGAGTGACCATTATTTGGGCCGGAAACAGAATGACACTTAAGATGACCTTATGAAATATACCCCCCCCCATATGACCCTATATAATTTTTTCTGTTTGGACTATATAAACCACTGAAAATATTGTTTTTAAAATGCAAACAAACGTTTTTTTGTATAATAAATCTTTAGTTTTTTTTTTTTCTTTTACTCGAAATGTTTTTTTTTTTTTAATGCTTTGGTACATTTTTTCTAGGAATTTGTTTCAGGTAAACAGTTGAAACTTAAAAAAAAAAAAAAAAAAGGTTAACTAACTTCTTTTTTAAATACCTAACACTACAGATCTGAGTGAAAAATAATTAGAAAGTAATGCTTTTGGTGCTTTTTTTAATTTTTGAGTTTTTAAAAGCTTTTACAGTAAAATATTTTTATTGTTATTTATTTTTAAACAAAACAAAAATCGCTTTTTATTATTCTCAGACAGTATATTTTCTGATGCCGTACAAAATTTTAAGGAGATAAACTTAATAGTTTTTTTCGAAAAGTGCACCAAACTGACATGTTGTTCAAAAAGTTTCTTACAGATATGTTAATTAGTTCTTGAAAACTAATTTTTTAATCAAATTCATTGTTTCAAATTTATACATGGAATGTTATGTTTGTACATACAGCATACAAAAAATTTCATTTCTATCTCTATTTTGAAATAAAGTACATGTTAAATCATTTGCAAGAAATGCCTCTCTTTACTCGTTGAGATGTGCTGCATCCTTACGTGTACACATTAAGTACTAAGATCATTGCTCCAATTTTTTTTTCTCTGAATGTTTTTCAGATGCTGCATTTTTCTGTAATAGAAAAACTGATTTTTTTTCCTGTTAAATAATAAATTATTACTAAAAACGTATTTTAAATAATAAATTATTACTAAAAATTACACCAAATATTTCAGTAGTAAAATACATGAAATTTTAAATACATGCATGTATTTCTAAAAGTAAAACTTTAAAGTTTAATTTAATAATTTCTGTAACACAAGTACATTAATATTAAAAAGATAATTTCAGCAATTTAAATACATAAGGCGACGAAAAATGTAACAATATAGAGAACTATAATTTCCAGAAAACAATTATAATAAAAATAACTAGACATATTTACCGTGTTTACTCGCGTAATAGTCGCCCTCGTTTAATAGTGGCATCCTTGTTTTGATCCAGAAAAAGTCGACAAAATATTTTTCCGCATAAACGCCACAGTAATGTATTTGACCCTTCATTTATGTCTATAAAAAATATTACTATAAAAAATACCTCATTTTCGTGTGCAACTGACGAAAGTATTATTTGATGTACAGCACATAATGTGGAGACAGTAAGTTAGTAATTTTATTGTAATACCAGTAATATTTTAGGTTTAGAGGGTACAATATTATATAATAGATTTCCCCGCATGATAGTCGCACCTAGACTTCACAACTTCTCATGAGCCTCTAGTAATAAATATATGCAACTAATATTTTGGTTTTAAATTATCTCTCCTGGTGGCTGCACAATCAATGTGCTTCCAATGTACACACATACCTCCAAGGTGCACCACCTTCCTTTACATTTACGGAAGTTTTTCCAGCCAAAAAAGTTCATAAACAAACAGCAGAATTAACTGAATTAACTGATGTGAAGTAGAAAAAATGCAGAAATTTAATGACCTTGAAAATAAACAAAGCCTCAAATGCGTTCAATATTTGCAGAAATGTATATTTTAAAGATTTTCAATAAAAATTCTTACGATTTTCTTAATCATTAGTAAAATCGTGCAAACAATATAAATTTCTGCACGAAAAAATCGTACAACTTGGCAGCTATAATGTTATGTAAGAATTTGAGGTAAATTAAAATCTAAAATCTTTGCTTATTACTACTTAAGATCTTTTAATAAATTTAATTTTAAATTTAAAAATGATCTACTATATAACACATATATCTTCTTTGTACGTCTTTGGATTCTCTCGTTGCTAAATAAATGCATCTTTTCGAACACTTTTTAAATGAACATGTATATAGGCACGTGGTCCATAGCCCCCGCCCCCCCCCATCTCCTTCCATCAACACCTTACACTTAAATAGGTCGCAAATGCAACGGTCCCATCCTACCAATCATGCAAGGCACCTGCTTTTAAATAGAAGCGGTCGGAAGTGCGAGGATTTCAACCCCGGTCGGAAATAAGACGACACCAAGTATGTTAGCCTAGACATTGACAATTCATCTGTATTTCGGAACAGGTGCTTAATAATATCTTTCTCTCTAACTGAACACAAGAGACACTCTTTGTAGAAATCGAACATAACTTCTGCTGTCCAGAAATTTTTAAAATTCACAATTACCGAAGTCATGGTTCATTAAAACCGAAAAATGCTATGAACATTTCTAATGTATGTAAATTGGGACTATTGAAATGCGTTCACTAAAGCCGAAAGTTTACTATATCCGGAGTTGACTGTATATTCTTATTTTTGCAATGAAACATCTCGGAAGTGAACGAAACACGAATCCTCAAGATTTCAAAATCGGGAATGCGTAAGACCAGGTATCCCTAAAATGTCATACAACGTACCGATGCAGAGCGTACATACAAAATCTGAATTCTGCAAGACTACACCAATCAGGTGCAGTAGTATCTTGAATTACAAGCGCTTTCGTGAAAACAGCTACGTTATGGAACTGATGTATTAAATTTTAACTGAAAAGCAATTTGATAATACTGGTTGCGCAATCGAAATGACAAAATATTTTCTTCCTCTTGTATTGTTACTAGCTTTTATTTAACTATAAATTTTAGTTTTTAAATAAATCTTCCATTTTTATTTTCCGAACAAGTACCATCTAAGGAAAGTATTGTACTCACAAAAATAAATAATCGACTGATAATTTTTTAAATGTACCGACAAGGTTCGATAGATACTAAGTCAATTCTGCTAGTTTTTTGATATATACAGGTTGATTCAGATCTCATGTAAAAAAAATTATGGAGTGATAGAAGAGCTCATGTGGAGCACAAATAAACATAGAACCCTTGCTCTACCTAAAACTGTTTTTCTACTTTCACGGATAGAATGAAATACTTCAAAATCTTAGTAAATATTTAATTTCTGAAGTTTCTAAACACGCTAAACAAAAGTAACCCCATAGCTAGAAAAAGCATGGAAAATCCTACAAAACACCATCAAATGTCTTAAATATCTAGATATGGTGGCCAGTTAGAAGCAATGGAACGGTGGGAAAATGCAAAAGGAAATATTTGCCAACAATTTTAAACGTTCATTTTTGAAAAACGATACAATCATTAAAATGTACTAAAAATAGACCCATTCTGATAGATTTCAATAAAGCTTATAGTAAACTATATCGGATGCTTTCAAGGGTGCCGGCAGGCTTTTTTCCAGGGGGTGGATCCAAGATACACACACACGCACATATACATGTGTGTGTGTGTGTGTGTGTGAGCAATACATACAGAAAGCATAAGCAAACTGAAACAAACCTTCATATTCCTAATTATATATTATTAAAGACAAACACCAGCAACAACTTCATGCCCACGTTAAAACGTACTGACTTTCAAAAGCCACAATAAAAGAAAGTGGAATGGAAATTAGTAAGCTCTGCAATGCTCATCAGGTACCACCATGTAATGTATGCGATCTTTTGCTCTGGATAAAATTCCTCTGTTAATTTTGCTAACGGGGTTTTAAAGGAAGGCAACAACAATATTTTGTTTCTTGATTAAGGATTTTTACGTGTTTTTTGAAAGCTTCGATAACCTAACACTGAGTTGAGTTTGTTGACTATGTGCAGTATCTGAGCGAATCCCCATAGCTGCGATTTACGAACAAATGAAACAAGAACAGGGTAGTAATAATGGTAGTTACTTGAGTGTGTGTGAAATATAAATAAAAATGTTTGAGTTTCTAGTGTTTAAAATTATTCAAATAAATGCAATGAAAAATTGAGAATAGTACCGTTTCTATACTTCCTTACTAAACCGCATTTACAATTGTTTTTCATTGTGCTACCAAGCCTAGACATTTTTAAAGACTGTTCAAAATACAGAACACTGTAATATTATTCTGGTTTTTCTTTTATTTCATTGAATATATTGCTGAAATTTCATTGCATTTCTTTTCAATAGAGTCATTCTTACCGATTTTTTAAATCTTTATTTATTTATTTATCTTTAAGTTTTCCTACAAACTTATTTACATCTTCTTCTCTGCTTTTTTTTTTTTTTTTTTTGTTTCCCAATACGTGTTATTAAACTCGAGGATTTTACCTAATGTCTCTGAACAGGCTTATCATTTCACTTTATTAGAGCATCCAGACATTATACGCAGTTTTCAATTTCCCTTCCCCTTTGCATAAGCTTGTATAAAAACAGAAAATGGCGTATTGCTGCAATTTTCTTCATTAAATTTTAATGATGGTGACAAGTTTGAAGCGTCTTTCTGGCTTCCTTGTCGCTTGTTTCTAATGAGGGTATTAATACTTGACTAATGGCATCTACCCACTAGAGTTTGTTAACGAACGAACTCCCGCCAGAGGGTCCTGCGGAGAAATGCAGCTACTGTCAACGGGAAGTTCAGAAATAATGATGTTTTATAAACGTTGATTTTTAATTTCCGAAACTAATAAGCAAAAGGTGACCATGCTGGAAGGCTGGGAATAAAAAATAACAGACTCAGAATTTTTCTCTGCCGTTATAATGAGAATGGAAAAGGGTAGTGTTCAAAATTATAAAATATAGTTTATTTTATGTTTGTTGTAGATATATATACGGTTTTTTTTTTTTTTAAGTAAAGTAACTACGAAGTTCATTTCCGGGAAACAATGTTATGGAGGAATGCAATCCTATGTTAAAATTATGACTTAAAAAGTCAGTTAGAATTTCCTATTCTTATATATATATATATAATACAATCTTGATGAGATAAGTCAATCGTCGCCTTATCGAAAAATTCCAAATTATCCTGAGTCTAGAAAACATACAGATATAATGTACTTTATCATGGAAAAAGAAAAGACACAAGATTTTGCTTTGAAAAATAATTATTAATAGTTTTTTGTTTCTTTGTTTTACAAATGACATCAAAACCACACCCATGTTAATCTTTCAGCACTAGCATATCACTTTAAGCACTAGGATGTCACCACTTGCAATGTCATCGTGAGCGGATTGGCAAACGCGTCGGAGTGAACAATCGCCGGATTATCGAGACTATACTGCTGTTTGGTTTAAAGAATAAATAGATAAAGAAACGGGCTTTTTAGCATCCACGCAGCTTAGTGGCGTACAAACTGCGGCACGCCGAAACTTCTTTAAAATTCAACTGTCACAATTTTATTCTAAAGAGGGTGGGGGATGAAACTACGATACACATTTTTACCCTCCGCTAAAGAGGGTAATAGTTTTTGGCAGACAAAAAAAGGTCGTGGATGATAATTGATAGTAGTAAATAAAGTAAGCATATGCACTTTTGAAATTCGCATCATATGGATCAATAAAATACATGAAAAATCTTTATTGTTTTAGTGTATACGCAAAAATACATTTAGCTTTACGTTAGTTACAAAAGGATGAAGTAATAAATTCGAGCAATTTTTCACAAAAGATTTACGAATAGTTTTGTATTAATAACTATGAATTAAAAGTAATTAAATTATTTACGTATATTCCATCAAGGTGTTTGCGGGGATGGCAACGAAGATTCTTTTCCTCTTTTTCTTTCGCTGGTTGCCAGGACGATAGTTTAGAATAAAAATAACTTTTTTGTTCTAAACAAATTTATGTAGCTGAAAGGTGTAATATATCTAGACAAAAAAAGGTCGTGGATGATAATTGATAGTAGTAAATAAAGTAAGCTATTAACCGTGATTGATTGAGACTATGGTGCTTTCTCAAGAGACTAAAGACCAAATCATATCGCTTTATTTTTCTGACACACCACTCACGCAGTGTGAAATAGCTCGTAGGCTTGGTATTTCACGCTCTACTGTTCAGTATTACATCGTTAAATATCAGAAGAATATACCCGGGACTGTTGTTCAAGGCCGCGCTGGCCGTCCTCGCCAGTTGTCTAATCCGGAAGAAAGTCATCGTGAAATTAACCGTCTATTTATGCAAAGAAAAAGGGAAGATCCAGATTTTCGTGCTCAAGAAGCGGAATCCAAATCCAGAAGACAAGACAGAAAACGTTTACGACTCTGTCTAGATATACCATCGAAAAGACCAAGAACAGATACTGATCTAAATGTAAGGTGTGAAGAGCTAGAATTTCGTAAATTAGCTGAGAAATTTTTCGAAGCTGTTGCTGATGGTCCAATCCACCAATGCTATTGTTGTGATCGACTGTGGTTCAAAAAGTCAATAAGAACCCTTTCCAAAACAACTTTACTGTCCAAAGGAGCGACAACGGACTTTATAAAACTAGTCTTTTACAAAGATATCGGTGATATTGGCAAATTTTGCAGAACATGTTACGATTGTTTGATTAAATTGACAATACCACAATTAGCTATAAGCAATGGCTTCGAATTCCCCGAAATACCGGATTGTTTAAAATACTTGACACCACTGGAAGAACGGTTGGTTTCTCCCCGTTTGATTTACATGCAAATACATCCTGTACATGGCTGCCAATACAAATTAAAAGGTTCTGTCAAAAAACCTCTTTAGCGGAGGGGAAACTAATTTCAGCTGAAGGCTGAATATTTTATTAGCTCTTGGTTGGTTGGTTGGAGTTTATGGGCACAAGATATTATTTTCATTTGCATTAGTGCCAATTATTGCACTTTTATGGGGGCATAATTTACTACTAACTTTTACATTGCATCTTCCATTCAGTACAAATTATTTATATAAAAAAATACTGTTTAAAAATTGTGGTAAAAAATCTTCAATTTGTTAATTTCGCTTTCATTTAAAAGTGGGCATGAACACTCTACGAATGCAAGATGGTGGTTGGGTCATGCTTTTAACGAAATATTCCGAAAAATTATTGATATAACTCTGTCTCAACCGTAACACAATATTTCTATTGGTAAAAAGGTTAATCCAAACAGTTTAATTTTATTATTTTCAAACCAAGCATAATGCGTTCATAAATATTTTTAAGTAGTGCAATTTTAAACCAGACTGTACGTGCATATTTTACTTCGTTGATAAATTTCAATTTTTTAAAATTTAAATAAGAATAAATGACATCGTACAGAAGACACATACATTAAGAAAATAGTGCAATACATACGTTTTGGGAAATACAAAATGCTTACCCTTCAGTTTCAAAGAAGTTTAGTCTCCATAGAGGCAGGAGAGCGAAAATTAGATTTACCACTCTCCTGGCTGGCTGGAGATTCGAAATTTTTTTGCAGCTGAAGAAAGGGTGGACGTTTTATACCATTAGAACATAACCACTGTGATATTTTTTTTATGTACGTGTGTTCAGCACTGATTACTTATCTTTATTTTATATTACGAATAGATTTTGTGACGATTTTTATTACTTTCATAGTTTTCAAAAATACTGTCTTAGTGCTTTGGGGGATTATAATAATAATATTTATTTATTTTTCCTTTTTTAGAGATTTCGTGCATTTATATTTAACTATTTTGGTTTTTTTATGAAACATTTGGTTTCAAAACCAGCATTTTTCTTTCAGACTAAACTTGGCTTATAAAATTTGTGCATCTCTAACGTAAGTATAATCACAACTACGACAACTCCAGCCATTTAATTAACTACGTTTTGTAGACTGCATATCCTTATATTTTTGCGATAGTTTCGAAATTTTCTAACACAAAAATTACTATTTACAAAAAGTGGTACATTTTATGCCCAAAATTGTTTCAGCTATGTATTATAGACAATACTGCATCGTGGTGTTATATTGCTTAAGATATCAATATCGATTTATCTATGATGGCACAATTGCAGCTACGGATACAGAACAGTATCAAGATGAAGAGGTTTTTCAATGCACCGAACGGTAACAGTTAGTGACAAATGAGATGGCATCAGAAAAGAACGGGAAGTGGAGGGGCTGGGGGCTTCCTCAAAATCTATTTGGGCGCACGTGACTTGAGAGAAAGTCTCCGGCGGGCGGTGAAGCTGGTAGTGGTACCAACCAACTCAACTCATCTCCCCACTCTCAAAGCAAAGCTCTTCATCAAAAATACGTTTGGTATGTGACAGGAAGGGGTGTTTACTGGTTGAGGGGAGTTCATTGGAGATGAATGACTGTTCTTAACATCGATGGTTCATGAACATTCCAATCTCTTTTGTCACTTTTTGGAATATCTCTTTGCAGTCCTGGGTGTATCACAAAAGCTTAGATAGATAATCTCTGACAAAGTCATTTATTGAGTATAGATTAGATAACTTCTATAATGTTAAAGAAACTTTTCTGGATTGCAGGATCCCCGTTAATAAAATCAAGCCAAATGTTGTCAATCGTGGCGAGTTTTTGTTTAAACAGCGTCAAATTTGGTGCCAAAAATAAGTTTTCAAAACTGAACAAGCGATTATTAGAACAAGCTCGCTAATATTTGGCGAGAAGCCCCAAACTCAATGGTATCCTATGAGAAAATTAACGGTCTCGTGCTCTATTGACCCATTACATGCGACAAAATGCAAATTTTAATTATTGACGCGTAGAATATGAATCTTAGAATAAATTAAACCTCAGAATAACAGATCAGTAATAAAATTCTTAACAATACGATCGTCGTGCACTTAGTTGTAAGACTTTCGCATCACTCAAAGTAATTATAATTACACATTCATAGCTGCCAACTCTTCCGGTTTTTCGGAAAGATTTTCCACCACTAATTTTTACTTACGAATTTAAGGTTACAATAAGTCCAAAATTTTATTGTAAAATAAAACTATCTGAAGATAGTGGTGAAAAATCTTCCGGAAAAACCAGAAGAGTTGGCAGCTATGCACATTATATAAGCTTTATGCATTATCATAGCTACCAACTTTTACGCTTTTTTTGGAAGATTTTTCACCACTATTTATTTTGTTAAATTTAATTATAAAATTAAATGTAAAATATCATAATCCCAGGGTAAGGTGTAAAGTTGGTAAGCCAGCGTTGTGCAATTTAGAGCTGTCTTTATACAGTTATTCAAATGAATAACTGTATAAAAAGAATATACGAAAACACAGACTGTGAATAAAATGTTCATGTTAAGTTAGTGGCAAAAATAAGCTTTATAGTCGAGCATAAAAAATGGGTGCTTTAAACCAAAACAGATCTCAAAACTTTCAGCAATCTCTCGGGTAGATGCTAAACAAATCAAGAATATACTTAAAAATGTTTCAATAAAATAATAACTTTAAAATTACACGAGCAGTTAATAACCCCATAACTTTTAAGTAAGTGGCATTCAATGTCAGTTTTGACGACAACCTGCTTAATATAAAAGCGAAGTAAAAATTATTGAAGTCACGATGCAATGCTAGAAAAATATTTGCTTAATGGCAAAAATTTGGGAAAAAAATATGCGCATATTATTTTAGATATCTTAGCGGCATACTCATTTATCACCATCAACTTTTCACGAATTTGTTGCCGCAAGCAACGAAGTTGAAAGATACAAAAATAATCATTCCGTTAACGCCGTAAAAATAGAAATCTGTGCCAAAAGTGTGAAGCAAGGGGGAAAAAAATAAATCAGTCAGCACTGTATAAAGATTTTACACTGATGCTTTCATCCTGTTTTTCTTTTTTTCAAAACCAAGAAAATGGTCTGTCTCATTTGCTTTAAATATATAAAAGGTAATTTTTACGATGAGTTTTCAAAAGATTTTAGTAAGCACTGTGAAATAAATGCATACTCTCAAACTTTTACTATCTCTTGGGAAAATTATCCACCGTAATTTTCATACAGTTTTAATATGAAATAAACATTTGATTTCTTTAAACTTCCTGTAGCAATAGAAGAAAGTGTGGTGATAGTGGATAATCTCTCTATTCTAAAAAAAAAAAAAAAAAAATAGTTAAGGCCGCTGTCAGAGCTTGTTGACCTATCTTCTCTTAAACCGTGGGGATTTGAATTTCGAGAAACATGTTCCCGAATGCGGAAAACTCCGAGGAACCTGATAAGGTTACTTAAATTTCGAAAATCGAATTACTTTAGAAGATATTAATAAAAAACTGAAAACACATAAAATAAAATGGTTGCCAGATTTGGCATAAAATCATTCATTTCTTTGCAGCAAAGCAATTCCAATTATGTAGAATCACGTGGTAATTGTCAAACATGAAGTAGAATTACATCCATTTTACGCCAAATTAAAAAGTATATGAAATAAGTAACTCAAAATGAGTTACACAGAGTTGAAAATTTTCAAATTGTAAGTTCGCTTAGACAACAGGAGTTTAGAATTAGCGATTATTCGTTTTTCCAAAACAGAATAACTAATATCTTGAAAATGAAAAATAATTAAAATGCTGATTATTTTAAAGCCGGTTCGGTCCAGCTGGATTATTTGCTACCAGTAGGAATATTTGGTGGCGTTAACTATGCCATTATAGCAGTTATAGTAGACTTTGGATATTTGCCAGCGCGGTGAGATGGTATAATTCGTGGTGCTAAGTACGCCAATGTGCAAAGAATTATGTAAATGAAAATATGGATAACGGTTTTCCGGGAACCTTAAATGAACAGTAATTATAGGTTGTGAGCAATAAAGTTGGTGTAAATCGCTACATAATCAAAGTCGCCATTGGTGGCAAGCTATCCTGTTCCGTAGCTTTTATGAAAGAAAATATAATAATTAGCTCTAAGACATATACGCAAGTCGCCATACTTGACTATGTATATACGCAAGTCGCCAAATTATGAAAATTCTCCATAATTACCTAATACGTAAGGCTTACCATAGGTTTCACATAATTACAAATAGTGCGAGGTTTAAATTTTTATGTTCCAAGCAACATGCAAGAACCAAGCAATGTGTTGCTCGGTAACATTTTATCTTATCCAACGTTTGGGTTTTGTTTGTTGAAATTTTTTTTTTACGACTAAGTCATTTTAGGGGCCAAATGCCTCATATCAAATGCGAGCGTAGCGAGTCTAGGGGCCTTGGCCCCCCTTCTTCAAAGGAAAAAAAAAAAAAGGAAGAAAATCTGAAACACTTTCGGATTTTAAATACGCACTAAAGTGCTGTAGATTAAAAGCGTGTCATAATTTATGTATCGTCCCTACTTTCTTCCTTATTCCATAAAGTTGGAAAGTGTATCATTATTCATGAGTGTACCGTGTTTTTCATCCTTGTTTCATAAAACAGATCTTTTGAATCGAAATATATCTTAAAATCGCGTACTAAAACTATTTTACAATCTTCGCCAAGTATATTCGAACTATAGGTATATTACAACTATATCGCGTAGACATTTTAAATACTGTTTGGAATGGGCATCATAATCCATGAGTGTATAGCGTTTTCCTTCCTTGTTCCATAAAACACTTCTTCGGAATAGAAATCTATATTAAAATCGCCCACCAAAACTGTTTAACAATTTTCGCGAGGCATAGTCAAACTATACTTCACCTTTACAAATACTATTCGGAAACTGTATCATAATCTATGAGTGTACCGTATTTGCCTTCTCTGTTCTATAAAACACTTCTTCGGAATTAAAATCTGTATTAAAATCGCCTACTAAAACGATATTACAATATTCGCCAGTCGTTTTCTAAGTATACTCGAAATATATTTATAATAAATTGTTTTGGCACCAAAATTTAGCAATCAGTTATCAGAAATTTCAACATTTCATTATCCCCCACCCCTCCACATTATCTGGCAAACACATTTAGAAATATCTTCACCGTGACAGTTCATATCTGAAAACTTTTCGACAAGATCGCGTAGACAAAAATGCGTAGGCAATATTCTCGTACAATATTCTCGAGCAAAATAGCACCCTAGTGCTAAAAATCCAGAATATTGGTAACTATGTGCATTAGGGTGGAGCAAAAAAAAAAAAAAAAAAAAAAAATTATTTCAAAATTCACACTGCCTGAGTCATTAAATGGTGCGAAACTGATAAGAACAAATTATTTCCAAATTTCGGCTCAAAATATTGTCATACTCAGGCTCCACAACTCAAGCGAATATATTCCTAGCTTATTTTCATTAAAATAATAGTGTTTAATTAATTAATTGAATAATTAGTTATGTTTTCATTATGAAATTGCATTATTAATACGTTATTGTCACATGTCAGTGCTGGAAATCGTAGATATAGAAGCAAACGTCGACTTAGCATCTGATCCAGAAATGGAATATACCTCAGAAAATGATGACGATTTCGTTAGTCAGGAAGACAAATGTCGGAAAACGACTGACGATGAGGTTCCCTACATCTCCAAGACAGGCCAAATGCCCGAACTAGCCGGAGTCCTTGATAGAGAAGGTGTACCGGAGTATTAATTATACAATTAATTAATATAAACGTAATTATTTCAATAGAAATTCATAAAAGACTAAACAAAACACTGGGACATATTCGCTTGAGGTGTGGAACCTGAAGATGGCAATATTTTGAGCTGAAATTTGGAAACAATTTGTTCTTATCAGTTTCGCACCATTTAATGACTCATGGAATGTGAATTTCTAGAAAAAATGTTTTTCGCTTCTCCCTAACGTGCATTAAAGCGAATGGCTACTATTTTCTTAATTTCAGAGATTTAATTTTTTTAAAGTAAGCATAAAACAGGTGTGTAGACAATGTATTTCCTCCTCTCTCCTCCAAAAATACTCACATTACGTAGCAGTATCATATGCGAGTTTCCTGATAGGCATGCTCTTTATGTTAACAGGCATAATCTTCGGGGAAATGTTTTAAAAAAAATGAAAAATATGTAAACTTTGTATTAAAAAATTTTCGGTAAGAGAGGCGAGCTGACTCCGAACTCCTTCCCTCTGCGTACGCCAATGCCTTGAATATGCACGAACATTTAGATGCTGATCAGAATTTTCATTTATTATTCTCGTGCATAAATTTATATACGCATCCTTTCTAATAAGGGTAGTAAGTTAGGTCGCTGAGCCAAAATATTTGAATAGCAACAACAACGTTTGTGTTTCTACGTTTTTTATCTTTTTTATATAAGCGTTGCTATTTCGCTCAATGCCAGAATTTTGTCTACGCGTTCTTGTAGACAGGTTTTGTATATATGAACTGTCACGGTGAAGATCTTTTCAAGATGTGTTTCCGAAGAAGTGTTTTATGGAACAAGGAAGGAAAACACTATACACTCATGGATTATGATGCCCATTCCAAACAGTATTTAAAATGTCTACGCGATATAGTTGTAATATACCTATAGTTCGAATATACTTGGCGAAGATTGTAAAATAGTTTTAGTAGGCGATTTTAAGATAGATTTCCATTCCAAAGATCGGTTTTATGGAACAAAAAAGAAAAATACGGCGCACTCATGAATAATGATACTCTTTCCAACTTAATGGAATAAGGAAAAAAAATAGGGACGACGCATAAATTATGATATGTATAGCACTTTAGTGCGTATTTAAAATCTGACAATGTTTCAGATTTTCTTTTTTTTCTCACCCACCTCCTTACTAGCGAATTTAATAATCCCGTGAATCTCAATACTGTACTATCCAAATCGCGGAAAAAGGGGGCTATTCAATACCACTGCGATAAATTTCTGGGCTAGTAGGTTACTGTTATACGAATCATAATCACATAGCAATAGTATAGGCTTTCAAACGACGTCTTCATTCACACGTAAATAGTCATCGTGGAAGAAGTGTTGAAACGTTCGTTTAATTTCTTAATTTCGTTTCTTGAACAATGGCCTAGAAAATTTCATCAATAAAATGAAATAGAATTTCTAGACAATCATTTTTAAATAAATGCTTCTCGAGATAGACCATATAATTGGACATTTTTTTCCCGAGTTATGGTTAGGCAACCTACGGACCGTTGGCCGGAAGTGTCCCGCCAAGGCTTTTGATCCGGTCTGTAGAATATATCAAACAATAAGCCCCTTATAAAACTCATATAAAACATTCAAAATCCCATATAAATCCCAATTGTATGGGTCGCAACTTCGGGCTAACATCATAAAGTTTGGCCCGCAACTTTTCAAAGGTTGCCCATAACTGATTTAGTAGGTGCATCAAGACGACTTTAGCGATTTTTGTTCAGCGATTGTCTTGTGATTTTCATCCGCCTTTTGGTAACCTACTTCACGCCGAAATTTGCCTCCAGCGACTTTAAATCAATCTGATTATGCCAACAAAGAATTTTGTGCAAAACTCCCTTCCTCAAAGGCCGATCCAGAAAAGTATTTTCAAAGGGGTTGCAAAGCTTGAGAGCAATCCGAACAGGATAGAAAATGTCGTCGTTATCTTGTACCAACACCTCCTACATATATAAAGCCTTACAACTGCTACGTCTCCCAGTTTCAGCGCCACCTTCTGGCCTACATTTAAAAGTTTCATTTAGAAAAAATAAAGCTATTAAAAATTTCTGGTGAATTTACCCATGATTGGCAATATTTTAATAATTTGAGATAAAAAAATATAATTTTATGACAAATGGCAGTTTTTAACCATAACTAATAAGATAATATTATAAGGAAATAGATCATACTGAATAATTTTGTACGAGAAAGATATTTTAATTTTAATGTTTAATAAAAGATATTTTCTAATATTTTTAGTATTTACCAGAAATTTTTAATAGTTTTATTTTATGAAAATGAAACTTTTACATGCAAGCCAAATGATTACTTCAAAGGTTGGTAACATAGGAGTTGTAAGGCTTTCTAAACGAAGGACGCGTTGCTTGTACAGAGGCGTAGCGAGAGAAGTGGACCATGGGTTCTTGGCACCCAATGAAATTTTGAATTTTTGTCAATTGGATGTCAATAAATCAAGCATTCTTGAGAGAAATTTCTATTTTTTGCATTTTTTGGGCGGCCTTCGATTTTTTTTTTTTTTCTGGCTAGTCCTTGATATGCAATATTTTATTGAGGAGACATGATCCCCCTTGACCCTTCCTCGACCTCAAGCCCATTCTTTTATCGTTTCAAATCATTCGCCAATACTAGGGAACTCCGAGAAAGTGCCCCATTTACCCCAGCGCTAATCATGGTTACCCAATTAAGATCTACGGGCGGATTTTGACTCAGAGCGCCTTAGTTTTCATACAGATATTTCTTATAAATTTGCCTGTCTCGTTCGGATATGAAAATCTCAACAGTTTACGACCGCAGAAGAGCAAAGGCGTAATTATTGGGATTCTACTTCCTTTCTTTTTCGCATCAGACCAATTAAAAAAGAATTTGGATGTATTTCGCCACCACCCGTTCCTGGAATAAGTCCTCATTACTCTTATCAGCAAGTACAGTGCGTAACAGAGCAGCCAAGTTCTGACTGTTGGAATGCCGCAAAGCCAAATAATGCCAAGCAGAAATCAACCACCGTCTCTAATGACTCCGGTACTCAGGATGCTCGGATTTCCCCGTAAAACAAACCTGCCACTGCGCCATATTGTTGCCGAAAGATTTAGCAGCCGGTAGCAAGCAACTTGAATTACTCGAGAATCGTAGTAGCCGTGGCGGATACTGATTTTATTTTAGGCGGGGCTAACTTTTTTTAAAAAGCTTATTTCACCTGAAAAAAATATAAATAAAGCAAAGTGTTACCTTAAAAGCAATGCAAATGTTTTGGAACGGACTAATGGAGGAAAAAAAAAGGCATTTTTTACCTGAACAAAGTGCTTAATGAAATATATGTTAGCCTTACGAAATGTATTTTTTTCTCGGGGGGGGGGGAGGCTCTATCAATGCTTCTTACTTATGGAAACGAAAGGCACGGAATTTTGACATCCACGCTATGCCTGACTGTAGGTGATGTTTAACCCTTTGAGGCGCAACCCTTTCCGAATGCTGAAAAAAGGGCAACCGTTGCCATCGCTCGACTTAACTACCAGCGAGATGGCGAATGATCGAAACGTTTATCGCGTGACACAGATCTAGAGACCCTTTTTTGACGACAGCTGGCTGTGCGGGAACACTGCGCGTTAAAGGGTTAATGGATCTCGTTGGCAAAAGCGTCTTATCTCCAGCATGTAGATTCCAATGTCTTTGTCATGAGAAATTCTTTTAGGAAGGACTAACTTTTAAAAACTTTATTGTAAATTTGCCCGAAAGGTCTAATAATCAGCTCCGATCAGCAAAAGAAATCAAATCACTCTAGCTCCCAGAGACGGAATGATCGGAAAAGACAACACGTACCGTATTACGGCTTTTGCGGAACGCTATGACGTCGGTAAGGTTGTAATCCGGCAGCTCAACAACTAATTCTTTAGGCAGAGTGCTAAAAATCAATCAATACAGATCAGCAAAAGGCCCGATGCCTGACTGAAGGTGTTGTTTAATTTCTTAACATTTCGACATTCTACGCCCTGCGGCTTTGGGTGTACGCGTGGGCGTGGGCAATATTTGGCGTAATTTTTTAGGGAGGCACGTGACCATTGCCGGACCATTATCTAACTACGAGGTAGGACGGGATTGTGCTTGAAATAGCTGAATATCTCTAAAACTGCCATTGACCGTAATGTGTTGGAATTATTTTGAGTGTTCCTGTCGAATTTCTATGAATGAAAAAGACACTATTTTCGATGGAGAGATTCATTTTGTAATCCTTAACAACATATATCAATTTTGACTCGTTTGAAATATCCTAATAACTCTCAAATATTTTAAATGAATTTGACCCACAGAGCTTAATAATGTATGGAAAATCTCATGGATGACCCTATACATAAACTATCGAGTCGATTTAAACCAAAATGGGAGTTGCACAACTGATGTCACAGCAAACCTTAATATAAAATTTCAACATTCTACGATCAATAGTATTTCATATATGCGAGTTACATACGTACGTATAAACATCAGAAGGAAAACTTGTCAAAATGGACTTGAGGTCGATCAAAATGGATTCACATGCAAATTTTCTCCTCTATCCGATGATGTAAATTTCGTTTTCTTGCGAGTGTAATTACCGGCGTTATTACGTATTAAGCGAGAAAAATCGCTAAAAATAGGACAAAACATAAAATAAAACATTTTCTAATTCGAATTTAGAAAAAATCGCTTCGAGGCGTGTTAGGATCTGTCCTAGTGAAGCCGTATGCAAAATTTGGTAGGTCTGCGACCCACCGTCTCGGCGCAATGTGATCCAGAGACGCGCGCAAAAAGATCGGTGGTCACAAACTTGCCTACAAACCTACATAGCTACATACAATGTTTACTCTCAGATTTTATTATATAAGATAATAAGTAAATTAAACATTATGAATTATATCAGAAAATCATTTCAATGTTCAACTTATTTTTTAATATTTGTATCACTCCCCAGAAATTTTAAACGTAACTTTAATTACCAAGATAAAACTTTTAAGATACCATTAAGAGACATCGATTGCTAAATATCAATACGACATAATTGAAGTATTGATGTTTTGAAAACGCATTTGACTTAATATGTGTGTTGGTCCTATTTTCCAGTACGATATTTTAGGTAAACATATTTTCCTGAAAACTTTTTCAGCGCATAAGCAAAAAACAATGTTTTTTTTAAATAAAAAACATTAAGAAAAGTACTAGATTTTAATGAAAAATATTTTCCTTAATCTTTTGGCTTTCTTCCTGTTCAGTTAATATCTTTTTCAGTACAATATTTTAAGCAAAAATAATCAAAATTTGCGTTGTCCTTGGTAACACAATAAACTATTGCTCAGTACAATATATGCGAGTGAAGCCGTTTTAACTATGACTATATACTATTTAAATTAACATTTTAGTATTTATTTCTGAGGGTAAATAATTCGTGGGAAAACTTCTAGTTTGTATCACGCGTGCAAAATAAAAATAATAAATATATAAATAAAGAGCTAAGTTCTTTTGTTTGAACAGTCTTTCACCTCGCATAGAATTCGCTCTCGCCCTCCACTCCGAATGAAGCCAACGCTCGAAAACTGATGAACTTTCCTACTAAAGAAAAAAAAAACTTCGATAAAGATCTCCTCTGTCAAACGAGACGACCCGGCACACATTTGGCGGAATTACTGACTTACGTAGACAAAAAATACAGTACATTCCCAATGGAGTGTGCAAACGTTTTAATTATTTATTAGAAATTACTTTTTAAAATAACTGGTTGTATTTTGAAAAAATGGCATTTATGTATAAGGTGTCAATAATGTGAAAAAACACCGAACTCGATGCATCGGTGTTAAACATCGATGTCGCATATACATCGGCTTTAATACGTCGATGTTTCCAAAACATCGTCTCAAGGGTCTGGTGATGTCGCTCAATAAATAAATGTTTTATCACTTGTATGCTTATTGCAAGGACGTACCCAGGGGGTCCGGAGCCCCTCCGAAATTTCAGTTTTTGTTAACAAAATAATAATGATGAAGTTTTGTTGCATAAAATTCTGCCTTTTTGATCGTTTGGACCCCCTCCGAAATTTTTGGACCCACCCCGAAATTTTTTTCTGGGCACGTCCCTGGCTTATTGCACTTTACTGAACTTGCGTATTGCATTTAAATTTATCAGTATTATTAAACATTAGAGGGGAAAAGGAAAGAGAAGATTTTTTTCAAAACTTTTTAAACGTTTTCTCGTCTGGAGAAGAATTGTAATTAGTACATTTTAATATTTTTAGGCAATAAAAATGAAGGCAATAAAAAGGCTGATTTTCAACTGTTTAATACCGTATTATTGGAAAAGACCTATCGTCTTTTTAACCTATTTTAAGCGCGCTTACTTTATTATTCTCTTAATATTAACATATTTGCTGGCCGTTCAAATATAAGTACGTTTTCTGGGACTAATTATAGAACCCTGGGCAGGAAAAGTTCCGCCCTCATACTAAAATTCAAGGCCCACAGTGAAAATACTTGTTTCACGATATCAGAAATAAAAGTTCGGGGATAAATAAGGTGAAAGCACTTTATTTTCATTAGAAATAGGGATAGTAAAAAAAATGGTAATTCAAGCAATACAGTCGAAGTTTCTTTTTTCTTTATGAGAAAATTTGGAGCTAAATTCAAAGCTGTAACCGCAACTCTAGTTATTTTTTGCATAGTTGCCGGCTGACAATGTGTTAATACACATTATGCACAGTTAAATTATGCGATAATTTTCTCCGAATTTCCAAAACACAACACTTTCCTATTTCGAAGATGGTCGTCCATCGGTAGCTTCTTAATATATTATATTTAACAGACCACACAGTTATGAAAGTGTACGCTGAAAATCTTCCATTGTCGCCACGCCAGAAACAAAATGCGGTCTATAAGCCAGCTCGTGCAATTCAGTAACTCTAAACTGGTAAAGACAAAAAATACCGAAGGCACAAACGAACCAAGGAAGAAGCAAAAGAAGTGACAGGGAGGTGCCGGAAAAATGCAATGACTGATGGCCGACAAAGGCGTGTTGCCAAATGGGATCGAGAAAAGTAATAATAAAAGAAAAAACGTTAGAAAAGCGACGAGAGAGGTTACGGTTCTAGCGGTTTTTATCATTTCTCGAGACTATCGTCTTTTGCAACTGATTTCAGGATTTTCTTGGAACAGTATCCTGAGGGAGAGATCGAACCCAGAGATTAGAAATATCTGGATGTATATTTCTTTGATATGAAAAACGTCAGACGATATTTCGTGTCAATCTGAGGCATTGAAGAACTGTCAGATAAAGGTTAAATACGTGGAATGAATGTAGGATTAACGTTAAATAATAGATGGCGTTAGTACGAAATGTCATTACCAAGTTTGAGAAAGGAAGACGCGAAGAAAAAACGGCTTAAAAAAATGTACAAAAAACGAACAGTAATTCTAAGTATTACGAAAGAAGTGTGCCATAATATCACACAGAAAGAAGATATAATATTGGAACTTTGTAAAGTAACACACATAAAAGGTACTTCACAATCGGTACACGTGTTTTATAGAAAAAAATCGCGATCTTCTTCAGCAGCAGTAAAAGACATACAGACTGGGCCTGGGGACTAAGACTAGGGAAAGTCTATGTATGAACTTCTGCTGCTGCTGAAGAAGATCGACATTTTTCCGATTGTAACACGTGTACTGTTTGGTAAGCACCTTTTATGTGTGTTATTTTACAAAGTATTACTTATTTTACTTTTGAAAAACCAGCTTTTTCCTTTTTTTTTTTTTAGTGTTTTTAGTTATCACATAAAGAGAACTGCATTGTCTTATTACAGATATGAAATCGTTTGTTGCTCATTTTACGTAAAGCGCTTTTTTCTGGGACTCTAAATCAGATTGAATACTCAAGGGAAGTTTTGGGTCCATACTTTTTCGGTAAATTTTTCAGAGGAGTTTCAGAACTTGTTGACATTATAGCTATAGGGGAGAATGGTAACGAATGGGCCACTAGTATTATCTGAAAAAGTACTTACATTGAATGATTTTAAGTGGCGTCAATTGATAAAACTAGTTATCTTGAGAAACATACAGAATTTTCAGTTGCTTGGAACTAGTCACTTTCTGCAAACAATTTTTATTTAAATTATCACTTTTGTTTTACGTGACCAAATAGTTGATGCAAACATCATGTAATTTAGCCCATGAAAATAATTACAAAAAAAGTCCCATTCATTCCACTCTCATCTCTGTTCTCTCTCTCTATAATATATATATATATATATATATATATGTATTTCCCAGTGAAAAACTTCTATTGATAGGCGACTAAATCTCTTTTTATCACCTGCAAACCACCCACGCACAGTGATTCGCCGCCAGATGGTTTGCAGTTGTTTTCCATGACCCCAGTGAGCTCAGCAGGGCACGACAAGGAAATGCTACGAAAATCCACGGACTTACATTATAAACTCATCAGCGATTTCACGGAAGACTTTAGAAAAGTTGGCGAAAAAAGGAAAAACTTGTTACCGCAATTTATGTACTCTCAAGCCGCCCCTTTCTGAGAAAAAGAGGGCTTTTCAGAAAAATGAGCAGGAAATATTACAGACAAAATTACTTAAATATTCCCAATTTTTTCAACTTAAAAATATTTGAAATTTCTGGTGCTAAATTTTACTCAGTTTTTCTCCTACGAATGAACTGTTTTCGTTATCAATACACATGAGCTTTTTTCACCTTTAAAAAAAAAAAAAAACACAGCGTAGGTTTTTTATATGTGTTGTATTGTAGCTTTAGCTAGCTACTTTTAAAACCTTTTCTTGGTTAATTTTCAAACTAAAAATGTGAACGTCTTTCTTTCCACCCCCCACTCCCGTGTTGCAAACTGAAATTGCTGAGTAAATTGACGTCATCATAAAGCCTTCATAGATGACAAATTCTTAAATTAATATACATCTTTTAAAACAACACATATGAAGAACATATCAATGTGACCTTTTCGGGTTATGTTGGAAGAATGTAAGAAGCTATAATTAAAAGCACTAATTTTACGTTTTATCACTAGTTTCCTGTTGAGTCCTCTTGTTTTGGTGAATATTATTTCATTTGGCTTATAATTATTCTTATTGTCTCGGCTATTCGACACTACATTTGCAGTTTAAATCAGTTTCTCTCACAAGGGTTGGATAAGTGATGAATAATCATATCAAATCAAGGACTGAAAGCAAGCAAGCAAAGATATGCCAACAGTAATAAATGATAGAATTTATTAATTTTTATAAACAGTATCACACGTTCACATTATGAAACGGAAAGCAATAAGTAATCGCTGCCTAACATATACTAGATCGGGGGTTTCCAAACTTTTTTCGTCGCGGTACCCATGTCAGGTTAAAAACACTTCGCAGCACCCTTTTCAGGCTAAAAACTTTCGGGGCAGGTTCCCTTTAAATCAATATGAATATGGAGGTTAGAATGAAGCAATTTGGATGCATTTTACCTCTGTACTAGACTCATAACCACCAAATTTTGGGTTTTCTTTTAGCCGGAATATTAACCACCACTATATTCTATGCTGTAATACTCATTTTAAAATAAAGCCAAACGACTGACGTATAGAGGAGTTCCTTAATCTATGTGATGAGTGATCTCGCGAAGTTAAACACTCCGATATTTAGTAATATTGTAAAAGAGGTCTGTAACTGTTATTGTTGGTAAATACTAATAAAATTAGACTTTTGCTCAATTTCAACATAAAAATTAAAACACTATTTCCTCATAGTAGAATTATTGTGGCATAAATTTTTGTAATATTATATAACTAGATGCTTACCCGTTCTCCGCACGGTAGTGAACGAACTTTTTCTTGCATCTATAATTCGAATTGATTCCAGTGATTTGGAATCTAAAAATAAGCAAAATGATTTGACTCTTGGCGTAAAGTTACTCATTAGTTATTCGTAAAGTTAGTATAAGTACTGACCTGAGACCATTGTTAATATATTATGGCACAAAAACTATGTCGGTGTCATTCGCGATCAGAAAAAGAAAAGCGTGACGGTTTGCAGCGAAAATTCCTAACTTTCAAAATATCTCATTTCTACATCATACTCTTTTTTAGATTTAAGTTATACCACTTTAGATACTACATGATGTGGAAAACCGTTTTATTTTATAGTTAGTTGTGTACCCGCTCTTCGCAAGGGAAGAAGAGAACATTTTCCCAAAATGTGATCATAACTACTTGTGACAAAACAGAATCTCCAAGAAAAAAAAAAAAGTTCTGTTACAGCAGTCTTTTCTGTTGAAACTACCGCGGGATATATTAACGCGACGTAGAATTACTTAATGTTTAGTTAGCTGTGATGTAAGATGGTTGTTGAAAAAGGAATAGATTAGTTTCACGAAATATTTATTAATGCGGTATATTTTGCTTTGATCAATATTGCCTTAGCATATCTACTATTAGTTTATCTTTTACTGATACCAATACAACACATTTTCGTTTTTCAATCGTTAATGTTTAAAGAAACGGCTTAGATATTTGCCACTAATGTAGTCTTTTATTCTTTGGTGACTTTTATAATTTACGCATGAGTATAAACGATAATCATTTCACTTTATGGTTGGCACTAAAACAGCTCTCCATACATTTGTACGCATAATTCTTGTCAGATCGGCGTATTTAGCACCAGGGCCCTATTATCTCACGGGCAAATCGCGACTTTGCCCGGTGCCCAAGGCTCGAAATGGCCCCCAGTTTAAATGTTAATCTGAAATATTCTTTTTTATAACAAAATTTTATGAAAAATAAAACAAATTTCGTAGATGGAGGCCCCCAAATTCATCAATGCCCGGTGTCCCTGTTTGTCATAATCAGGCCCTGTTTAGCACCGCAAAATATTTCTTGCGATTCGAAAACGTGTCCCGTTTAAAATCTCAATTGAAAATAATGCTAGATAATTCACTGGTGAAAAAACAGCATTCAATTCTTTTTCTGGCAACGTAAAATAAAAAATGGAATTATTTCATGCGTTGCGTATGTTTTGGTTGTGAATCCGTTTTCTGATTGAGTTTCGAAAGGGGTTTTAAACTCGTGACACCAAAATGACACACATTTCACATGCAAATACCCAGTTATTTTAAAGTAATTTTATTTATTTTTTTAAACTGGCAATTTTAATCTTTGTTACTGCATCCATGACAACCAAACCGCAAGATATCAAACCGAAATTTATAAGCAGGTGCTATTGAAATGAAAATCCTTCTTTACTTAAAAATTCGTAAAAATTCTCCTAATTTATATTTTTCCTCCGTTCTTCTTTTAAAAGTGGGCGAATTATGTGCTCCGTCTTTTGCCGAAATATAAAAAAGTTATGACAGATAAAATTCAAGATGCAGCAGTTTTAAAAATAGTCAGCGTCAAATTTAATTATTTTTGAAAAAGTCCCAAAAATCTGAAAATTATGTTACACAGTCCGAACAAACAGTTTTTAAAAGAAAATTTTCTCCTCTATACGATGATGTAAATATCGTTTTCTTGCGAGCGCAATTACCGGCGTTATTATGTATTACGAGAGAAAAATCGCTAAAAATCGGACAAAACATAAAAGAAAACATTTTCTAATTCGAATTTCGAAAAAATCGCTTCGAGGTGTGTCGAGACCCGTCTTGGAGAATTTCCGTACAGAATTTGGTAGGTCTACGATCACTCGTTTCGGCGCTACGCGAGACACAGACAGACAAACTAACGGACAGTTTACATTACACATTGCTTTATTTATATAGATCACTGATATAGCCTTGATACTTATTGTTTTACCTCAAGTTAATAAAAGGTGATGGGACTTAAATAAATGAACTAGAAAAATTTTTAAAATTAGTTTTAAATATCAAGACTATGTCTTGCGCTAAAACTGGCGTTATAGTACCAGTATGAGGTTTGACCTTTTGTTCTATGGCACGATGCTCTTCTTCACTGTCAAGGACAAGTTTTACTGCATGCGTACTATTTTCTATCGGATATAATTTCAGTTACGCAGAACACAAAGTGACTCACGCCGGTTGATGCAGAAAACTGAAGCCGTCTTTTTTTTCCCGGGCGATCGGGAATTCCTCACATGCCAAAACGGCAATCTGATGTGACGTACCCCGCGGGAGGTTTTCCTGTGGGGGCGGTATAGTAGCAGTGACCACCCGCGACTCTCGCACACGGGTGCAAAAGCGAAAAACCGTTCCATAAAAACGTTCCGTTCCTCTTTCGACTTTGATGTCAGCTCAACCCTTTTCGAAAAACGTTTTCGACAAGCACGAGGAGGAGGGGGAATTGGATCCCGACAGAGTTTATTTTATCCCCGCCCGGAATGAATCGACTTCGCCGATGCGATTAGTGTTTTAAATGTCTGACTCAGGAATGATTAGTGGATTATTTTAGAAGCGGGTGGTAGGGGTCGAAGAATCAGAAATTAAGTGATTTTTAATTTAATCTCTCTCCAGTAAAAATAGACGTACAGTTTTGACAACTGTTCATTCTTGGTATATTATATGACTTGAGAAAATGCTTTTAAAGAGAACTCTATAGCATAGCTGAACACTTTTACGCTTTTTTCGGATAATTACCCACCATAATCTCATATTTTATATTAAAAATTCAGGTTTATACTGTCGTAAGTCTGCTAACGGAACACAGTAATAAATAACCCCCCCCCCCCACACACACACAAAAAAAAAAGCAAAAGTTGGCAGCTGTGCTGTAGCGACTAAAAACACTTTTGAGTATCACTCGCTTACACAGTAAAACTGTATGAGTTTTGGCATATCCAGGAGAAATTTTCCAGTATACGCTATATTTGCAATATTTCCCTGAGTGGATGGTATGACCTTTTTCTTATGAGTTACCTAATAATATCTTGCTCGATAAATATTCATAACTTAGGGCGTTAACTGCTTTGCCTTGTTTAATCTCAGTTCAGTGGCTTAGAAGGGAGGGGGGGGGCGGAAGGGTATATATCTCGTATTGCAAGTTTCAAAAATACACTGTTTAGTGAGATTTTGAAAAACAAGTTCTGACGTAAAGTGAGTGAGACGGTTCTTTTTCTGTGTCTTGGCGATTCTGAAATTTTTCCCAAAAGCATAGCGTTTAAATTAGATGTGCACGATTTAACAAAATTTTTTTCAAATGGCACAGAAAGCGGACCCGAAAGAATCGGTGAGAAGAAAAATAGCGGTGTCAGGGTATGGGGGGGATGACTCCATTTACATCCGCCCCGGTAGTCACCAACATCTCCGAGATATAGAAGGCCTGAGAACAGAAGCTTTTACGTCATCACTAGGTCTTCTAAGATGACGTCAACATAGTTTTCCTGCCACAAAGTAAAACTATTTAAAATTTCTGGTGAATTATACAAATTTTAGAAAGTATCTTAAGTTAAAGATAAAAATTAAAATACCTTTCTGATAAAAAAATTATTTATTATGATCTATTTCTATATCATATTATATAATTAGTGATAGTTAAAATTTCCTATTTGTCGTAAAATTAAATTTTCTATCTTAAATCATTAAAATGTTTTATGCGGGAGTGAACACACCACAATCTTTGAATAGTTTTACTTTGTGAAAATAATTGTGTGGTGACGTCATTTTAGCGAGCCTAGTAATGACGTAAAAGTTTTTTTCAGGCTTTCTATATATAGAATGTGGTGGTCTTACACACTATAGCTTACGTCACCGTATCAGTTTTACCTAGTTAAGGGTATTCCTCCTGAAGACCGATCGTCGCCACAGGACTTGAACAGCGTAAAAAACAAACCAATGATGTTAAACTCTCGCAAAAAATTATAATGCTCTTTCACCTATGTGCACTATGGACTGACTCTAACAGTAAAGTTGTATGTGTCGTGCAACTTTCAGAAGAAATTCATCAGCAGAAAATTGCGTTAAAAATGGCCCGAGAATTTATCCATTTTTGGAAATATCCCGAAATTCCGCGAGTTTAAGATTTTTTATGACAATTTAGTAACTTTTATAAACTCATTCTCAAAGTCAGTTCACAGTGCAAATTGTAAAGAGACATTCTAAAATTTTACAGTGGCACAGTGATTCTGTCACTGAAAATGGTACACGGCCGAAGTGTGAACGGTCTGGAGTTTTGGTAGGTTTTCTCCAGATGTAACGTGAATACGCGGTAGAACTCCTTAGATAATCCTCCTACCAAGGCACCCCCACACACATTCTTGGCAGATCGCCCTAGTGTTGCATTGCCATAATCACAAACAAACGGAACTGAAATTTTACGAGTCTCTAGCTCAATTAAATTTTTAAAAAATCTACTCAAAACCAGTTGGAGTGGATTAAAGGTAGATTTACCTTTCATTCCCGATTTAGCCGTAACTAGAGAGAAATATTAGAAGGCGATGAAGGGAAACTTAGGGAAAACGTGTTTTCTGCGGCCCATGAAAAGGGCGCTGGAAGCGAATACTTACCGTGCTCCGCATTTTACCCGATGCGATAATTATACATTAATAACATTATATTAAAAAAACACACTTTAGCATCATATATGAAGCAAAAATAACTACGTGTTTTTACTTTTAATGATATGACAAGCTTTTGGAACAAATGGTATTGTGTCGGATTCATTGCAACAACACCTACAGATATAAAAAATTGCTGACGCTAAATAGTGTGTGTGTGGTGTTTAGGGATGGACGCGAGACGAAAAATTGGCGTCTCGCGTCTCGCAAAACAGCCGAAAAGCTTGTCTCGTCTCGCAAAAATCCCTATATCATAATGTTAAAAATGTTTGTCTCGTCTCGCAAAAAAGCTGTAAATCTCTGTCTCGTCTCGCAAAAAGTCGTCTCGCGTCCATCCCTAGTGGTGTTAAGGCCAATTATCTGCTTAAGGAATCTAGGCCTCGAGGCGATTGCCCTCCGTGGGGGACTTTCTAATGATCCTAACCCTTATTTACGCGAAGTTTTGGAGAAAACCACTTAAAACTCCGAACGGTTAGGTTGGCGGACGCTACCTGGTATCGAACCAGGCACCTGCCGTCTCCCAGTTCAAAGCGCTATCACTATGCCACTGGTGGGGAGACGCTAATTAGAGCTGCTGCCATAATTTGTTCATCTTCTAATATTACTCACTACCTGTCACGTAAGCGTGGCGCAGAAGCAACACCACTGCAAAAGATAATTGAAACAAGGAGTCCACAGAGAAGCATTAAAATGTGCGTCAAATAACAGGTTACAATCCGACCTAAACACTAGCCAGGTCAGACGCTCTTGATCAACATCTTTTCTAGTTATGCAACAACACGCAGAAAAATTACTTATTTTTAATTAAAAATTTTTTATTTGAAAGTTCTGGTGGTCACATTTTTTTGTTTGTAACCGAAGTAAAATTTTGAATTTTCATTCATTGAAGTTTATTGTCTGACAAGTAATTCATTAGCCATCCTAAATTTAGAAATGAAAAGTCACAAAGTTTTGCCTTCTTTTCTTCTTTTACTCTCTTTCAGTCGTTCTCTAGATACAACTTTGCTCTAAAACATAAATTTATTTAATACGAAATAAAAGAAAAAACCCCTTTTTGCATATCATTGTATCAAATGTTCCGTATGTTTGCTGATCTTATTTTAATTCTCTAACTCAAATTTCAAAAATGCATTTTTTTAAAGAAATATAAACCGGAAATCTGCGCAGATTTTCTGTACCTGGATGATACCAAGACCTCCTAGATTCAGAAAGCCTAACAACTGCTACGTCACCAAACTTCTACGTCATTAATAGGCCTTTAAAGATGACGTCATCACAATTGAATTTTCATAAAGCAAAACTACTTAAAATTTCTGGTGAGTTTACTCATGCACAACAGCATTTTAATGATTTGAGATAGAAAATTTAATTTTGTGACAAAGGGCAAGTTTTTAATTTTAACTAATTATGTAATATAATAAGGAACTAGATCATAATGAATGGTTTTTCATCAAAAAGGTATTTTAATTTTTATCTTAAGATATTTTCTAATATTTGTAGCACTCAACAGATAGTAAAAGCACTTACCAAATAGTTTCACTTTATGAAAGTAAAACTGTGATGACGTCATCACTTGAAGGCCTAGTGGTGATGTCAAAGTTTCAGTTGTTAGGTTTTCTGTATGTTGTTCTGGTGTTGATGGTACCCGCTGTTTTGTCCCTCATTAATGGCACCTAATTCAGCCAGACTGATTTCTTATGCTAATCTGTACTGATCATTATTAGCTTTTCGGGCAATTTTCCAATTCACGATAATAGAAACATTGGAATCTACATACTGGATAATGCGGCGCTTTTGCCGAGTAACTCTATTAAACACCAACTTCAGTCAGTCAGTCAATCAACTTTATCTTGAAGAGGACATACTAAAATCTATTAATGTTTTTTAATACAAATGTTAAGGAATCACTGATTATTAACACCAAATTAATTCTGTGCCGTTGTTTCTTTACTTTATTCTATTTCAGGCCTGGGGAAGAAGGCGAACACGCGGGCAGCACTTTAAATTGTGCGACCTACCGGATGATTTTGTATTTGAATATGGAGACTTTGATTTCGTCGTACATTTGTCAATAGGAATGGACGCGAGAAATCTCGCATTGTCTCGCGCTCTCGTCTCGCAGACGAGACAGGCAATTTATTTTGCGAGACGAGATACGAGAGAGAAAGGAAACATTTTGAGAGGTGAGATAGACAGAGTCTTTTCTCGCGCGAGATTTCTCACAAGAATTTCTCGTCTCGCATAAATTTACGATACGAATTACTTTTCAGTCAGAATTGCAGTTCTGTATTTGAGGAGGTATGCCATCCTCAGAAGGAAGGGTACGCTTTGCCTGAAGTCTCTACCGCTTAACTTGCGTCTCCTTTGTTATCGTTCCAGATATACTATCAGCACTCTACAATGCACACATACAAGTAACATTTAAAATTAGGACAGCACGAGGGATATGCAAAACACACAAAGGAAAGGATAAAGAAAGAGACGGAAAAAAAAGAAAGAAGACAGAGAAGAGAAGGCAGAAAAATAATAAGTAAACAGAGGATAGGAGGTACGGTAAGTCCAAAGCCTGACCATATTTAGATTGGGCCCCAATGGCACTAACTTGAGGGCCGCTTTTACTATCACAAGCATTTTAACAAATTTTGAGTTTTGCAATGCAAAGCTTTTTTTAAGATTTCCTAAATTGAACCTTAAAATTTCTTACATATATTTGAGCAAGCTACATTTAAAAATTATTTTTATTTTGATATTTGTAACCCGTTTGTATCATTAGCTCATATGGAAGATAAGTCATGGATCGCTATTATATGACACACGTGTCCAGGGATGGCTATTATACGACTCTCCTGTTCGTTTAGGACGTTTTTCACTTAAAATATTTGATGAAATCTGGGAAAAGTTCTTAAAACACACACACACACACACACACACGCGTGTGTGTGTGTATTGTCTGTTGTATAACTGGGTTCCCCTATATATATATATATATATATATGGAGGATTTAAAAAAAAAAAATGGGGTTCCTATATTGTGATTATTCTGTCCTAAACTTTATTTTTCTCTTATTTACTAGATTAATCTTCTGTCATACAATAACTTATTATACATACTCTCTCAATAATAATAATCATTATATTTTTTAAACAATATGTTATATTTAATTTTGCTATACTATTTATTTTATTCAATCTTTTAAATTTATTATTATTCAATACATATTTATTATATTAATATACCTGGATATTCTTAAAATTTAATAATATTACCTTTTAGTATTTGGCAACTCCTATAATTTCTTCTTTCCACTTTTACACTTTTATTTAGTGGCAACACCATTTTTCACTTTTTACAATTCTTAGCATTGGCAACACATACTAATTGTTCAAATAAAATTTCCATGTGCTCAAGGTCTGGTATGTAAAATTATCTTTCTAATTTTTGTTATCTTTTTGATTTCTTCTTTCCTTTATATAGTAGGGTAGGGCCCAGATGTGTGGAGTTAATATCTCTTCTGATATGCCACACAACCGAAACCCTACTATTTGGTTTGCTGTAAATTATAATCCACTGTTTGTGGCCCCTGAAGATGGTGACAGTGGTTATAATTTCCGTTACATTATATTATCACAATAATTCTTGCAATTTATATGGCTTCAAATTCTGGTTTCTAATTCTGGCTAATAGCTGTTATATTTTTTTTTTTTTGCGAGATATGTCTTATTTGTAGTATGTTTTGTGTTTTACTTGTTAGTTATATATATATATATATATATATATATATATATATATTGCTATATGTCTATCTAGATAATAATTTTATGGAAAAACCCCTCCATGTATAAATTTGTATATAATAATTACAGAATGATTATTTTAAAGAAACAATTTATATATTAATTAGCGCAGAGAAATCGTTGCTTGTAAAAAAAAAAAGTGGTATTCAATCATCTTATTAGATAACTTTGTTTTAGATTATACTTTTAATTAGCAAATGAAACTCCCATCAACCATACATATTACATTTACGCTTTTCCGGAAATTAATAAATAAAAACAAATATTTTTTGAGTGTCATGTCGTATACGGATTAAATCTGAATTTTTATCACTTCAAATACACATATGAGTTAATATGGTAACTAATACATGTAGTAATATGGTAATATGTAACTAATTGATTTTACTAATATTAGTTTTCAATAAAATAGTATTAATGCTACTAAAAATATGGTAATGAAATCGCAGTCCTTAATTTTGCGAGACGCGAGACGAGACAGAGGTTTACTACTGCGAGACGAGACGAGACAGCCCTGTTTCTCGTCTCGCGTCCATCCCTATTTGTAAAAGTAATTTGCAAAATGAAAATTTGCATCTGAAATTATTATTCGCTAGGGCAGTTACGAACTCTAGTTGTTTGATTGGAAAGCAATTTTGGGAATGAAATCGCTTGTTAGAGTAGCAAGATAGAGTTAAGAGTAGCAAGATAGTCTATATTCCAAGTTTGGTTACAATCCGTTCACTCATTCTAGCTGTAGAATCCTGTTTACAGGAGAAATATAACACTAACAATACTATAAATATATACACTAGAGCAGATACGCTACAATAAATAAAAAATTAACGCTCCTGAATGGAAAGACTCTAGCAAGATAGTCTAAATAACAAATTTGGTTACAATCCGTTCCCCGTTTTAGCTGTAAAACCCTGTTTATAGGAGTTTAATTGTAACAATACTGTAAATATTTATATTCGAGACATACGGCAAATGTAAAATATATTTATAAATGCCGAATTCAGATAGTTTTCAAGTCACACTTTAAGACTTTACAGGACTTTAGCCAAACTCAGCAATTTTTCCTGACTTTTCCTGTTCAAGAAAAATTTCCAGACTTTTTTAGGTTTTCTTTGACTACTGGTGATCCTGTATATGATGAAAAAGCTCCCAATATTCCATACGAATCGTACGATCATTATCCACGCTAACATTTCAATGAAAACATGCAATACGTTTTTTAGAACACAATTTAACTGTTAAAAATTTTACTGCGAAATTAAAATGTCCACTTGCCCCTTTCCCCGACACTGCACTTTTAAGTTAGTTTGAAAACCATTTCCTTAAATAAAGTGCGACTATTGCTGTCTTCATAGCTGCCAACTTTTAGATTTATATATATATATATATATATATATATATAAAGATTTCACACTACTATTCTTGTATCAGATAAATCAATATTTTTTTTTAAAAATCGAATTTCCAGTTAAGTATAAAAGTAAAAGTTAAAATAAGAAAATCTTAAAAAAAATTAAATTTGGCAGTTTTTTAAAACATTAGTGAACATTAAATGGAATTTCTTTATTTTTCAGAGATGCTCCCTTTGATTTCTTCTGGAGGGGACCCCTATAGCCACTTCCGTCGGTGCGCTTGTGACGCTTGACATTTATAAAAATTAAAATATTCCACTATTCGTAATAAATAAATAATTGCACAATAAATTTCAAACACATCCATAAAAGGCCGGGATTACCTTTACTCACTCACCTGCTCAACACACCAGTCGAGTAACCCCCCCCCCCATCAACCAAGTAATTTTTCAACAAAGACGGAACATCAGGACCGTAAAAACGAGGGAAATCGTTTTGTTGGAGCCACAAAAGCCAGGTAGTAAACGATAAAACCGCCACAAAGGTTGGCATCGGTAACCGAGGACCCGCGTTTGCCACACACAGGTATCAAAAGATGACCGGCCATAAAATTGGGGTTTTATGTCAAGCGACGGGGGGTTGTCCAAAGTCAAGAAAACTAGAAAATCTAAACGTATTCTCATGTCCAACCACACGCGTTGAGAATCCATCCTGAAGAACTGCATGGCCTCTCTCCACCTGAATGCACTGAAGCTAGGTGCGACGTCGAGGATAGTCTGGAGATATCTCTTTGAAAGGGATTCGCATATATGCGAACTTGCATTTAAGAATTTGAATTCACTTTTAGGTAAAACTAAGAAAGATAAAGGAACAGTGGAGGATAATTTCCCCCTCCCCCCAATTTCAATCCTATTAATCTAGATTTTGAAGAAGCCAGTGAGTTTAAAAAAAAAAAAAAAAATCCAGGGTTAATATTTTAAACTTCTCCTAAATATACCTGTAAAAAAAGTGACATATTCACTCGTATTTTTGAGAAAACAATTTCTATCGTTCGTGTGAAATAGAGGTAGGAAATTTGATTAATATATCGTGCTGCAAGTGGTGAAGGAAAAATTCCGCGGCGGTTTCACAGTGTAACCTTCACACTCTAAGGGTTTCAGTCACGAAATCGAAATTTTCAGAATTTAGTAAGAACTACGCGGGTTTTCAAGCATGACTTAATGTAAGGAAATCATAACTTTTCAGAAATCAAAATAAACTATTCTACAGATAAATAAGTATGCTAGTTTTCAAAGGTCACGTAAGTGATCTTTGAAATCCATGCTTTTCCAATTTTATCAGAAGACCTTTTATTACTAATTTATATGTAACAAGGTAAACTTTCAAAGAGCCTAAAATTTTAATTTAAAATAAAACTACTTAAAAATTGTGGTGAAAAAATTTCTGATTGAGAAAATAAAATCCTAACAGTTAACAGCCATGGTTCAACTTAAACTCCTTAAGTTCAAAAACTGTCATTGCGGGATATCTACTATTACTTTTTTTTCTCTTAAATTATTTTAATGCTATTAATGAAATATATTTTCATATAAAGATTTATACTATGGGGTGTATTAATTTTTTTTATCTGAACAATATTTATGAATTTTTTAACATAATAATATTTTAAGTGAAATTTTATTTTTATAAATGTCTTATATAGAGCTAACAAAAGATGAATAAATATTCAGTTAAACCATTTAAAGTTTTTAAACAGATTAAACTATTACCCATATGACGCAAAATCTCCTGCTACTGACACATGTAATACTTCCTAAAAAGTTAAAATAATATTTTGTTTTGTAACAGATACGTAGCATCATTTCCTGATATTTTGAACGGTTGGAAATTTTCAATAATCGCAAATCGCTATGTTTGATGGGGGAGGGGGGGGGAAATCTTATGCAGACATAACGACTTCATTGCACGTCTATTAAATCAAAAACATTTTCGGCGCACTTATTTGTCTGAAACTTATTTTGTTTGAAACAGATAAAATACTGCAGTAATACTAAGGTTTAGCGATTTCTAGCCAGATATTGTCGATACAGCCAAGCTGGGTTCAATTTGAAAAATTTGTTTTTGATACTTAATTTGGCGATATTTCGCCAAAAGCCAGCAAGCTTGAGATAGTTTGCAAGATTTTGGGGATAGCCAAAGTAGTAATCGACCACAGACTTTCAATGAATTCAATGTATCCATACACCTTAATACATTTAAAGTCATTTGGGTGACCCTGCAAATAAATGACCTAGTCGATTGCAATTAAAAAAGAAAAGCACAGTCAGATGTTAGAATACAAAATTTCAACATTCTACGCTTAAAAGTTTTAGTTATGTGAAATGGAAATGCGAAATTATTTTTGGCGCCAAATGTGGCGATATTTCGGCAAAACTCACCAAGGTCGATGAAAAATGGCGAGATTTTGGACATGGACAAAAAAGTGACTGACTATACAGACGTAATATATTGAAGATGCCCATAGACATTAATGTATTGAAACTCTTTTAGTTGGACCTGTAAATAAACTCTATAGATTTTAACCAAAAATCGAGATGCACATCTAGATGTTACAACAATCTTATATATGAGATTTCAACATTCTACGACTAACAGTTTTCGAGATATGAGAGTTAATTACATACACACGTACACCAAAAGTCGCCACGCTTGGCGACTTTTGGTGTAATTTTTGAGGAAGGCACGTAACCGTGGTCGGACCATTACCTAACTAAAAATTTCGAATTGCACTTGAGAAAATAAAAAGCGTTGTTTTTCAGCATGAGTAGACCTCTGAAGGTAAAAGTACATGTACAGGCAAACTAAAAGTGATTTGTCTTGAATATGAAGAAAGAACGTCGAACTAGCTTTCATTTAAAAACTGACTAGAATAGGTATTCGCTGCCTCTCTTCTTTCTCCCTTTTTTGTTCTCTCTCTTTCTTTTTCCAGAATTACATCCAGAATAATAAACCAATTTTTTCCCCATTCAGTATGTAACTACGCAGTCAGCTTTCATTAAAAATAGTTGGAATAAATGCTTCATCTTTTTTATAAACCTTTGGAATTGCGCTCAAGAAAAAGAAAGCCTTGTTTCACAGCACAGTTATATTTGTGAAGGCAAAAACACATGTACAGGCAAACGTGTTTTCCTTTGCATAAGGTGAAAATACGTTAGCAACAAATTTTCAACTTTCATTAAAATTGCTTATAATAGGTAAATAGTGGATCTTTTTATGAAATTGTACTTGAGAGAATAAAAAAAGTTATTTTTCACAGGACGTATATATTTGTGAAGGTGAAAACACATGTACAGTCAAGCCAAATGTGTTTTCTTTTGCATACAGCGAAAGTACGTAGTTATGTAGTTTCACTTTTCATTAAAAATGATTGCAGAAGGGAAACGGTGGGTCTTTTACATAAATCTTTTTGACTGCCCCTGAGAAAATAGGAAGCTTTGTTTTAAAACACAATTATATTTGTGAAGGTGAAAGCACACGTGCAGGCAATCCTAATGTTTTCTTTTGCATATGTTGAAAATAAGCTACGTTAGTTTTTCCTTTCATTAAAAAAGATGGTAATAGCTAAACACCGTGTCTTTTTTATAAACCTTCAGAACTTAACTTGTGAAAACAAAAAACTTTCGTTTTTCAGGACAGATACAGGGTGCCCAGTAATTAACCCAAAATTCGGAACTGCAATAACTTTTTACTGGGACGCAGAGGCGTAGCCAAGGGGGGGGGGTGTTAGGGGGTCATAACCCCCCCATGAGGAATTTTTTGCCATACAGAATGTATATTCTTCACTACATTATCACACACACGTATACATATATATGAGTTGCAGTAGTCATAACCCCCCCATGAAAAATTTCTGGCTACGCCCCTGCTGGGACGTGATACTGACGTAAAATTTGGTAACCTAACACTAAGAGGTTTGCAATTACGAAACGAGTTTGAATTAACACGAGTTTCCATTTTGTGCTGTGACGCAGCACTAGACAGACACGAAGTTAAAAGCAATTTTCAATAAAAGTTCGCGCCTTTGCACGCAGCTTGCAACGGTAAAATGCCGGATTTGATCATCGAACAGAGGTTTTTCTTTTTCTGGTGAAATTTCGGCCACACTGCGAACTATTCGTTCAGTTTTGGACAACTTTGAGCTTAGACTTCGCCATACAGGGTCATTCATAATGAATGGGACAAAAAGAAAACATGATTGTGAACGTTCTAATTAATATATTTAGAAAATTCAAATTTACCTCAAAACTACATTTATTCAAGTTTCTTCAGGTGTTCAATATGTGCACCTCTGGTGACACGACAAATGTCTACACGTTAATCAAGCTCCTGCTACACTCGTGATAGCATATCCCCTGTGATGGAGTTCAACACTGCAGTTATCCGCTGCTTCAGTTTCTCGGAGTCCTGAGGAAGTGGAGGCACAAACACTTTGTCTTTAACGAAACCCCAGAGGAAAAAATCACCGTTAGATCTGGTGATCTCGGCGGCCAATGAAGACAAGTCAAATCCTGTGGCCCAGCACAGCCAAATGGGGTAGACATTCGTTCAGGAACTCACGTTGTGTTGATTTTGAGGGACTCCGTAAAAACGAATCACGAATTCTTTAAACCACTTCGGCCTTTGTTCTTGCATAAGCAGCCGGTATCCTGGAACTGCTTCACCCACCTGTTTATGTTATGCCGATGCGGTGGTTCTTTACAAAATTTCATGCGAAAATGTCTTTGTACAACAGTTACCAAGGAGGTTTTGGCATATTCGAAAACGTAGTATGCTTTCTCGTGCATGAACGACATTTTGTTTAACAGCGCCTCTAGTGTTGAGTTCGTCATTCAATGATTTTTCCCTCTTGCCAATTAAAACTTGTATGATTGTAGTTGCAGAATAAATTTGTTTCGGCTGAATAAATCCATTACGGTAGTCACACTGCGCTATTCTTTTTGGCCCATTCATTATGAATCACCCTGTATTGTTGCAAGTAATAGGAAGCACTTCTAAACTTTTGTGCATTAAATCGGAATGAGTGTGTACTTATACGTGAAGTAAATATTTTTCTTTTGTCTCTTCTAAAACTCTTTTATCAAGAAATTGAAAATTTTGATTAATTACTAGGCAACCTGTACAATTTTAAAGGTAAAAACATATGTACAAGCAAACCTAAAGTATTTCCTCTTGCATATTTTAAAGTAGAGTGCCAACCTTGATAATTCGACATATATGGGACCAGGAAAAAGCCAAATTATCGAATAATTCTGGATTATCAAGACCTCTTGTTTTTGACACAAATTCATGTGCTTTCGTTTGGTCGGCATTGTAATGCATTAGGTAAATACGCGACAAAATACATAAGGTAAACAAGTAGAAAACGATGACGAAAAAGCGAGGGAAGCCGAAGAGTCAACACCTCTTACGTATAAAAAGCTTTACAACTTTTACGTCACCAAGATCTGACGTAGTCATTAGCCCTACATAAGTTTTATTTCCACAAAATAAAACTATTAAAAATTTCTGGTGAATTTACCCATGAGTAGCAATATTTTAATAATTTCAGATAAAAAATATAATTTTAAATAAAAGACAGTTTTTTTAAGATGACTAATTAGATAATATGATAAGGAAGTATATCATAACGAATAATTTTATATGAGAAAGGTATTTAATATTAATGTTTAATTTAAGATATGTTCTAATATTTGAAGCATTCACCAGAAATTTTAAATAGTTTTGCTTTGTGAAATAATAACTGTGATGGCGTCACGCTCTTAAGCCTTATAGTGATGACGTCAAAGCTCCACAACATAGCAGTTGTAATGCTTTCTATGTGTACGAGGGGTTGGAAGAGCGGGTTGGCTCGTTTACATCCGCGGTAGCTGGCTGATCGGAAGAAAATACGATACGTCTTTTCCAGCTTTTGTCATTTTTGGAACTATTTAGAATAGCTTTCATGAAAATTATTACAAAGGGTAAATTCTGGTTTTTTTTGTATAAACCTTTGAAAACGCTCTTAAGAAAATAAAGAGTTTGTTTTTCAGCACGGGTATATTTAGGAAGGTAAAAGCACATGTACAGGCAAACTTTTCTCCTATATACGCTGTACGTAAATAGCTGTATAATTTTAGCTTTCATTATAAAAAAAATAATATTATAATCAATAGTAGACATGCCCCACCAAGGGTGGGGCTGGGTGTACCCCTGGATCCAGGTCCCTACCCTGGGGAGGGGGCACGAGTCCAGCCCTACGTAGTTTCAATTTTTAATTGTTATACAGGGCTGCCACCATTTATCAGTATTGAAAATAGTTCTTTAGTAGGCTCATAATTAAGAAATAGTATCCAAAATAATACCCTTCATCCAAAAATAGTAGCCAAAACAGTAGTATGCCAATACCGTTAATTCACGAGCACGTGGAATAACAAGGTTTTTTATGACAGAGGGTCATTGGAAGCGCAGATACGGGAATTTCTAGCATTATCTAACCATTCTACCTTCATGATTGGCAGTCTTTTTCAAAAACACAGGGCAAATAAAAAATATTTTCTCATTAGCTAAGTCTGCGTAGGCTAGAACGTATCGTAAAGAAAGCATTGACTCACCAACTTTTGAAATTCCCAAGGTGTAAAATAAAGCGTGAACAACATTTTTGATAATTTTTGCCAAATAATGCGCGAATGCCATTTTAAATGATATATACTAAATAGCACATGAACAGCATTTTTAATACTCTTTATAAAATGAACACATGAAACACACTTTTAAGTTTGTAGATAGTATAAAAATATTTTATAATTTTAAGTCGAAAGTTAAGTTCAAAGTTTTAAATTCAAAGTTAAAATTTAGTCATTGAAAAAAAAAATACTAGACACAAAAATTCTTATAATTTTCAACACATTAGGGAAGGATAAAAGCAGTTTTGTAATGCATGAGAAAATGCTGTAAAATTACACCTATAAAGGAAGGGGAGAAAATCATAAAAATGCCAAGTTTATTCTTTGCTTGCTTTTATTAATGTTTTTTATTTTTTCCTATTCAAAACGTATTTTGTCACAATTTCATTATTATTTTTTTATTATTTCCATTATATTTGAATCTCTACTCTACAATGAAATTTTTTTTTGCTTTCTGTTTTACATTAAAGAAGTGGTTAAAAAATAATTTAAATTTGAAATAATCAATTTTTACTCTTATGGTATTGGAGGTTGAAATAAAAATACACGAAAATCAAAATATTTGTTCGCAAGACCGACGGGAAAAGATTGAAATTGTGATGCTGGTGCAAGCACTCAACGAAATTTTTCCTATCAATAATTTTAATGAACAAACATCTAAATTAGTTGATCCAGGTGGGTAGCCATAAATTCAGTAATGAAATTGACAAAACTGAAGACTGGAAAACTCATCAATGGTAACTTTTAAGAGATTATTTTTAAACACAAAGTATAAGACGCGGTTTTATTAATTTTTTTATGCTTCAAAATTCGTTAAAAAGAGTAAAAAACGGCGGATTTTGCGTAAAATCGTACCCCACCCCCTCCAAGGGTGCGCCTATGATCACCATTTACCTGATGAGGCAGGTATTTCATATTTTAAGCTCTGGCATGTTCATACGGCAAAGAATTTATGTATGTGTGATTATATCGTTGATACAAGAAACATTCTATTACGGCCTAGTCTGTACGGGGACCACCTACCACCTGCTGACAACACCCTTGTCTATATATTACACACCAGCTTATTGTAGTCTTCTCGTCAGTTCTCATAACTTATTGCTTCCTCTCCCAAATACCACCTCGTTAGCACCACCGACCAGGTAGGATTAAACGTAACAAAATACCCAGCCTCCTCCCCGTATGTACATCTATGACATTTTTTCGCTTCACACAAATCGAAAATCCACCGCGCTTGGTAAAAAAGTAAACGAAACAAAAAGTCGAGCCTAGCTGTAGCAGGGGTTAAAAAGCCGGCCCAAGCGGCTGAAGGCACGGAAAAAGTGGTGTGAGGAAGCACTAATTGGAGGTCAAGGAGTCATGTGTGAAATTCCCATTTGCAGCTATTCGTCACGCTATAACGAGATGCCCAGGGAAAAGAGGGGAAGCAGAACCTAGGCTTCCCCCCCCTCTTGTGTGTTTTTATCGGAATTTCGAGGGCCCAACTCAGCCTGTGTGAGGCCCATTACAAGAAATTTCATGCGGGCCCATCCTATATGGAAATATTGCCGTCATTCTTGATGCATGCATAGCTACCACTTTTATACACCTGAATACAATTAACCACTTTTTCTAAACATGATGTTTAGTGTTAAAAACTAGCAAACTTTTGTACGAAATGTGCAATTAGGATATCTCTTTAAAAAAATACTAAAAGAATATACTGTTTACAAAAAGTGGTTGATTATATTCCATAGTAGTCAGCTATGGATGCATTCTGTACAGAGAAAAAAAAATATATATTTTGTTGAACTGAACAAAATACTAATCATTGAATAAATGTTTGGTAGGTGCTGTTTTAACCGGATAATGTTGTTGGTTTTAACAAAAATGCTTCCTAAATTAACAAAATATTTCATTAACAAAAATTTTTTTCATTTATACAAATTCTTCGGTTACAATAGCACCATCCAAATTTTTTGTTGGATCAAAGAAACATTTGTTTTGCCTCACCATGGCACAGTGGTTATGTTACTGAAAATGATAGACGGCCGAAGTGCGAAGGTCCCGGATTCGGGCCCCATCACGCGGCTGTCGACCTAACCGTTCGGAGTTTTCCTTGGTGGTTTTTTCCGAAACTAGCTTAAAAAGGGTTAGAACCCCTTAGAACTACCCCCAAAGGAGGCACCCCCCTTGCTTTGCCTTTCTGACGTGGCCTGGTTTTTAATGTTTTTGTTTTCTTAATACACGCATTTTCATCGATGTTTGAACAGGAAATCGATGTTCATATTTTATTTCATATCCGAGTAATGGGCGCCCTTATGGGGAAGCGAGGAATGTGTGTGTGTGTAGGGTGGGGGTGGGGTGAGAGAAGAAAATTGTTCGGACTTTTTCCAGCCGTTAATATACCGCCGCCCATTTTTATAGCATATAATGTTTTTTAACATTTAACCTTAAGCCCTATCGTTTTCATGTAACGATTTCGCACTGAATAACTTTCTAATAGAAAGACAAAAACGGCTGGCGCATGGGCTATTATACACTTTCCAATATGATGACACAAGAAACAAATAAAGTCGACACATGGTTTAGAATGCACTTTCCAACATGATGAAACAAGAAAGACAAATACGACCCACGCACTCATTATGATACACTTTCCAGTATAATGAAAAAGTAAATGCAGAACACACATACACGCAGTTAAAGTTTTTTTTTTTTTTTTTTTGTACAAACGTTTTAATTTTTAAAACTTGAAACTGGCTCCTCAATTGGTAAAACCTAGAATAAACTTGTTATGTATAAACTGGATAAGGAATCCAGGTTTTTGCATGTTAATGCGTCGTCCCCCAAACACACCATTAATTTCAAAACCGTAAGTCGAGCGGACATTAAGTAACAGAATCGATGTCAAGACTTCATTTTAAAAAATGGTGGCACAGACCAATAAAACAGCAAAACCTGAATAAAAGATATCAGAAAAGACGAGCTTTGTGCAAACCTGCCTCATCTTTCTCTCAGAGCCTCTCTTGCATACCGTCGTAAGTACGTGGGTGGCTGAGAGGGCCACCAGCATAGAACGGCCTTTCGTAAAGTGGAGTCCAGATCATTATCATTGGCCGCCCCCTCTCCCCTTTTTACGGTCGTCGCTTCCTCCTACAAAAAGATACTATGGGAGGCCCGGAAAAGGGAGGTCCACGTGTCCTCCCAAGCGATTATGTGGTGTCCCAGACGTCGCTAACTTAGCGAAATACACGCTGAGCGAAAATTCACTGTGACACAGTCGACTTCTCAAGCCTGTGGTGTTAGTTATAACCAGATGACTACGCCACAAAAGCTTTTTGACTTTGCGGCGAAAATTGCTGGGTATGTAGGGCATGAAAGGGCCCAGCCCCGAAACGGTATTGTGGGGCGGAGTGGAGAAAAACGCATATCAAACGTTCTTGAACCGTTTAAAAATGGACAAAAAATTACATGAAAAAAAAAAAAAAATACGGTATGTTTTTCCAGCACATGAAAGAAAAATGTTTCTTTGTATTCAACAAAATTTTTTTTTCAACAACATTTGGTTAGCGTTATTTCAACCGAATAAATTTGTTGATTTTTAACAAAGTTCTTTGTTAAATTAACAAAATGTTTTGTTGAATTAACAACAGTTTTGTTGGAAATTTGTTGAAAAATTTTGTTTTGTTGATTCAATAAAAATATTTCTTTGAAATAGAGCCAACCAAAACTCTGTTGAATGAAAAAACTTTTTTTTTTTCAGGGCAGCTGTGCTGTGCAGCTTATACGATAAACGGTACGGAATTTCTAGAAGAAAAAACATATTGAGGTTCCTCTAGGAGAATAAAGATAGAAAGAATATTGCATGGCTTTTAAACAACTTTTACATAAAAATGTAATTGTTTTTTTTCTTGGTAAACTATGTGCTATTTCTTACTTAATATATATATATATATGCTTGCGAATTTTCAGAAAAAGAAATATGTAGACTGCAGCATATATTCTTTGTCTCTATAGATTCTGTAAATGCACCTAAACGCTACGAAATTGACACAAAATTTACCTAAACACGGCACGTTGCGAAATTTCAAAGCTATAGCTCGACTGGAAGTGGTTAAAATATGCTGAAAAAAAATGTTTTGTTGATTCAACAAAACTTTAATAGGCGCAATTTCAACCAAATAATTTTCAACAAAATCATTTGGTTGAAATTGCGCCTATCAAATTTTTGTTGAATCAACAAAGTAAAATATTTTGTTAACTAAACAGAAATTTTGTTCAGTTCAACGAAACATTTTCTCCGTTTATCGATTACAAGATTTGGAAAAGCCTGTTACAGATCGACTGAAGGTTAAAAAAAAATTGGTGTTCTGGACAAAGTCACGATTTATGTATACAAGGAAAAACTAACTTATCCCGTCATTAATTAGTCACATCGTAATTGAGTTATTAAATCACTCGACTTCCTCATATTTATTCATTAAAAGTCATTAAAATGTTGCTGAATAAAAACTCGGTAGTACAACAGAAACAAACATTAGGGCTTAATGGATTTTTAAATATATCCGAATATTTCTACGCTAGCGTAAAAAAAAGCAGGTATTAGAGATAAAATATAATAATTAACGTCCAAAATTGTTCAGTAAGGAAATTCTTTCTGTGGTCAACATGAAATACAACCCCTTATTTTCCTTCTAATACCTATAATTACATTGGAAAACAGGGACTAAAACCAGGAAAAAGGATTGTAATGTAATTCCACGGTGAATGTAGTATAATGTAATTATACATGACCACGCTGATAATTAACACGTGGTTGATGAACATAGTTCTGTTGCCGAGGCAATTATACAATAGCTTCGAATATCGAAAATTATCATTAGATTTCACAAGCTTTCAAGCTCGCACAGCTGGGAAAGCGGTTTCCCGCTCTTTTCCTAATTACATAGCGATTGTTCTCTTGTAAATGCAATTGCTGAGCATAAATCTAGTTAACATTTATATTGATCAACATCTGCATTAACTGATCCCGGATAAGATCTTACTTATCAGAACTGAGAGCATAAATTTGATATGATACGTTAGCTGTAGAAAATTTGGTAGTACATGATTGTATAGTATATAAATCTACGCCGTGCCGTAAAAACCTGGTCCCTCCCGCAGATATTTGTGTGGGGGACATTCTCTCTATTTCTTTATAGGTATATATCACTGTAATACATAAAACACTGATACACTTGAAATATTTATCTTCTTAGTTAAGATGATTAACACCCGTTTGTTCGACTTCTCCATCCGCCAATAAGATGAATCATCGTTAAAAGGATGGACCTCTTAAATCATCCGTAAGGGTCCATACCTTTTTATTTTATGTATATGTGTGAGTGTGTAATTTAAAATGTTCCTTGTTTTCCAACAATCCATTGTCGTTTAAAGCTACGTTCATAACTGCCAAGCTCTTCTGATTTATTTATTTTTATTTTATTTACTTTTTTTTTTTTTTTTTTGGAAGATTTTCCACCACTATTTTTAAACAGTTTTATTTCAAATAACACTCTGCACGAAAGTCAAGGTGTGGACCGACGTTGGTTCGGAGACTACTGGCTGGGAAGCACTAACTTAGACTCCAAAAATTTTTAAACTCTTTTTAGCAAGCTTTACAGGAAATGATCAACCTACAAATGGTAAGAAAACTCAGAACAAAAGCTGAAATATTCAGTATTTTGCAATATTTCTTTCTGTTAATAGAGTCACGATTTATTTTACAAAGTGACTCTTGTGCTTAAGATTTTTTCTTTTCTTTTTCTCATGGAAAGTTGCGTTAAGCATGTATGTTGGCCGTTAACAAAAGAAAATTGCAGAATTTGTAAATCAGTAAAAAAATTTCTGAATATTTAACATATTTGGTTTCTTTTCAAAAAAATTTTAAGTCCAATGAAGTGCCTCTTTTTTTTTTTTTTTTTGCCGGCAATGTACTGAAGCATGGAAAGAATTTTTATAAAAATTACTTAAATTCAACGTCAGATCGCCTGGTTGGGAGATTTATCCCTCCAGTCTTCAACAATATACCACACATTACCATATAAAACATTCGTTAGAAAGCAGTAAGATAATTTCAATAATTTATTCGACTTGTACCTAGACGAAGTAACACTTAAATTTGCTGTTAATGATGCCCACAGTCTAATGAAAACAGTTTAAATGAGCTCTTATCTCCAGGTAACGACATAATTATCTGGCCATTAGTGACAGGGGGCGACGAAACAAGAGAGAGAGAGAGAGAGACCCCCTTCTGCATCATTAAGTGGAGAACTCATTCTGTGACCGCCCAGTCTTTGAAACAAGGAACAACGTCAAAACCACTCACCTTCTTATTTTGGCGTCAGGTGCCACCTGCTCTACTTTGAATCCTCCCTCCTCCAAATATTCAAGGACGCTGCTGTTTCCCAAGAAGTGACCTGCAGGTAAAAAAGAAGATAAAATAAGAATTGAGAGAAGTCGATTGTCGTCGTCCAGTGTTAGGATATCATTTACGTTAAATTCAGTTTAAAATGTTGCTATTTTTTTAAAAAGATTAATTTTAAAAAAACTTCATCACAAAACGGTTTTTTACTTATTTTTTTCAATAATTTAAAAATTCCCTCTTTAAATGTGCTTTATATTGCTAAAAAACAGTTAACAAAGCAGTGATTTTGCAATAAGTCGAATATCCAGCTACTTGGAAGTTTTTATGCAGTTAGGATAGTATACGAATTTATTATTCTATTAGTCGAATTTACGATAGGTTTAGGTTTTTCGTCAATCCCCAGGAATTCGATTTATCGCGAAATCACTCTACATGAAAATACCATATTTACCAACTTTTGCGCTGTTTTCCGAAGATTAACCACCACAATTTTTAAACAGTTTTATTTTAGATTAAACATGAAACGGGGGAATATTTAAAAGTATAAAAGCCACCAGTTGTAGAATGCAAGTATTTGCATTTTTATCTCGGCACATGCATAAAAATTGCCATAAAATGGCATATTTGCATAACACCAGATATCAAATTTTAATGAAGGTATTTCTATTCTGTAAATTTTATTTTGAATTTGAAACCTAGAAAGAATCAACAATCTCGCAATACATTTTCGAAAACTTTGAGAGGTTAATGTTTTTACTATTTTACTCGCAGAATAATGAAGAATAGTGGAAATTCGTAACTTCAAATAGAAAAGAAAGTAGTAATAATAATTTCCCCACACGCGTAGTAGAGATTAATTTATAAAATTACTCTGTAGATTAAATGATGTTCATCCTAGTAAAATAATAATTTTTTGAATTTTGTTACTGCAAAGCAAATTCAAGCGGGAGCTGTTTTACTTACAGTAAAATTTAGACTATCCATCCCAGGGCCCTTGCTAAAGGAGGGGTAGGGGGAGCAAAGTTGGACATTTGCGGTTTCTTTCAAATAGTGTCCTACTTTTTGAAACTAATGAGATATTTCCGTTATATGGCTACGTTACGTTGCAGTGGTGTCCAACTTGAGAGGTTTCACTCAGTCAGGCTTTGCCTATGAAATGACTAATGTTGAAATTTCTCTAACTCAAGTTAAATGTAAGATAAGAAAAAAATTCGAAGTGAGTTAGGGATTTTAAGCATTCAGATTTAATATCAAACCAAACAGGAAAAATGGATTCATCTAAAGAGTACTTCTAAATGGTATGTAGGCACGTTAAAATAGAATATTTTACTTTTGTAAGGTAGTGAATTTTATTTACTTTATTTTATTTATTTATTTATTCTTCTTCTTCTTCTTCTTTTTTTTTTTTTGGGGGGGGGGGGGGGAGAGTATCTTTAGTGTGTTGAAAACTTTTATGTTTAGTGTTACCATGTGAGTGTTCATGTTTAGTATTCACCACATATATACAGAATAACACTGTTTATACTTTTCCAAGGGAATAGAACTTCTCACAAAAGGAATTATAAACTTAGATAGAGATGCAACCAAATGTTTAACATCCATAATTTATTTTCCAAAACTCGTAAATCGGGTGGATTTCCTGTCATACTTTTACAGTTACTGCGCACAAATTAAACGGAATTAAAGAGCATATTTAAACTTTTAAAGGAATAAAATTTATCTTTTGTTTAACTTCAGTGTGTCAACATTAATTACTGCTTCATTTAGTTAAGAAAAAGATTGTTTGTCGTTTGATGGTGGGGAGAAGGTACTGACAATTTTTGTATTTTGATAAATGAAGATCATGGAGACTGTTTTCATATATATATATATATATATATATATATATATATATATATATATATATATATATATATATACATACATATATATTTGTATGGCAAAGAACAACTACAACAACAAACATCTCCTAATCTACAACATAATATAGAATTTGCTAAAAATATAGAATGACCACTTTTCCATCATAACCAATTCCAACCAGAAGTAGAAAAGTAAATTAAATAATAACATAACTAGTTTCCGATTACCTAATTAAAAGTATTTATAATTTTCCCATCATAATATTCGGATCAATTTTCACTTTTTGGCGATTTAGAATATCTGACTCGGATTTGAACCATTTTTCTGCTCATTTTTAACCTCGGTAACTTAAAACAAGCTTGTCACTTTCAAAAATGATGCAGAATCGTCCAAGCTCTGGCCAGCTTCTAAGATATATGATAAACATCCTTATACTTTGTAACATAACCCTTCCATCTACTTCACAAACCAGTTTTCATGTATCGGAAAATCATCAGATCAATTCTCTCATCATAATATGCACCCTACACACGCATGTATCAATTTTCACGTGAGTTGGTCTATCATTTCTACCGATCTTCAAAATCCCTAATTTGCGGTCAAGCAGCACGAGCTTTCTTCCCTCCGTCCCTACCCCCACATCAAGTTTTACAATCGCTGAATGGCAAAATGGTATATGCGCTCAATCTCAGCTGTGACGCAAACGAATTTAAAAAAAAAAAAAAAAAAAATCGCGTCTTTAGTCGCGTGGCCATTCTGGAAAAGATAAAAACTCAATGATAAAAGACATCGGCATTTCGCTCTCTGTGATTAAGTGCAGCAACAAAAGTACCGCTAAACACAACCGTTCATTAAGAGGGGGGAGGTTAGAAAGGGGGGCTGCATGGGAGAAAATCTCTGATCGATGGCCTTCCACGTATACGTACTTTGCGAAACTGTCCGCTTTTTTCTTTTCTTTTCTTTTTTTTTTGCCCGATCTCTTTTCGCTACATGGGATTCAGTCATTTTTTTTTGCGACTGAGAGATAAACGCGGCAGACGATATCTCGAACAATTCGCGCTCTGTGCGTGTGTTACCCGTGACAAGGAATGCCTTGTGTGCTCGCGCTCATCTTTCCGATATGTATATTCCCAGAAAAGAAGAGTTGAAAGCCGTGTGTATTTATTTTCCCTTCCCAGTTTTTCTCCAAGGATTACGGCTTACTGTCTGGCGCCGAGGAATTTGTAAACACTGATCTGGATTACTTTGGACGTAAACAAGAGATTCCGATAATCTATGGTAAACAACTGTTTAACACTTACGTTAGAGCTTTCTAGTCTTATGAGCATTGCACTAAAGTCTGATTACATTATAGGCAGACTAGGCCTCAGCCTAGAGCCTCCTATTAATAAAATTATCATAAAGAACATTAATGGCACTAAATAAAGAGATGGACTTTTACAGCACATGCTGCTGCGTAAAAGTATCCATCATGGATCATTCATTGACGTGACGTCATTTGATGAGGAACTTCAGAGTATAAATTAAAAATTTATGGACGGTAGAAGGAGAGTTTCCCTGATATGGGAGGAAAACAGTATAATGGGTTGGATAGAACTTATTTTTCAAAGGAGTAATAAAACTGTACCTTCAGAAAACATTGAAGTAAATTTGCTTCTTTTCTATAAGTAGTGATATGCATTGCTTTGAAAAAAAGCTGAAATGTGATGAAGAATTAAAATGCAAGCAGCAAGAACTACAAAGTGATACCTGTAACTTAAGGAATAGGATAATTACAGTTTGACTCAATGACTGAGGTGTTAACTTTAATTCCAGTCTTCAGGGAGTAAGATTTCTCCTAGGGAATAATTGTTAAATAAATCTTTTATAAACATTCTGATTTTTTTTTCAAATTTCAAATTAAAAATTTAATACAGAGAAAATTTTAAATTTTATTTTTTAGCAGTTGGAAACTAAATTAAACGCATAGATAATGATGAAGCGCATTGAAACTAAAAAAAGCAACTAAATAAATAAACTTTTGCTATAACATAGAAAATTTTTAATATCCATACAAAACTACCAGAAAAATTATAGGTATCCATATTAAAATTAGTGATAAAGAAATAAGTTCTCGCAATGGTAGACAAACTTTCAACCTTTTAGGCCTAGATTCTGAGAATGCCCATCGAAGCACTGACTCACAAAACGCTGGGTCCCGGCATGGTGTTCGGACTCTAACCAGAAAGTCACATCAAAACCCAGGAGAAAATTTGCGGCGCCTACGTTGATACTAGCGGACAGATAGTTGCAATAACACACTGAAGCAATTCCTTTCCATCATTGCCTTTGATTTGCAAATGCAAGAGCTATAAATGTTGCGAAGACTATTTTCGATTGAGCTAATTACTTTAAAGATTTCAGTGATTTTGTGGTTATTAATTTTGTATTGTTTGAAATGAAATAACATATCCGAGATGCACTTTCAAATCAAAAATCTTAAAACAGTGAAAAACGTTTGGATTTTTCTGAAACAGTGTTGCCAGATTAGCTCTTTTCTAAGGCCAAATGAAAATTTTTAGATATTTATTATTTTAATATTACACGAAACACGTTACAGCGGTATGTCGCAGCCAGATGGTCAGCCTGACTTGTAGCCTCCAAGTGTTTAGTCCCCAAGCAAGCTTGGTCCTCATTTTATTGCCCAACTCAAGGGATGAAATGCTGCAAATGCAAGGAATTGCTGTGTCGATCTTGCCAATCCAAGAATCGAACCTCGAACCTGTGGTGAGGTACTACAACGGGCTAACTATCATAGCACTGGCCTTCAGGATTATGATCGGATGCTGGGAATTAAATTAACATTTTCAACAGCTTCAAAAGTATGTAACATGTAGTAACATACAAAAATTTTGTAAAAAGCGTTGCATATTTACGGTAGTCAGAGCAAGTCAAGACCAGGGTTGCCAGTTTTGCTTTTTATACAAGGTTACATTTCTTGAGTTTGGCCTAGAAAAAAAGACTCTGGTAACGCTGCTTCTTATGTGAGGTTTCACTCTTCCACCTATGGATCTACGGTTTTATGTGAAACCTTACCTGAGAAACGGGGTTGCCAGATTGTCTTTTTTAAGAACAAATTCATCCAATTTGGCCAAAAAAAGTGTGGCAACCCTGGACAAGACACACCAACAAGAATTATAAACATTTTCCAATCTTGCTGGGAAGCGTTAACAACAGACAAAAGCTGAAGCTCAGATTCAGCATCTTCAGTCTTTTATATATAGTTTTACAGCATTCGCGTGGCCACAAAGGGTATTTTACCAAATTCAATAAAGTAATCATTCATGGTAAATCATAGTATCTTAAGTTCGAAGCTCCAAATCAGAGTTATGAATTTTTGAGAAAACACTCTTTTTTTTCGGTTTGTTTTCTAGGAGATTACGGTTGCGTTTAACAGCTTCCAAGATTTCGTGTCCTATCAGTCAAACAGCGCTGACACGCGACGTTGTTATCTTGTGATAAGTTGTTTTCCTTTCACACCCTCGTTTTTCTACAGATTTATTTGACTTGCTGACGAGAAGCGCAGATAAGCGGCATCTGAAAAGTTTAAAGTTTCAAGGATTTTTACAGAAAGAAAGTACCCTTGTGCTTAGAATTGGTAGTTACCAACCGTAAAGTAAAACTATGAACTTGAATTTTGAACTGGGGCATTGCAAAATTTTTAGGCCTTATGAAAATGAGAGATGCGGTGTATATATAAAAGCTGATATCAGCAGGGCATTCAAAGATGTTTGCCGGGAAGCAACGATGGACCCGGAAGGAAGGAAGCTGACGTTGCATCCTCGAAAACAATAGTAACAAACAGGTTAAGGCTAATAGGACATTAAAATATTATTTAATCACTATCCTTAGAGCCTAAATCAAAAACAGTTATTAATTTTATTTGTTTATGTAGATGAGCTTTTTCTATACAGATGGTTTCGGCATGACTTGGCGGTATTTGAGTGACAACTAATTGTATATTATTTTGCGCAGATTCTGTTATTGCATTTAACCTAGAAGAAACAGTCTTTGAAATATCAGCTTAAATTATGTATTATGTTTGTAATCGTGTCATAACGTAAGGTGTCACTGGAAAACCAAAGTTGAACGCTTGATTTACTAATTTAATGAGTTGATCAATAGTGAAAGCATTTGTTTCAGTGTTTAAAAAAGTGTATCCCATTAAAATTAATTAAGCGATCTACTTATATTGTCACCCAGCATGGTTGCTCCGTTGCTTCCTGTACTCATCCAATCTATGGGTTGTTCCAACACCTTCTAGATATAGAAAGCGTAGCAAGAGAAGCGTAGGTGCCAAGTACTACGGAATATAATTAACCACTATTTTGTGAACGGAAATTTTCTGTTTAAAATATAACAAAATTTCAGAGTTTAAATTTTGGCTTGATAGCTATTTTAGAAAATTATTTTAAAAAATTACTGTTTACAAAAAGTGGTTAATTATATTCCGTAATCTTGGCACTTATGGAGAAGCTTTGACATCATCACAGTTGCATTTTCACAGACTATTTTAATTTATGGAAAATTTTCTTAGGCTTAAGAAGATGTTTAAAAATTTTAGTTAAAAATTAAATTTACGGGAAAAGGTAATTTTTAAACATCACTAATTGTATAATATGATGTAGAAATTGGTCATAATCTATTATTTTGTATAAGAAATCTATTTTAATTCTTATCTAGTGTAAGATATTTTCTAATATTCGTAGTGTCTACCAGAAATTCTAAACAGCTTTACTTTATAAAGCTAAAATTCGTGTGTGTACGACCTTCCACAATCACGACTTCAGTCAGTCATAAAAGCATGTCAGTAATGACGTCAAAGTTTTGGCTGTTGGGCTTTCTATATCTAGTAAGTGTTGGTAACGCTGCTTGTGTATGTACACTAATAAAAAATGTGAATTTCACAGGCAATGTCTGATTTTAACAATTTTGAATGCAACACGTTCATTACTCATTCTGCCTGCAGTTCAAGTTGGAGTAAAGATCTTTTGAATGTACAAAAATATCGTCACATTATGCAGGTAACAGGCGACTGCAGCTAATTGGGAATATAGTTTTTTACTTAATGCGAAGTCCTTTTGCTGTGGGTGCTATGTTAATGCAGTGGGCATAACGAAGCTTACTTCTCGGTGAATTCGCTTGTTTATTTCATATCCGAATACCAAATGCATCTGTTTCATATTCCGAGTTTTGAAATAAATTCAACCTAAATATGGAGGGGATGTTTTCGGTAAAGTTTTTGCTTTAATGGTCACAGTTTCTTACGAATGCATAATCAAAATCTCGTCGCTGTCGTAAAACAAATGAAGTTATGGTGACTTCGACTCAAAGAAGTGAACTGTAAGTACTATTTTACCCTTTTCATGTAAATGAATTTGTTTGCTGCTTTAACTATATCTCACAGCTGGTTTAACCATGATTGCATTTCTGTATTGTGACTGTCCTATGAATTCGTTTTATAACTGACTATAGTGAAATTATATTCTATTTATTAAAAAAAATATTTTTTGTATAGTGTATTAAGGTACATGTAAACTATTTGCCTTGCTTTAAAATTTATTTTCTCCGGCTAATAATCACAGATTATAGCTCTGATAAAAAATATCAAGAAAACGAATAATTAAAACATATTTTGACTTGTGCACTATTTAAAACATTATATGTACATGCATGTATAATTTCATAAAACAACTCTGGTGTTTTAGCAGCTAGATCAGAGCTGCCAAGTCTCCGGCTTTTTCCGGGAGGTTTCCCACCACAATTTATAGACAGTTTTATTTTACATTAAATATTTGGACTTATTTTAAGCATAAATGGGTAAGTAAAAATTAGTAGTAGGAAATCTCCCGAAAAAAGCCGTAGACTTGGCAGCTCTGCTAGATGGACCACCTCTACCCCCCCTCAAAAAAACGTTATTATTGAAGCTGGTGGTGCAGTTACAAAAACTTATTATATATTTTAACAACTAAAAATGCATAAAAACTTTGTTCATGCTGTGTATCCATCTATACCTATGTATATATATACACACACACACATATATATATATATATTGGAAGTATGTAGGAACCCGGTTTTGTCCAATAACGTTCGCTTTTTAGAAAATAGGGCATAATATCTTTCAAATGTGATAGCAAACCTGATTATTATCAGGTATTAATATTTTAAATAAATTAATTTTAAATAATGCTTAACTCCTTCTTTGGGATATAGAGAAAAGAAAAGAAAAATAATTTCCAGCCTGAAAATAACGAAAGATCTCGTTTTTCGTAAGCAGAAAAACCTGCTTCTGTGACTGAAAATAACGGAGAGATACCGTTTCGTAAGATAACATCTAAATGGAAATTAACCGTTTCCTCTGACACCGGAAATTAAAAAACGGTCATTGTCTGGAAGAATTGCTCCCAGGCAATGACCAGTAATTTTTTATAACAGTCTATAACAACAATGTGGGCTATCTCACTCGATTTAGGAAACGGGAGGCAATATTTCACCAATTTTCTTACACAGATCTTGTTTCCTCATAGTGGAATAATTGAAATGTATCAAATTCAGTATGTCAGGTACGTATTTTTATGAAAGATATTCCCAAGTCTTTGCTGTTAGTCTAGTCAACACTGGATGATAAGTCAACAGATAATGAACAACTGGCATACACGGTGGAATCGGAACCATCGGTATCGAAAAACAGTCGGAGAGATTACTGCGTACAACGCTGAAAATGTACAGCTACTGCAATTACTCGACTTAATTACCAGAAAGTTGGAGGTCCATCAAAAACGCACCTAAAACCAACACCTACTACATATACAAAGCCTAACAACTGAAACTTTGATGTCATCACTAGGCCTTCATGTAATGACGTCATCGATGTTTTACTTTCACAAAGTAAAACTATTTAAAATTTCTGATGAATGCTACAAATATTAGAAGATATCTTAACTAAAAAATTAAAATTAAAATACCTTTCTCATTCAAAATTGTTCATTCCGATCTATTTCCTTACCATGTTATCTAATTAGTCATGGTTAAAAACTGCCATTTAATAGAAAATTATATTTTTTATCTCAAATTATTAAAATATTGTTATTCATGAGTAAATTCACCAGAAACTTTTTATACTTTTACTTTGTGAAAATAAAACATTTAACTGTAGGCCAAATGATGACGCCAAAGCTTGGTGACGTAGGAGTTGTTAGGCTTTCGTTATCCAGAAGGCATAGGCGTAGAGTTATATGGGCCCGTGGGGCTCGAGCCCCCCCAATAAATTGTGAATAGGGGCTGAGCCCACCCAATAATTGACCACTAAATACAGAAAATTAATTTATACTAACATAAAAAAAAGTATTTCACGCCATTTACAAACGTTTAAAAAAAACCTTTACTTGGACTTTTAAAAATTTTCTTCGTTTGATTTCAATCATGATTTAGTGTTCATTGTGACGCCACGTAACACACAATGTTACTATAAGCTGCCCTCACCAGGCTCTGGTTCATTAAAATCAGATTATGCAATGTAAAGTATGAAATAAAGAAAAGTTCAGATGTGTCTAAAATGCACCATCTCATCGAAAATGTTTTTTCCTCCTTTGGATATTTTACACTGCTTCTATTTTTAACTTATAACATGGTAGGAAGATACTAACATGGATACTTACCCTACATAGGTGCAGCACAAAAATTTTGCTATATTTTAAGCCGAAAAATCATGTAGAAAAAGTGGTTATATATATTCCATGGTAGTTGGCAGCTATGACTAAGTTATAGGTACGTGAATCAGGGGCATAGCCAGAAATTTTTCATGGGGGAGTTACGACTTCTGCAACTCATATATGTATACGGGTGTATGATAAGGGAGTGGAAAATATAAATTTTGTATGGAAAAAAACTACTCTTGGGGGGTTATGACCCCCCTTGTCTACGCCACTGACGTGAATATATGTGGTTGTGGGGCCCGGCCCCCCCAATAATTTTGAAAACTTTACGCTTATGCCAGAAGGTGTTGCTAAAACTGTCTATGATGTACTTGACGTACTGATCCTCAACGGACAACGGTTCCTCATCGTGATGAAATATAAGGAGAGCATTATTACTGAACGCAGTCCAGAACGTTTGCCTGGGTTGAAGAGTACTTGGACTTAACAATAAATGTGGTGAGATGTAAATTCATGACACTTAACTTACTTAAAGAAGAAATGTATTCAAACTGATTCACAGCATTTAGCTCTGGAGATAAAACAACAACGTAATTTAAGAAGTATTGTAAAGTACTGCATAAATATAAATAATACTATACGTCAAATTTCATGAAAAATTGAGTTTATTTTTCATTAACTTAATCCTTATATATCAATCGATGACAGCATATTACACTAGGTAAGTTATAGGTACTACCAAGCTTATGAGCCAAAGAACTTCGAAACAGCTGCTTGTGTTATAAATCTTTTTGTGTCAGAAAGCTTTTTCAATTCTTTAAGATATTTTCTAAAATTTGTAGCATTTACCAGAAATATTTTTACTTTATGAAAATAAAACTGTGATTCGATAGCTTTGTCGGGCTAATAGTGACGTCAACCCTATAAAATGCGATCTGATAACACTGATTTGTCGAATTTCGCCTAAAAAAACCCCAAATTGGCAGGCGTGCGGTAGACTGCTGTATTGCTGGTTCTTAAATCAAGCAAGAGCAAGGACTGTCCATTTTGGCAGTCTATCCACTTCTTAAAACACCTTCTATATACAGAGAGACTTACATACATTTATGGCTTTCCTGTCATCCCCCGACTTTCTGTAACCGCTTCATTGCAGTTTTGTTTTCATTAAGTAAAACTATTTTAAATTTGTGGTGAATTTTCTCATGCACAAAATATTTTAATGATTCAAGATAGAAAAATTAATTTTACGAAAATTAGCAATTTTTAACCATCACTGATTATCCGTGGCGTAGCCAGGATTTTATTTCGGGGGCGGGGGGGGGGGTATCAAACTGCAAGTTAAGTAAGGGGTCCTGTTTCGGGAGGGGCTGCAATCCTCTCAGCACCCCCCCCTACGCCCCATATGTTACGGAAATAGATCATAATGAATTATTTTGCGTCTGAAAGGTATTTTAATTTTTATCTTTAATACCAGATGTTTTCTAGTATTCGTAGAATTCACCAGGAATTTTAAAATTTTCCGTTTTTAAAAGTAAACTGTGATGACGTTACTTCAGAGGCATTAGTAATGAAGCTAAAGCTTCAGTTGCTAGGCTTTCTGTATCGGCGACGGGAACGGGTGCATTATTATATTTTACTTCCGCATCGAAAGTACCCTCCCTAGATAATGAAATAAAATATCCTACCTGCCCCGAAGGCGAAGAAGAAGCTTTCGTCCGGGTACTTAGTGATCAGTTCCAGTACCCTGTCCGCCATTCGGGCATTTCTCTTCTCGATCAGCTCCCTCCGGAAGTACCTGTCCATGTTCCTGGACAGAAGGAGTTCGTCGGCCGTCGAGCCATTCTCGGTCAAAGCCTGCAAGAAAAAACATTCCAAGTTAAAGCACCCAGCTCAATTACTCTCCTTCGCACATTTGTACAATTAAAGGGGCGGTGCGGATTCTTAATAGCCTCTTCTCGGGGCGCCGATAATTGTCGCATTTATGCCGAGGACCAACTCTGCGAAGAATGCTTTGACACTTTCTTTTAATAGCCATCCGTGGTGGGTTATATGGTCAAGTGTGTGGAGCCGAAAATGCTATTTATTTCTTTTAATGATATGTAGTTTCTGAATATCAGTGTCTAGGTTATGGAAGTTCACTGGGTCGTTTGCTCGAGCAATGCGGGATTTTTATATCACTGATACCATACCTTTTAGAGTTCACATGTATATGATTAGGAAATGTGCTGCTGTGTATCTAGATAGTCAGACAACAAAAATGTGCCTCCTATCACACATATGTACATAAAACCACACAATAAAGCATTTATTACAGCAGCGCTCAATGCAATGTTCAATTTGAAAGCACGGCTTCGATTACTTCCTTTGTTTGATTAACTACTTCCTTAAAATTTCGTAGTCTGTCATTAAATCTTTTAGTGTACAGTGTCTAGATAGCATGCACTTGATATGTTCCCCCAACTAGACATTTTTTACGTTAAACCTCTTAACGAGGACAGCTCTATAGGTCCGCATAAAGGGATGAGTTAAGAAATTCCAATTGCTTCGTAGCTGCCAACTCATTCCGATTTTATGAGGACTTTTCACCACTAATTTTTACTAGGAAATTGACACTTGGCATAAGTCCAAACTAATCGAAGCATAGATTTGTTCAAAACTTGCTATTGAAACTTTTAATAAAAAAAAATGAAAGAGTTGGCAGCTATAGCACGTAACTATTTTTTTTAGTTTCTATATAACGGCTATATTGCTGATGTATATCCTAAGGGTTCGTTCTGCATGTATTCAGACAGTAATTTTTCCTCTTTAACAAATTTTTTAAGAAATAGAAATAGAAAACCACAACTGAATGTTCAAATAACACATTGTTTAAAAATTTCAGATAAAATATTTATTTGTTTTTCACATTTAGACATCAAGCGGCTGCCGAGAAACACAGGCTTCGGTGCTGATATTTTAGTCACACTCCTTTGCACTCGAAAAATCATGTTACCAAGCGGGTGTGACCATTTCATTCTGAGATAACCATACTAAAATGGCCCCATTCCTTAAGTCACATAACTTTTCGAGTGCAAAGGCGGGAGACCAAAATGTCAGCATCATAGCCTGTGTATCTCCATCTCGTCAGCCATGTATACACATCAATATTTTGCCAAATGAATCCCTTTAGTATGATGGGATGCAGCTGGCAAAATTTTGTTCTGGTAAATATTCTGATCAGCATTGAAAACACACTTTTATATTTTAAGCCACATTTATTTTATTATCTTCTAGACTTATGTATGTACTACTGGTTTATGTATATACCACTGGCATATCAGAGGGTGGGGAGGCGCTCAGTAGAAGTAAATGATCGAACACAATTAATTATTCATTTACCAAAACGAAACAATGTAGAATTCCTCCTCCCTTTTAAGGAAAGAAGCAGCATGCGACAGCTAAAAAACAGTCTTTTAATAGCTTACGCCTGTCCAGCAGATACACCGCACAGACCTTATATCTGTGTCTATCGATAGAAAATATAAAAAAGTTTAAACTTTTTTTTGTCATATTTCCTCCTTTTTCTATGGAACTTTCTTTATGTCTCTATTTGAAATAAATGCCGACAAATTCTTTGATAAATCATTAATAATGAAACTCAACATTCTTACCTTATTAATCAGCGTGTTCAACAATTCTCCGGACTCTTTTTTTTTTCCTTTTAAACATTTACATATTTAAGTAATCAATGCATAGCTGTCAACTACTACCGGAATAAATTCAAGAAACTTTTTGTAAATAGCAATTTTAAAATAACAACCCCCTTACGGATGCTGCTAATATCACGGCATTTTTTAATTTAAAAATTTCTTTTCCAAAAAAGTGGTTTGTTTTATTCGGGAGCAGATGACAGGTATGTGTACTTTAAGATTAATTCAAGCTGGATTTTAACACATATTTCAAACTTTTATCTTGAGTCCTTACAACACATCACTAGTGGATCATTTTGGTCGGAAATGGTGAGATATGTTTATAGAACTGACAGCTTTTCATAAATAGTTGGAGGATCTCTTAACCAGTTAAAGCCCGGCGTTCTACATTCAAGGCACTCAAATTTTGTCATTTTTGCTATCGATTGCAAAGATTAAAAATCATCTACATTTTTTAAATCCTATTTTTGTTCAGCGGATAAATTACAGTTTCACGAAGTCTTTAGCAATAACTAAGTACAGTACAAGTAATTTCACGAAAAGTAGCATAATTAATTTTTTTTAAATCATTGCTTTTTGAAATTTATTTTGTTTACATGTTTCAGTGTGCACATAATATCAAATAACAATATGATACAAATTAATGCACCGATATTTCACTTTTACGTTCCTTTTGAACTTATTCGTTTATGCGCGTCTTTCTCTGGTACTCGTTTTTCTCGCTGTCCCGTGTATAAGTAAGAGAGCTCTGTATTTTTTTAAAGAAAAATACAACGTTCATATAATCCATTATGTCGGAAATTTGTTTATCACAGGCTTCAGCATAAATTGAAAAAATTTGATGAAAATGACCCGGCGATAAAGGGTTAAAAATCATTTTGTGAAGGAAAATCAGGAGTACGGCTTTTGCAGTATGCCACTACTGCTGAAAGCTTAATATAACAATATTAAATGCATCAGAACCGTAATATTTGACTGTCATATCTGACTTATGTAGAAGAAGTCTAAATGTTCAAATTAGTTAGGTTGTATAGCAGACAAATTCATTATTAATGGAAGAGTTCACTGCCTAACTAATGGCCTTAACGTCCTGTTTTAGGAAAAATCCATAATTTTTTCTGGATTTCAGCTGGTAAGCTAACTCTTCGAATCTTTCGAAATTGAACAAATTAAATAAATTTTTTAACGTTTTATTTATCAATTTATTATTAAATTGAATGTTAGCACAATGCCAAGATAAAGAGTAATAAAAATATAACTTCTACGGAATACATCTTACCACTTTTTGAAATAGTACACTTTTGTAATATTTTTTAAAAATACCAACCAACTCACATTCGGCGCACAAAATTGTCTCTATATTTTAAAATAAAATATCGTTTTTAGAAAAAGTGGTTGTTTATATTCCGTAGTAGTTGACAACTATGCAATAGTAATAGTATTTATTGCAACAATAATAATAATAATAGTAATTACAGTGTGTGCAGCTAACTCAATTTACTTTATTAAATAACCCGCCAGAATTATTTCTAAAACATTTTCATCATATAAAAAAAATAAAGCCAGAATATGGATGTGACCATATCCGGGTCAAAAACTCTTTATTATCGTTCTGTCGATATATCTCAAATGATTCCGTTCCTTTATGGCTGCTAGATTAGACCTCTTCTTTGATATTTCTAAAACTATGAATTCAATGTACATCAGGTAGCTTTTTGACCTTCTTTCTTCTCATTATATTCCATAATCCAATTTGACAACATATTTGAAATGACCCTAAGAAAAAAAAAAACTTTTGATGCAAGCTCAACAGATCATTTCTATGGCTATTTTGCGGTCACTTATTCTTTGACACAGAAACGTGTTTTGCTTGTATTTTCCCACATGGTTCAGTTGTCGATAACAAATTCGTTGTGTGTACAACAATGCTAGGTCTAGTTGATAAATCAAACACGTCGGTTTCTTTTGTTTGCCACTTCCAAAGAGTAATTTCCAAAAGTACTTTACGTAAATTAATAGGCATTTCGTTTCTACTAAAGTTTACATTCGGTCTTGAATAGATCAAAAATTGTTCATAAATGGGAGAAAATAACAAAGCTTAACGTTATCTTTAAGCATGGGATAGTAAGTAAGTCTAATGTTTTAGAAAATTTATATTAAAGAAAGGAAAAAGAGTCGGAAAACTTAAAAAAAGGAGTTCTAAAATTTACTAGATAGGGATAGAAAGAGAGCGATGAGTTTTTAACGTTATTTTAGAAATCGAAATGAAATAGCACATGTTAGGAAATGTTAAAGCGTAGGACAATGCAGAAATTTACCCTGGATACTGTAATTTTAAAAGGAACGACTATTTGCAATCCAAAGTGAAAGAAAAAATTTTAAGAATTTTATTTTTACAAAACAAGAAACTACCAGAAATTTAAATAGATAAAAGTTTTTGAATAAAGCAAAGCACACTGATCGGAATCTGTTAGCACTTAAAAAAGGTTTCTAATATCTAAAGTAGAGCAATGGTTTTACGTGAAACATTTCAAACGAAGCAGGATTGCTAGATTGCCTTTTTATTGAAAAGTTAATCAAAATTGGCATTAAACGAAAGCCAATCTCACAATCCTTATTTTCCTTTTGCACATTTTACACTAGAAATGTCACCACAAGATTTAACTCTCACGTTACCGAAGATGAACATTTTTGAATTAAGGAGCTCTATTTAGCCAGCCTGTTAGCCAGTCACAGTACTATCAGTTTTCTCAATTAAGCTAGAAGTTTGACTATTACATCGGAAGGATTCGAACAAAACAGTTGGAACAGCTAATTCTACTTTCTTGATTGTCAATTGGGAAAAAAGGGTATTGATATTGCATAGACCGAAGCCCAGTGGTGTAACGGTTAGTGCATTGCGCTGCTGTCCAGGGTTCAAATCCCGGGCTGGACAAGGTCGACTCAGCCTTTCATCCCTTGAGTGAGTAGATAAAATGAGGACCAAGCTTACGTGGAAGTTAAACACTGGGGTCTTCGCCTCAAGCTGACCACCTGGCCGAGGCATATGCTTCCGCACCCCAGAGCCCATGGTCACGAAGGCGTTGTTGGGCAGCGCAGGCCTTGGCCGGGGTCGCCGCGACTGAAGAAAGAGAGGAGAAAGCAAGAGGGGGTCTGGGTACTGGTTTTCGTGACGTCACAAGAAAGGATGGGATTTGGAACAGTTTGCATGGAGTTCAATGGAAGAAATAGAATTAATAATGCCAATAAATACGAGTAGCTTAATTTTTTATGCCTCATTGAAATAGCATTTTTGTTTTACAACACTTTGTTCTTAAATAATAGTGAATCAACAATATTTTTTGTCAGAAATTAATGAAATAAATTGGTACTGAACTTAAAGCAGTTTCAGCATTGTATGCAGTTTGTTTTGCATTTCGGGCTAGCAAATACATTCTAAATAATATAATGGTTACTGAATGTTATCATTTATCTAAAATAATATGTATATGGATTAAATTTATACGTTGTATAAGCATAAAGTCATATTTTTAAGTAAGTAAAAGTATATATATTAAGTAAAAATAATAATTTTTATTAATTTTACTTAAAAACTGAAATACATTATTTAGTTTTGCTTCGTTTTAATAAGCTTTTTGAAAGAATTGATGTTAAAAATATCCAGATTCATAACTAGTCATCTTAAGACATTTCGTGACGTCACAAGAGAGGATGGGATTTCAAAGAGTTTGTATTGAATTCTATGGAAGAAATCTGATCAATAATGTCAATAAACACTAGTAGCACGAGGAATATAATCAGAAATTTCCACAATTAATATTTTAAAAACTTGTACAATACACACTATATATAATTATGTTATACAGACTCCTAATGTCAAATTTTATTAGAAGCAATTAAAGCACAAAAAACAAGAAAATAAAAAGTAAAAGCTTTTATTACCCAAACCTTACAAATACTATAAAGTTTTTCATGAAAGCACTACAAGTGTTTGCTTTAGTTTTTTCTAGATAAGACTTTCAAATATCACATTGAGACATTTGAAATATACATAATTGAATATTTTTTAAAATTAGTGAGTATAACTCTTGAATATGTAAAACTGCCTAAATGCTCTCAGGGGTTTTCATGTAAAATATATTGCAGTAATACATATACTTTTTTGTTATTGTTGTTAGCATTGCAGTAATACATTTTCTTTTTTGAGTTAATTTCTAAATCTGTGTTCATACTTAATTTCAGAATTTTCAACAAATTCCGATAAACCGTTTAGTTGGAAATATTTCTTTAATAAATACCTTCTATATTTTTGTTTTTCTAAGTATCCAGCAAATAGATTGCTCTCTTTCTCTCTCTCTCTTTTTTTTTTTTTTTTTTAAATAAATAAATCAACCATGAGATCCGCATTGAACCTTAAGCTACTTGGTATGTGCAGTGAAAGGGGATCTGCGTTTAATTTATAATTAATGGTGAAATTTTCTTAACATAGAATTGCCATGAAACTCTTGATACATTTCTTAATTTCAAAAGAATTTATATTTTCCTTTGCAGTATTTTTTTCGGTTTCCTCAATATCTTTTTCCTAAACGTTTTCTCTTCTTTTAGTAGGATCAGTTTTTTCTTGTTTTTTGGTAATATCGGATATATAGGCTGGTAAGCTCGAAAAAATGCACGGGATAGAATTCGGTTCTAATTTATAATGCTTTCTTTTTACAGTTAAAAGTGTCCCATCTGATTTTAAAATAGTATCGTCTTTTAAAAGATCTTCATCTCGAAAATGCTCAATACAAACATGCGTATTTTTTCCTGGGGACCAATTTTTTCTTGGAATATTTTTAATACATTCGGCCCGCTTTTCTCATTTTTTTGGGGAAATTTGAAGACTTTTACATTTTCTCCTCTTTTGTAATTAGCTTTACAGCCTGAGACGCAGCAAACGGAGGCATAGTGATTGCTAGAACAAAAGAACAGAAATCAATAAAACTAACGCAAACTACGGCAGTTTTATATTTTTATGTACACTATAGCGTAATAACTATCATCAAGTATGTTGTATTAAGAATAGAGATTGCTGACTTACGTTAGTATCAGTATCCAAAAAAGGCACAAAACGTCTTAGTTTCTTCTACTTTTCCGTATGATTCTAATGCTTTTAACGGAGAAAAGTCCATCCTCTCTTGTGACGTCACAACAACTCCACGCGTTCAGTACCCAGGCTCGCCTTGTAATTGTCTACTCTCCCCTCCGTTCCCGGGGGCTCCGCCTTGGCCCACAAGTGGGCTGTTTTGCCAGTGTTTAACTTTTAACCGTACTGCTTCCGTGACCGCCCTAATATTACTTCCCCTGGGTACATGTGAAGAAATAGGCCAAAGAATTGAGTTTAGACCTATAAAAGTTACAAGACATTAGTACCTGTCCCCCTTTTTTCTAAAGAAAGTCCTCTTTTGTAAGTCCGCCAGTCCTCCTTTTTATAACTTTTCATCTCGCAGCTCCACCTCAAAATTGGATGAACAACCGGCATTTAAATTACGTGAAATGAGTGCTTCAGACAGGACCTAACTAACCCTTCTTTGTTTTAAAGGGTTAACAACTGTTGTTTTTCGATGCTGCGATATCTCTGTCCTAAGCACTGCACTAAAATATTTTCCCATTTTATCATGTGCATGTTCCTCTACTGATTTTCGAAATCGGTAATTTCTGGCAAAGGGAATCTCAGAAAATGAGAAAAATAGGTTCCAGTTAGATTTTCAAAGCGGCCACTTAGCGTTTCTTCCGCATTCACCGAACATATTTTTTTATCGTTCGAGATCAAGTCTCAATACCGCTCTCCATACAAAATCTATTTACCACCGTATCACAGTCTGGTTTTAAAATTTAAAATGGAAAAATACTCATATTTAAGTGATTATATGCTATATTTCCTAATGAAAGCAGAAGTCCATGATAATAGTCACTAATTAAAAAAAAAATGTCTCTCGCTTGCAATCGAAAGACTTTAAGAACAAATTATCTAAACAAAAAATAGAAATGTAAATAAACAGAAATTTAACCTTGAAAATATTTATTGTTAAATAGTACAATAAGTTATTTAAAGAGCATGCTTAGCTTCAAGTTCTAGACTCACCAGAACTTAAATATACTAAATTTTTTAATAAATTTTTAATTTTTTAATTCGCCCGGCCGTGCACTGCTATAAATAGAAGTTTATATTGCGCTATTGCATACGCAGTAACGCGTATTTCACAACATATTTAGGTTTTGTGATACTCTGAAATCCCTCTATAACGATATTTTTGTTGTCAGTATTGCTGTAAAGAGAATTCTCGTTATGGAGGTAATCAATAAATGAACAAAATGTTCTTCATTTTCTATGTGGTCTTTTATCCGTAGGGATAGCTCCGCTTTCCAGCATCCTCCCTCGCCTTCCCGCAAACCATAATATACTTTTACGCAAATGCTTAACTTTATTATATATACTCACAAGAAATCCGACTCAGCTTGTATAAATAGGAGACACAAGTGGTACACTGGAATTGTTACTCGGAGTAGTACTTATATGCCACCTCATGGTGAAAACGCTTGTTTATAATTTTATTATTCCCTTATACATATCGAAAAAATGTTTTTGTTTATATTAAAAAAGACATTCGAAAGTAAATATGATATTTTAGAAAAAAAAAGTTCTCCAAAATAAATATACACTTTTTATTTTTCTTATGAAGTATTTTACAGACAGAAATCTTAGGGTATGTGTAAAACTACAACACTAGTTCTGTTTTGGCTTATTTCATAGTTAAGCTGTTATTAAACAGGCTACATTCAGTAATAATAGAGGATAAAACGTAGAGTCTCTATAAATCCACATTTCATTTCAATTCAAGCATTAGTTTTAAGGGGATGATGAACCTATTCAGATTTCGCCACGTTCAGCCACTATTCTCATTGCTTAACATTATGACAAGTAAAGGAAACTACTGTAAATTAAAAATCAGAATTTCAATTCTTGTTATAAAAAATGATAATTATAACTTTTCAGAAAATGCTCCTTCAAAAAATTGTTGGCCCTGAAATTTATTCTAATCTAAAATTAGTCATAAATAATATAATTAATCTTCAGAAATAATGTAAGCAATTCATTTCACACACTTAGTACAAATTTGGGCGCACATTCAGGAACTAAAAAAAAAAAATTCTTGTTTCTTTGAACAAGGGAGGAATTCCCAAATTTAGATTAGGCTGGCTAACTGCAATTTTTAGAGATCATCATTATTGAAATTTTTCTCACAACGAACCATAACTCATAACGAGTTAGGTTCTAAAGAAAGACTTATTACTTGATATTTGGTTTGAATACGCAATTGTAAGGATGATCCGATTTAATTTTTCTAGGGAAAAAAAGAAAAGAAATGGAAAGTAACTGAAAATTCACCACCAGAAATGGAAAACAGTAAAGTAATGTCTATAATAATGAAATTCCATGTCGTGAATTCTGCAGTTTCTGTTGATTGAATCTAGGAAGCCCAACTTAAAGCACTGCCTCCTAGACATAGAAAGCCTAACCGCTGATACGTCACGAACCCTCTACGTCATCAGTTGGCCTTCTAAAGGTGACGTCATCACAGATTAAAATTCATACAGTAAAAATATTCGAAATTTCTGGTGAATTTACTCTCTGACAACAAGATTTTAATGAATTGAGATACAAAAATTAATTTTACAAAAAAGAGCAGTTTTTAACTGTAACTAATTATATAATGTAATAAGGGAGTAAATCACAATGAATTGTTTTGTGTCACGAACGTATTTTAATTTTTATCTTTCACTTAAGATACTTTTTAATATTTGTAGCATTCACCAGAAATCTGAAATAGTTTTACTTTATAAGAATGAAAGTGTGGTGACGTCATTACTTGAAGGCCTAATGTTGGCGTCAAAGGCTCAACGCTTAGGCTTTCTGTATCTAGGAGGCAGTGCTTTAAGCTGGGCAAATTATATGTTCAAATAATTAATTCTTTCGGCATTTTACCTGGCAAGCGTCTTCCTACGTTAACGGTAACGGTATCCGTTAAAGGGAGTATTTTGACCAACGACATTTCGGATTTTATGCGTGCGCTTGCGCTGTATTGTCCTCCAATGGCATTTAACGTTGGCGTTACCGTAAGTGAAACCGGTATGCAAAAACTCCCTGCGTTCATATCTACTACGTGAATGGCGAAAACTGTGTCCAAGTGTTGGTCATATGCCATTGGTTATTTGTAATGTAGGCGTTTGTAAATTTTCTGATGTTTTTATATTAATACTTCCACTTTCTTTTATTTTTCCTTTTTTAAGCAATGCTCTTTAGTAATGCCATGCATAATTATTAATGAAAAAATTATAATTTACTTTTTTCTCTTCATGAGGAATATTGTAAAGTTTGAAAAAATAAAAAATTGTGAAAATTTCATCAGTGTATAAATAAAAGCCTAGAATAGTAGCGATTCCGAGTTGAGCCATTAAAGAACAAAACTTTTTACTGTAACGTAACCACGATTGAGCCAACACCGTCTAGATGTACAAGGCCTAACAACTGAAGCTTTGGCGTCATCACTTCACTTTCCGACTGACTGAAGTACGGTCATACAGGAGCACCTTAGCGTAGGTCGTTTTATCTCTAGTGATGAGGGATAGTACCTTGAGATCATCATAGTTGTATCTTCAAAAAGTAAAACTATTTAAAATTTCTGGTGGATGATACACATACTATCAAATATCTTTAATTAAAGATAAAAATTTAAAAACCTTTCTGATACAAAATAATTCATTGTGATCTACTTCTGTATCATATTATACAATTAGTGATGGTCAAAATTTGTCATTTGTCCTAAAATTTATATTTCTATCTTAAATCATTAAAATGTTTTGTTAGTGAGAAGATTCACTACAAATTTAAAATAGATATATTTTATGAAAGAGGGAAAAAAAAATATATATATATTTGAGGGGGAGCAATATAAGGAATCCGGTGAAACTCGTCTCTCGATTTGATTGATAGCTGTTGGCATGGGTGCAGCTGACCGTCCCACACAGGCAGATTTTTAAAATTTTTTGGCCAAAACCTATAGATGTATTTAAGGATTTAAAAAGCTATAGAAATCGAAAAAAACATGATTGGCATATACTAAAAGCACATAAAAAGTCATCTGTTAAATCATCCTCAACACATCAAAATTTACTTTGCCGACGTGATTTTCAATTTTTTTTTTTTAAATTATAATCTTTTAAATTACAGTCTCTATAATATTCAATTAACTGTCAGCGACATATGACGACATTTTCAGATGAACTTAAAAAAAATTAAAAATAGAAATAATTTAGTGTTTTTTTATTTTTGTTATTAATTATCTAATAATGAGGAGAGTAGCAAATATTAGCAACTAGAATTAACATAGACGTTAACCTACGATGAGGAACTTTATTATAATCTTTACAACCTAGCGCCTAGCCTGATTCTAATGAATTTATAACTTTTTAGCTAAGTTTCAGTTGTTAGGTTTTCTATATGTAGGAGGTGTTGCTTCCACTAATCTAAGAGTTTGTTTACCCGGAAAAACAAATTATGCGATAAATAAGTCTCCTAAGTGCGACATCGTTCAATGTTACTTATTATTTTATATTCATTACTATATATATATAAATGAACTGTCCTGTATGTGTATTTATAATTAAAAAATAAACTTAAACTTTTTTGTGTGTTTTTATCTTATTTTTGTTCTGTTTTCTATTGCTTTTTTCTTTTTTGTGTGTGTTTATGTTCTTTTTTAATTAGTATTGTTATTATTTTTATTTATGTATTTTTGTTTGTCGTTATATTATTCTTTTCTTTCTATCCCATCCCCTTTTCTCCCCTTCCTTTAATCTCCGTGGTTTCTCACCTTTTCTTTTTCCAAAGGGCAACATGCTTGTTTGTTTAGCTTTTTTAGTTCCCACTGTTTTGTGAGACGTAGGGCTTTGACTGAGGAAGACTGAACGAGTTTTCAGTCGAAACAATCGTTTCTTGACATAAGTATCATTTTAAGTGTGTTTTTACAAAGACGATTTTATTTTATTCTATTCTATAATAGCCTATACAGCCGATTGAAAACCTTAAAAATTAGGTGCCGTAAAAATTGTACTTACGGTAGCAGGATCCTGACCAAAAGCTACGGATCCCAGATCGCCGCAGTTGTAATGCCTAACTAAATCTTCTGTTCCGTAAGAGGGGGTGGAGCGACCATGCCTCAAGCTCTCTTGAAGAATCAGAGATTGGTTGAGTGCGAACAGGACCTGTAAAAAATACATTAGAATAACTAACCACACGTAAAAACGTAAAAATAATTTAGTAAACGTCAAAAAAAAAAAAGAGGGGAATGGATTAATTGCACTGGGCGAAAGGAGAAAAGAGCGATTTGTACCAATGATGAATTCAATCCACGCGCGAGTTGCAGATGCGAAATGGGAAGGTTGAATCATAGGGGAGCCCCGCGATCTCGCTAAGGGCCAGCTTACGGATATATTCGAGGACCAACTACAGTGATGGCCGAGCCCAGTGATGTTTTTTGGGTCTTGCAAAGGACGAGCTGTAGCATAGATTCGAGGGCCCCCCTGCAGCGATGGCAGAACCCAATGATGCCTTTTTGGGACTCGCAAAGGGCCAGCGGTAGCATATATTTGAGGGGGAGCAATATAAGGAATCCGGTGAAACTCGTCTCTCGATTTGATTGATAGCTGTTGGCATGGGCGCAGCTGACCGTCCCACACAGGCAGATTTTTAAAATTTTTTGGCCAAAACCTATAGATGTATTTAAGGATTTAAAAAGCTATAGAAATCGAAAAAAACATGATTGGCATATACTAAAAGCACATAAAAAGTCATCTGTTAAATCATCCTCAACACATCAAAATTTACTTTGCCGACGTGATTTTCAATTTTTTTTTTATTATAATCTTTTAAATTACAGTCTCTATAATATTCAATTAACTGTCAGCGACATATGACGACATTTTCAGATGAACTTAAAAAAAATTAAAAATAGAAATAATTTAGTGTTTTTTTATTTTTGTTATTAATTATCTAATAATGAGGAGAGTAGCAAATATTAGCAACTAGAATTAACATAGACGTTAACCTACGATGAGGAACTTTATTATAATCTTTACAACCTAGCGCCTAGCCTGATTCTAATGAATTTATAACTTTTTAGCTAAGTTTCAGTTGTTAGGTTTTCTATATGTAGGAGGTGTTGCTTCCACTAATCTAAGAGTTTGTTTACCCGGAAAAACAAATTATGCGATAAATAAGTCTCCTAATTGCGAGGTTATTTTCAAGAGTTTTTATCATGATAGAGTAATAAAGTAAAAGTTAGTTGTAATTTTAAACAGCTTCGTAGAGAAAAGATTCGTTTTGTTATGAACACTTTTTCTCAACATGTGAAAAAAATTGTGGTGAACAGCCTAATTTTCCTCATCACACTTAGTGTCAAGAGGGGAAAGGATTAACCCCTACCCACCCTTGGATACGCCACTCAGAGGGTTATCTTACTGTTATGTGCATTGAGTGGACAAATGACGCCCTTTTTCGTGCTTCAATCTATTTTTGAGAGTCTTTGCTTAGAAGATAGCCCACAGAGTATCTATGGGATTTAGATACGGGGATTGTTTTGGATTAATCAAAACAGCCTCTTTGTTTCTGACAAATCATTCCTCCAACTTTTTAAAAGTATGGTAAGGAGACAAATATTGCTTATATATCCCATATTTGGACGGAACCTCTTATACAGGGTGTTTTAAAGTTAGCGATAAAAATTTTAATGGGAAATAGGGCCCACCATAAGGCTTCAGAATTGCATAGGAGTCCATAACCGCCAATGTCATCATAACCCTTTAAGAACCGGGTGTTTTTGGGTTATTTTTTAGCAGATGTGGGCGTAGCTTTTAAATGTTGAATTTTTAACAAAGGTTTTTTATGTGCTAATGGTACATGAAAGGAATATAAAGTGTAATAATGTTACTTGTAATCGATTTATTTAGCTCACTGATTGTGTTAATAAGAATATTATGCATGAAATTGTAAAATATTGGACTATACAATATTTTTAAAAGCGCACAGTAGGCGGAGTTAACTACGGCTACGATAAGCCTACTACACTGCCTATTTTACCATTTCATGTGTAATAATCTTATTGATACAATCATTTTTTAAAAAATAAAGCTCAAATATTGGATAAATATGAACAAATTTTAAAAAATGAATTGTGTAGCGCGCCTCCTATATCATTATTCTTCCATGCGACGCTCCCCCTACCGGGGTTGAAGAAAACACAGAGAACGTTCGTTCATCTCTCTCTTCTCTCGCGTATTCGCGCGTAGCAGCTACATGGTCGGTGATCCTCCCTGGAACCAGAAAGACGTGAGTGCCTCCTGCTCTCTGCAGACTCTGTTATACGTTAATTATGATACTGTAAATATGTACATAGTTCACATTAAACTACTTTGATTTATAATCTAATATGTTAAGTTTTATTTGAGCTTAGCCGAGTGTATTTTGTGATCCGCAAGGAACAAGTGAACAGGTTATAATTGTAATTTTCAATTTATTTACTGTAATTACAGTATTTCTCGAATTTGTCGTGTTTGACCTGAATTTTCTTCTTATTATCTCTCTATTCTAGCTGACCAAGTTGTATGGTGGGTAAAGCACGGTACTATGGTTTCGGGTTCAACTCCCGGTGGCCGGGGTTCAATTCCCGACTGGGCGTGGTTGTCATGTCCGTCCCTTCATAGGGGGCGACGTTGATCCACCTACTAGTTGCCCCCATAATAAAGTGGCCAACACCTTCGGGCCGTTGTAAGGGACAACGTGCCTAATCGGCAAAGTACCCGCCCGTAAAAAAAAAAAAAAATTAAAATTATAATTAAAATTAAAATATAAAAAACAAAATCTTTCTATTCTAAAAAAAAGTAACAGCGCGGCGAGATATAATTCTTGGTGCTAAGTTGCCAATCTGCAAAGGATTATGTATATGAAAATTTGGATAACGGTTTTCCGGGAACCTTACATGAGCAGTAATTATAGGTTGTGAGCATGTGTAAATCGCCAAATAATGAAAAGTCGCCATTGGTGGCAAGCTATCCTAGCTGTTCCGTAGTTTTTATCAAAGAAAACAGATGAAGTACTGTTTTCTTGGAGCTAATTATTAATTACACATATACGTAAGTCGACAAATTATGAAAAATTGCCATAGTTGTCTAATACGCAAGGTGTTCCATGGGTTTCACATAATTAAAAATAGTGCGAAGTTTAAACTTTTATGTTCCAAGAAACATGCAAGAAACAAGCAATGTGTAGCTCGGTATCATTCTATCTGATCCAACCTTTGAGTTGTGCTTGTTGAAATCATGCCTTTTTTACGGATAAGCCTCATTAGGAGCCGAATGCCTAATACGAAAAGCGAGCGTAGCGAGTCTAAGAGCCTTGGCCCCTAGTCATTTAAATAAATCAAACTGCCATAGACAGAAAATACAGTGTTAAAAGAAAACATGTGGATATATATATACGCTTTTTTGACAACTTAATGCTCGAAATTTATCAAATATTTCTTGGAAATTATTCCACTGTTTATTTATTTATTTATTTATTTCGGAGTATTGGATTTATATTACCGGGCAAATAATACAACTGATTAAGAACGAAAAAAAAAAAAAATATGTATTTGCCAAATCTAAATTGAATTCATGCGCGTTTATGTCTCACACGAAGTTCATAGGAAAAAAAAAACAAAAGAAAGAAATTAAACTCTCACAATTATACGTATAAATACTGATAAAAACATGGTGCAGGGGGGGTAAAAAAAAGAATACGCTCATAAATAAGCAATTAAGCCACATTCATCTAAAGCGTATGACACCGCACGCAAGTGTAATTAAGTGTAAAGACCTGCAGAAAAAAAAATTTCCCTCATTTAAGCACGTATCTTCTCTTGATCCTTCGCGTAATAGCAAACGCATTAACTTTCAAAACAAAGTTAAGTAATTAATTGTGCAGTCACTGACGAAGGAGGAAAGAGATAGAGAAAAAAAAAGAAAACAAAACAGGAAAACACGAGTAATTAAAATCAGTTCATCTGGCAGGATATGCGGGAATGATTCGAAATAGAGCATTTTTATGCCTTAGTTGTTGACAGTGAGAAATTCGTGCAATTTTTTTTCTCCAAGCAGGTAACTCTTGCTAATAGACGAACGGCTACTGGTTAATTTTTGCCGAATAACGAATGGCCGGTTTGATGACACAAGCGCTACTTTACCTAATTGCTTCTAGCAGTTTTATTACAAATTTTTAAAAAGTCGGAGAAAACAGGTAGAAACGAAAAAAAAAAAAAATAATAATTGTTTATAAACGGAAAATTTTCCATTCACCAAAGTGGTTAATGTTTGTTGGTGAGAGTTAAAAGCATCATTTCTCGTTGAGATGCAAGAAAATTTTCGATGTGGAACAATTTTTGTGTCAAGCTGCTGGGAGTCATAAATTGCCCAAAGAAGTATTTTTTGTTACAGACGTATAGCTGCTTATTTGCAGCGTTGACGGACGATGAATGGCTATTTTAATCATACAAAGCATTTGAGTATCTGGTTGTTTAGATAGGTTTAACTTACAGAAAAATAAATGAACAAGTAAATAAATAAATTAGCGAATTCTGATTTCCTCTAATCTTTGGATAAGATAAATTAAAACTGGCTTATTCGACTCGAAATTACAGAAGGATTTGAAGCAGAGCCTAGCTACAGGATAATTTAGGAATAGTAATCTAATCAGTAACGCATTTGATAATATAGCATTTTTGTCGGTTGTTGCATAAAACAGTTTAGTTTCGAATGAGAAAGGTCGGAGAAAGGATATATCGGTTTTACACAGACACAAAGTTTGTAGGGCGATGGCAAGAAATTTTTTTGGAAGTAATATGAAGCATAATTCTGTTTTAGCATTACACTCAATTTCTGTTACACAGACAAAATAAATAAATAAATAAAAAACCTTTGAAAGCTCCTGTTTACTAATACAAAAATTTCGCAGGTGGATATGTTATCGACTTCCCTACGCCCCCATTCAAAATATTATCAGGTTACACGATAATTTCCTTTTTCAGTTAAATGCAAGTAATGAAAAGCGAGTTATAGCGCATTACAACTCTTTTTAGTCATTTTTAATAATTTCAGAAGAGACATTTTTCCCCTTTAAAACAAAAACGTTACGACTTTTACAATTCTGTGAATCCAACACCATCTAAAACTGACATCGAAACTCTAAATATTTTGGTTGCTTTACTCAAGAGCAAAAAACTTTTATGAACTGGAGATTGAAAAAATATATGATGTTACGACAAAAACATTATGTTATAAAGAAAATGAATTTTAATTTTGCACGAGTGAAAATTCCAATGGCTGTTACATTTACCGGAAATTTAAGATAAGTTTATTTTATAAATAAAATTTTCTAGCTAGTGTACTATGATGATCTCAACCCGTCCTGTTTGGGGACTCATTACAAGACTGAAAATACCCGACTGAAAAGATCATACATACTGGAGTTAAAGGCCTAGTGCCCGGGGCACTCCTGCAAGAACCTATCATCAGTCAGTCAGTCAGTGTACTATGATGACAGCCGATTTCCAAAAATTTATACTGGGTGGTACTGGTGCATCTAATTCTATCTTCTCTTTTGTTGGATTTTATGAATAAATCGCATTATCACTAAACAAGCATTTTCTCTTAAAAGAGCGAACTGCAAGAAAGGAAAGTTCTCAATGAAACTGACTTCCCCAAAATTTCCGCTCGTCCATTCCAGAAATGGCTCCCGGAAATTTTCATTCTTTTTTTCTCGTGGACATAGCGACGAGAGTGGAAATGGCGAGCTTCCTGCCCTTCACTTCCGGAAAGGAGACCAGAGCACGTTCCGTGTCATCACCCGGGCAAAAGAATCTCTATCCGTCTCACCCTCGCCCGGGTCTTCCCGAAAACAGGAAACCGGAGATGGAATGTTACGGGGGTTGGGTGGGTATGTGGCGGACGCAGATCCTGTTATCGTCGCTTAGGTGAGGTGTGTGCTTTTCCATCTGCGCCCACTCACGCTAATGAGAACTTGCACGTATTCTTGTTTGTCATTTTTGTGGCGAATTCCGAAGAACTCCTTGATTTGAGTTTAAACACCGTTCTTATGACCACAAGGTACTTATTTTGTATTCCTGGAATTGCACGGGGGGCTGTGCTGCATGGACGCATCGCTGATCTATGGTACCTTGACGAGGTGCAGCCTCATTATATTGCCTTGGACGATCGATTTGGACCTCATGAACATTACTGCAGATATTTTCTTCAAATCATTATAACTTAGATTGGCTTACCGCGGCGAAAAAATCACCAGGCTTCTTCTTGCCAGTCGCCGTTTGCTTGTTTTTCTTGCTTCCTCCCCCCAAACAAAGTCCCGCTCCACCGGATGGGAACCGCTGATTTAGAAGAAGTGAAGTACCAAATTATTTAACGCAAATCTGCCTTGCAGAAAAACAAACGATCAGCTAAATAAATAAATTAACGAATTCTGGTTTCCTCTTATCTTCGGATAAGATTTAGTTTGGAGAAATTAAAACTGGCTTATGTGGCTCAAAATTAGAGAAGGATTTGGAGCGCAACGTAGCTACAGAATATGCTGGGAATAATAATAAATAGCGTGTTTGATAACACAGCATTGTTGCTTAAAGCAATTTAGTTTCGAATAAGAAAGGTCGGAATAAGGATATTTCGGCTGTACACAAGCACAAAGTTTGTACAAAAATCTTACAAATTTAATTTTTGTATCAACTAATAATGACGATGCCTGATGAATGACGATGAATATTCTTTAAAAGAATTTTTGTGTGTTTCGCACCATTTAATGACTCAGGTAGTGTGAATTTTGAAATAAAGTTTTTTTCGCTCCACCCTATTGTACAGGCTTTCTACAGTAAATAATATTCTTTAAAAGAATTTTTGTCTGCATTTGTGTACTTTTACCGCAAGAGATTTGGAGGGGGGGGGGGGAAATAGATACATATTTGGTTTACTTCAGCAACAATTTTTCCTTTTATCCTCCTTTCATCAAATCTTTGTCAACAGTATATCAAGAATACCGAAATTCGGTGAGAATGAACCGAAAGAAGTAAAACCGATGAAAAATTAACGAAGCGGCAAAGGAACGACTAAAAGAGCTGCCCCAATTCGCAGTCTCATAAATATATTTCATAATGTCTCATAAATATATTTAAAAAAAATGGAAAAACTCGTGAAGGTTTCGTTGGATGATTTTTTATGATTTTAAGAAAGGCCTCACTCGACAAGAATGCTTAGTATCACTTCGTGAAACTTTTGGTAATGATGCACCATCAGAAAAGACTGTTTACAATTGGTTTGCAGAATTTCGTCGTGGCCGTACGTCCGTCAGTGATGAATCTCGTGAAGAACGACCAAAATCGGTAGTGATTCCAGACAACATACATGCTATGCGCAACATGACTGAAGAAGATCGGCATGTCATATATTGTGAGATAGAAGCATCCCTTGGCATATCACAGACTGCAATACATTCGATTTTGCACGAACACTTAGCTGTTAAAAAGATTTATTCCAGATGGATTCCACACAATTTGACAGAAGCTTAAAAACAGGATCGTGCAAATTGACTTAAGGAAATGCTAAAAAAATTCCAATTAGGAACTGCAGAATCCGTATACAACATCGTTACAGGTCACGAAACATGGATATATTCGTATGAGGTGGAAACTAAACAACAATCCACTATTTGGGTGTTTCCAGATGAATAACAGGAAAGTTGTTCGTTCATCAAGCACTTCCAAGAAAATGCTTGCTTGTTTCTTCGGCCTCACAGGACATATCGCAACCATTCCTTTAGAGGATCGAAAAAATGTTAACTCTAAATGTTAACGCTAACAGAAATTTGTTTGCATCAATGAAAAGTCATCAACGAAATCAGGAAAAACAACAAAAATCGACGCATCATTCTTCATCACAACGTCAGCTCCCACACAGAACGTGAAACAATAAATTATTTGAAGGATAAAAATATCAAATTAATGTCTCATTGCCTGTGTTCTCCTGATTTGTCGCCTATCGACTTTTTCTTGTTCCCTTATATAAAACAAAAAATACGTGGGCAGCGATTTTCATCAGCGCAAGAAGCTGTTGATACCTTCCAAAACCATATTTCGAGATATCAAGTTCAGAGTGAAAAAACTGTTTCAAGAATTGGTTTGAAAGGGTGTAAAAGTGCATAAATCTTAAAGGCTAATATATTGAAAAGCAATAAAACAGTTTGTTCCCAAAAAATTATTTTTCTTCCTACTTTCTGTAAAAACTTAAAAGGCAACACTCATATAAAATACTTCATAGTGTTGAATTTACTTATTATATATTTCATAATTAGTGATTTATAAAAATCTACATTTGTCTTAAAATTAAATTGTATATCTCGCCGCACTGGTGGTGAGGCATCTGAAGAACCATTCTATCACGCCTTGTGTCGATATTCGGTTACTGTCTTGGGCTTGGGTGTGAACCCCTCCGTCTCTTTATAGGAGGTAATATTAGCCTCCCAATGTGTGCCTCCATAGTAGAATGAATAATATATTCGGGCAGTAGTAATGCCCGCATCGTCGGCATCACCAAAATCGTCTTAGGTCCTTTCAGAACGCAACTAAAATCCCTAAAATCGTCTATATCTTCAAGTAAGCGAGAGCCTGCCCTTTATTTATGTAAAAAAAAACCTCTATCTAAAAACATTAAAATGATGTGCACTAACCATACAATCAGCAATACTCTAATACAAAAATCTGATGTGTCCAACACATGACTTCCTTGCACGTTTATTAATTCAAAAATGTTGTTTACGCACTTCCTCTAAACTTATTTGTTTGAAAGAGATAAAAAATCCATAATAGTAAGGTATAGCGATTTCTAGCCAAATGTTTCGATATCGCCAAGCTGAGTTCAATTTGAAAGATTTCCTTCTGACACTTTATTTGGCGATATAACTTAATATTTCACCAAAAGCCGACAAACTTGAGATAGTTTGCGAGATTTTGGGGATAGCCAAAGTAGTCATTGACCACTGACTTTCAATGAATTGAATGCATCCATACACCTTAATGTATTTAAAGTCATTTGGCTCACCCTGTAAATAAATTCCCAGTCGATTGCTATCAAAAAAGTTATTGAAAACAGTTAGATATTATAATATAGTTCTAAATACAAAAGTTCAAAATTGTACGGGTTAAAGTTTTAGAGTTATACAAAATACGAAATAATTTTTGGCGCCAAATTTGGCGATATTTCGGCGAAACTCGTCAATGTCGACGACATTTGGCGAGATTTTAAGCATGGACCAACAATGACAGATTATCGCCAAATTTGGCGATATTTCGCCAAAACTCGCCAAGAACGATGACAAATGGCGATATTTTGGGCATGGACCAAATCACTGACTATCCCCAAACTTGGCAACATTTCGGCAAAACTCGCCAAGGTCGAGGACAGACGGCGAGATTTTGGGCATGTACCAAACAATGACGGACTACAATTGTATTATATTGAAGATGTCCATAGACATTAAAGTACTGAAATTCTTTTTGGTGGTCCTGTAAAGAAACTCCAGTAGATTGGAACCAAAAATCGAGATGCACAACTAGACGTTACAACAATCTTACATATGAAATTTCATAATAGTTTTTGAGATTTGAGAGTTAAATATGCACACACGTACACCAAAAGTCGCCAAGCTTGGCGACTTTTGGCATAGTTCTTGAGGGAAGCACGTGACCGTGGTCGGACCATTACCTAACGTATGTGGTAGGACGGTATTGTGCTTGAAATGGATGAATGCCCCTAAAATTGCCATTGACCGTAATGTATTGGAAATCTTTTGAGTGTTCCTGTAGCAGAACTGTAAATGATAAAGACACTTTTTTTAATGCAGAAATTCATTTTCTAACTCTTTACAGCATATATCACTCCTGAGTCGTTTGAAATAGCCCAAAACCTCTAAAAAACGCTTTGATGATTGTCGGCCCATAGAGCGTAATGTATTTCGAATCTTTTAGGCGGTTCTGTAGATAAACTATCCAGTGAAATGGAACCGAAAGGGGAGGTGCACAACTAGATGTTACAACAATCCTAAATATAAAGTTTCAACATTCTACGCCTAATAGTTTTTGAGATATGCGAGTTTAATGAATTTCCGCCCATTGAGCGTAATGTATTTCGAATGTTTTGGGCGGTCCTGTACATAAACTATACATTCGATTGCGACCAAAAGGGGAGGTGCACAACTAGATCATAGAACAATCCTAAATATCAAATCTCAACATTCTACGACCAATAGTTTTTGAGATATGCGAGTTACATACATACGTATGTACGTACAGACGGCATGGAAAAACTGACCACAATAGACTCGCCGCTGGTCAAAATGAGTTGCAGACGCGTTAATATGATCGTGCATGCTAGCCTACGGTGAGATGTATCGAAAAAATTCTTAAAATTAAATTTAGAGGTAGTCAAAATCGGTTTTTTTGTCGAAATTTGGCCCCCAAAAGTTTTCGGGATCACATTACTTCCTTATACTACGTACAAGGAAGTAAAAATTACTTAAAACGTTTCTTTAAATTACTATTACAACCAGAAATTTAAGTTGGTACTTTTAAAGATATAAAACAGATTTTAATGATGACGGCGACAGTTCCCCTGCTGCTTGATAGTATACGGGTAACCTTCAAGAGAGCGTGCCTGAGAATTCGCCTATGTTTAAATATTTATGAGTTGGTGTTATGGTTCGTACCTTACGGTACACAAAAAATCGTCTAAACATTTTCACAATATAGCTGTCTGAAATTTCTGGTGAATTCCACTACATTTTACAACATTTTAAAGCTTTGATGTAGAAAATTATGTGTTAGAACAAATTGCAAATTTTAACCGTAACGGTTTATGCAATTTAATAAGGGAATAGATCATAATGAATTATTTTCTACTAGAACGGTAGTCTCATTTTTATCTCAGATGTTCTCGAATATTCATCAGAAATTTTAAAATGCTTTTATTGTAGGACAATAAATCTGTAGTACTTGTTAAACCCGAAATCGTAGCGGTAACGTTAAAACTTTTTTTTAGGAAGTAATGCCATGGTCCATATGTGGCACATGAAAGCCTGTGTAATAGGGTAGAGCGAAAAAAATTTTTTTTTCGAAATTCACATTGCTCGAGTCATTAAATGGTGCGAAACTGATAAGAACAAATTGTTTCCAAATTTCAGCTCAAAATATTCCCATTTTCAGGTTCCACACCTCAAGCGAATATGTTCCCAGTGTCATTTTCAGTCTTCTATGAATTTCTATTGAAATAATTACGTTTAAATTAATTAATTGAATAATTAATACTCCGATACACCTGCTCTATCAAGAACAACGGCTAGTTCGTGCATTTGGTCTGTCTTGGAGATGTAGGGAACCTCATCGTCAGTCGTTTTCCGACATTTGTCTTCCTGACTAACGCAATCGTCATCATTTTCTGAGGTATATTCCATTTCTGGATCAGATCCTAAGTCGACGTTTGCTTCTATATCTACGATTTCCAGCACTGACAAGTGACAATAACGTATTAATAATGCAATTTCATAAGGAAAACATAACTAATTATTCAATTAATTAATTAAACACTATTATTTTAATAAAAATAAGCTAGAAATATATTCGCTTGAGTTGTGGAACCTAAAGATGACAATATTTTGAGCTGAAATTTGGAAACAATTTGTTCTTATCAATTTCGCACCATTTAATGGCTCAGGTAGTGTGAATTTTGAAATAAAGTTTTTTCGCTCCACCCTATTGTACAGGCTTTCTACAGTAAATAATATTCTTTAAAAGAATTTTTGTGTGCATTTGTGTACTTTTACCGCAAAAGATTTGGAGGGGGGAAAATAGATACATATTTGGTTTACTTCAGCAAGAATTTTTCCTTGTATTCTCCTTTCATCAAATCTTTGTCAACAGTATATCAAGAATACAGAAATTCGGTGAGAACGAACCGAAAGAAGTAAAACCGATGAAAAATTAACGAAGCGGCAAAGGAACGACTAAAAGAGCTGCCCCAATTCGCAGTCTCATAAATATATTTCATCCTCGAACTGTTAGAAAAAAAAAAGTACACGTGGTAACCAAATAAATTGCACCTTCGAAAGATGGGCCACAGAACTCGGAAATTTATGTCTACAAACTCTGAGTCAAGGGGCAAGGGCCTCTATAGTTTACTCATATTCTTACAGGGTTAGTTGCCCGTCTCATCCCATGAGGAAGGGAAGATGTTAGTCAGTCTAAAATTCTTGTGGGCCCCCACATCGGCTTATCTCCGGAGAGCCTCGATGACAAATTCGGTAAATTTCGTCTCGATCGACTGTATTTATGGTACTAAAGAAAGAATTATTCTACTTCCTTTGGAAGAAATGCTGAGATAAGAAAACAAATCTTCAACCAAGAAAATGCGCATGCAGATTAATTGAAACGGTACAAATTTGTCACAAGTATCCTGAATACCAGAGTTGCAAACTCTTCCGGAATACAACCAACCACTATTTTAAAAGAGAAATTTTTTACTTTAATTATCGCAAAGTTCTTGTATTTAACGGGTACTGCAAAATCGTTAAAAAAAAATATTTAAGAATTCTTTTGTAGAAAAAGCGTTTAATTATACTCCGGAGCACTTTTTGCCTATAATTTAAACCAATGTCCTTTATGTATTTTGGATATATGGTTGAACTTAAGTAACCAAGGGCCCCCATCAGTGGCTGAGAGGTTCTACTGTCGAAACTGGAAGGGAGGAGGTACCAAGTTCAAACCCTGGTTGACCCAGCCTTTCGGAGTTTTTCGTCATTTTCTCTGAAGCCTCGAGTAAATACGTGCTAGGATCCCTTAGAAAGCCCCCACGGAGAGGATGCCCCCTATTGCTGTCAACTTTCCTCAATCCACTATTACAAAAATCAATATTACGGAAAGCCAGTTGGTGTACATACCTTTGCGCGAGGTTGTTCAAAAATTCTCTGAATTATGCAACTATAGTAATTTTCTGGTAACAAAATGCTAGTATCAGCAATTTTTCATAATGATTAAATCTAGTTTGTTAGTCAATATTTGGATTAAATTATAATATAAAGGAGGGATCGATGCAGACAAGGTTTGCACCCGTTTTATGGCCCCTTCAGAAAATTGGAATCGATTAAAACATCCCATTCACAAAAATTGCATCGATTAAAGCAATGCTTCATTGGCATTTTACACTACATTTTAATTTGTTTCGTAACTTATTTTAAGAAAAAAGTTACTTTTACAAAAATTGGTAATAAAATTCACAACAATGGATATTGAAATTCACAAAAATAGGTATTGAAATTCACAAAAATGGGACCCTGATCAGAAGAGCCTACGGAGCCTCTTGATGATCGGAAAGTTCACGATGCTATTACATTCTTATTGTTTTTATTATTATAACTATGAAACATATAATCATAACTTTAAAGTTTGTCCTAACTTTTCAATTATATGCGACAATTGTGTAAATCACCCGGGAAATGTATTAGGAGCTCATTTTAAAATGACAGCTCTGCATCATATTGGATCTATTGCCATAACATCGTAGTTGCATCCACCTACCTGCATTGTAATCTATACGTGGTGATGATATTTATTATATGTGGTTGCACGCAGTAAAGGCTGCACATAACTGAGAAATACATGGCTGCCAACTTTTACGCTTTTTCAGAAGGTTTCCCACAGGAACAGTTGTATTGAAATATTGGTATAAGTTCTAATATAAAGCCATGAGAAGTTGAATAGCAGCGTAAATCCTCCGAAGAAAGCGTAAAAGTTTGCAGATATGCAAATACCGTGCGTGCAATTAAAAGGACAATTGCTCGTGGTGTACGTGATATGGTGGAATAATTTAATAGATGAAACACATTATTCTTAAAATGCTGAAAATATTAGTAAGTGAAACCAAATTTCTTTATGAGCAAAATTTTAATTCAGTCGTTCTAACATAGCCATGTTTCGCTAATGGTTCAAAGTTTGTTCATGTCTTCTGTCTTTTATTTACACGATGGTATTTCCCTGTGGGTATCAGACCCAGTTTCAACTTTTCCAAAGACGGTTAAAGTGAAAACAGGCAAAGAGGACATGATATCGCACAGACAATAAAGACGGCTGTTTTTAAAAGTAGCAGAGAAATTTAATACTTTTTAATGAACTGAAACGAATATATCAGGATCAGAAGTGACGTTAAAATTTTACGAACTAGATCTGTACGGATAAAAGGACAAGAAAATAAATTAACAAAAGTGATTAAAGCATAAGTACGGGAAAATTTTACATGAACAGCTTTTACGACGTTAATTAATATTATTCCTAAACAGACAGCAGGTTAAACGTCTATCAAGATTTATTTTAAAGATTTTAAAGAAACATTTGGTTCCAGTGGAATATTAAGCAGAAAGAATAACTAAATCCCTTTCAAAGCAGTCGTATTTACAAACTTAGGGGACTTGATAGATTTCGAATTCCTCTCTTTGGAAGATATTTCTTTGGACCTAATTTTAGAAAGACGTTTACACATTTCCATGTAAAACTTTACGGGGTTATACTCCTCGGAAAAGCAGTTCATTAGCTAAGCATTTTCAGGGTTATTCTTTTTTTAAGTTTCATTTAAAACACGTAAGAAATAGTAATGATTCCTCTCACATCTTTCTTGGCTTTTACTGTTTATTTTAGTCCTGTGATATATAATATCTTTTGGAATACGTACTTGCTGCACAAATTGCAGTGTTGTAGTTTGTGATTCTTCAATGCTTGCAATGGTATTAACATTGTTTTGTTTAACTCAAATACTTTTAATAGTGTGTTAGTACTCTATTGTAATAATTCTGTATTATTAACATTCTTTTGTTCCTTCCTGTAATGAAGTATTTCCCTAATTTTTTAGTGCAGTGTCCCATCTGAGACTTTCATAAACGCTTATCCTCTGCCCCCCCACCCAACACATAAATAATATTTAATACTCGAACATTGAAATAAATGTTCACTAAAGAAGAAATTTGAATGCGAGGTTCTGAGAAGAAGTCATTGTAAGAATTATCCCCATGCAAAAACCCTTAACGGGTTAAAAATTTGTGACGCGCAGCATTTTACTTTATAGCTATAGGAATTTAAATATGGGTCTTGAAAATAATGATATCAAATTTTGAGTGACGCCCTGCTGTGATTTTTAAAGATTTGTTTTTAAATTTCATTACAGTTACTTTCGTTTTATTTTCTAAAGAAGATTTACGCATTTAAGCAATGCTTTTAATTATGAAATACACTGTCAAATATATCACACTTTCACTGAGTCTATATAAGCTTTCAAATGAATTTATTTCAATAATTTAATTTATCTTTTGCATCACGCTTTTCAAAAGGACAACTAAAATTTACGTAAATATTTACTTAGTGTCATAGTATCCAAACTAAGTGAAATGTGTATGAAAATTTTGCTTACTCTTTTGGATAGCGATTGATTTTTGATATAATTATTTTCAAGACCCATATTTAAAATTCATATAGCTATAAACTAAAATGCTGCGTCACAAATTTTTAACCTGTTAGGGGGGATCACCCGCATGCGGATATCATTACTTTTTAGGGGTATGGTCAGAAGATAATAAATTAGCTTCACGGGCGAATTTCAGAAGTTTTCTTGACACTTAGTTATATAAACAAATATATAAATCTGTTTTCATGCAGCATCAGAGTATTTGATTAAAAAAGTCACAACAAATTCTTTTGTAACATGCAACAGAAAATTGTCACGTTTTTGTTAGAATTTTATAATAAGAGGCATAATACTGATTATAATCAATAATTTTTTGAGTAATTTTCTATTTATAATTTGGGTCGAGTACAGATTAGTATCCCGGCAGCCATCTTTGATTTTATTTTATTAATTTGTATTCAGTTTAATCCTAAAAGTAAGTTAACTTTTTATTTATAGGTTATATAACTTCACGGTTATATAACTTTTGGCACCCACCAGTGGCCGAGCGCATAGCGCTCTAAACTGGGAGACGGAAGGTGTCTGGTTCGAAACCAGGGTGCGTCACATTACATGTAAACTTTTAAAAACCTGTTCAGAATAAAGTGTTTCATTGTTATTATTTTTATTATACCATGACTAATTAGATAATGTGATAAGGAAATAAATCTGATGGAATAATTTTGTATCAGAAAGGTATTTTAATTTTAATGTTTAATTTAAAATATCGTTCTAATATTTGTAGCATTCACCAGAAATTTTAAATAGTTTTATTTTATGAAATGGAAACTGAAGTCTTACAAATATGCTTGTCAATGAGGCCGAAGCTAAAGTCAGTGCTTTTGTGCATCAATCGCGTTTCTATGCATCAATCGCTCTTAACATTGTTATGTCGGAGTTTCAGAATTTTGCACCACCATTACATGAACATAAATTAATATATTTTAAAATTAAACTAGGTAAAATTTCTGGAAAGTATTCTCAAAATTGGAAATTATTTTCTCAAATTCAAGATAAAATACTTTTAGACATATTTCTCGTTGCATGTTTCTACATCACATTATTTCCTTAAAATTTGCAATTTATTATGCAGTTACACTTTTAAAATGTCCCTGTACTTTTGTACTTTGTAATACTGTAATCATTTCGAAACTGCTTTTCACAAAAGACGTCTTGATCTATGTTTAGAAAGGCATTTATCCACATCCAGAAAAAACTTCCAGCGGTTATGCTCCTCAGAATAACAATTCATTATCCGGAATTTTTCAGGGTTATTCTTACTCTTTTTTCAATTAAAACATACAAGCAGGAAGTCGTGTTGCTCTCTCCTCCCCTTCCCCACTAATCTCGGGCTTTACTGCTTTGCTTCGCAATACCTTCTCGAAGAGGGCGTTCCGAGATTCTTGCCACCAACTGCATTTTTCTATGATGCTCTCCCACGAAGCCTTCGAAGTTTTCTCCCTGTGGACTCGTAAAATAACATTTCGCCGTTGACAAGTTTCTATAAATATGCTGTTTTTAATTTCTTAAAAGAAGAGCCACCTTTTTGTGTGTCTTTTTCTTTTTTGAAACTTCTATTTTCTGCTGTTTGACTAAGAAGTCAGGAATGGCAAATTCACACGTCAAGTAAAACAAAGGGAAGAAAAGCTACCACTCTAAGATAATGCTGTGCACCGCGACATTATTCCGAAACTCGTAGTTTTTTACTACTTTAAACAAAATTAGTACAGTAATACTCCGAACTTACGCGATAGGTGTGACCGAGCGATAACGTAAGTCGAATTCGCGTAAGTCATGGTGTAATTTCATACATAAACATGTACATACGAATTATTTTTAATTGCTGCCGGAGGCTAACGAAAACAATTTAGAAAAAAAATGCTTAATAAATTCGTAGATAATACATATGTATAACAAATTATATTAAAATAGTAAACCGAAGTTATTTTGGAAGTAAATAAATGACAAATTGACAAGATTTGAAAAACGCGTAACTCCGGAATCGCGTAAGTTGAGGATAACATAAGTCAAGGTATTACTGTATAGTTAGCTCGCGATTACTCGAGTCGTAGGAACCAGCCAAACAATCTGAGTAATCAGAAGTCCGAACTATTGGTATTTGCACTCTTTCTCCTCTTTTTATGCAAAAGTTAAATTTTTCAGTGCTATAAATACTACTTAGTCGATATTGCACTAAAATAAAAATTGATAGTCAGCTAACGATTACTCGAAGTCGAATGAACCAGCCAAATATTTCGAATAATCAGACGTTCGAGTTATTGGTATTTGTCCTCTTTCTCCCTATTCATGCTAAAGTTAAATTGTAGTGCGATATAAAGAGTAGTTAGCCGATATTGCTGTAATCTTAATTGAAGAAAAAATGAGTTGTTAGTAACTTAAATGAATAAAATATGCACGAAAGTTTCTTCTACTTTCTCGAACCCAAATTGATCACCAGGGAGAAGGTATTTTCAGCCCCCCCCCCCTCCCATAGTGAAATAAGTTGAATAGTAAGGATTAGCTGGTTTAAAGAGAGAACCCTCCCCCCCTTCCCACGTATATTTTATTTCGATATAAATGTTTCATGCTCGTAACCACCAGTAATTTATTAGCAAAATATCTTCTAAACATATACGAGACACAGAGATATCTGCCACATGGCATGCATCACTGCATCATACTGCATCACTAAAGATAAAGCGTTCTACGCAAAGTTGCTCCCGTATGACCGGTCTTCAGCCAGTCAGTCAGTCAGTACTTATATATTAGGGTGGAGCGAAACTGATAAGAACAAATTGTCTCCAAATTTCAGATCAAGATATTGCCATCTTCAGGTTCCACACATCAAGCGAATATGTTCCCAGTGCCTTTTTTAGTCTTCTATGAATTTCTATTGAAATAATTACGTTTAAATTAATTAATTGTATAATTAATACTCCGATACACCTGCTCTATCAAGAACAACGGCTAGTTCGTGCATTTGGTCTGTCTTGGAGATGTAGGGAACCTCATCGTCAGTCGTTTTCCGACATTTGTCTTCCTGACAAACGAAATCGTCATCATTTTCTGAGGTATATTCCATTTCTGGATCAGATCCTAAGTCGACGTTTGCTTCTATATCTACGATTTCCAACACTGACATGTGACAATAACGTATTAATAATGCAATTCCATAAGGAAAACATAACTAATTATTCAATTAATTAATTAAACACTATTATTTTAATAAAAATAAGCTAGAAATATATTCGCTTGAGTTGTGGAACCTGAAGATAACAATATTTTGAGCTGAAATTTGGAAACAATTTCTTCTTATCAGTTACGTACCATTTAATGACTCAGGCAGTGTGAAATTTGAAATAAAGTTTTTTTCGCTCCACCCTATTACATATGTTGCACGTTGAACTTAGAAAAGGTGGTTCGCAACTCTGAATTCATAATGATAACAAATAAAACCGCTAAATATGTAACAATTCCCTGTAAAAGCATTCATCTCCTTCAACTCTTAACAGACATTATTTTCTCTACTATATCATCTTCCATCATAGTGTAGTCCCATTTTTCATAAAAGGGAATGATAAAGAACAACCTCCCGTCCAAAAGAATAGAAAATGGATTAAACTAAGTAATAAAACAAGGAAACTGCATTATGTCAAAGAAAACCAGATATTTTTTACTCGCAGTGTTAGCCCCTGAAGGTATGAATATGGATATACAGGGTGGTCATAAATAAACTTCCCCGATATATGGTCCTCTAGTTGTCGTTCAGTCCAACCAATCGAGATGAGAATTCAATTATAGTTAGGCGGAGGTATGCGTTTGAGATTGCTGAAAACAGCGGTTCCCAACCTTTTAACGTCGCGCCCTTGCAGCAAAGGCTTGCTTATGGTGGCGCCCTCCCTCACATTTTTCAGCATACATTTTTTTTTTTTTTTTAATTCTGACATTTAGTCAAATTTTCTACAAAATTATGTTATCAGTAATGTTTGAATGAACAATTTAAGCGAAAATAGGAACAGTTTCGAACAAAAATAAGAATACATCAGATGATTTTTAAAAACATGCATTACTACTTGCTCTTTGGTTTTTCTCACGCCCCCCTCCCCCCTGTAAACACTCTGCGCCCCCTAGGGAGCGTCGTGCCCCACCGGTTGGGAAACTCTGGCTTAAAAACACAGAATCTCAAGGTTGCGGTTACAGTAAAAAAATTGCGAAATTCAGCGTGTTCGTCTTGCTAAGGAGAATCGGACTGTAATACATTTGGACCATAATAAACATATTAAGGCTGAAAAAAATAAGGAAAAATATATCTTTTGTTGCATAACTCACATTACCCAACAACTGTGTTGCAGCAAAACTCATACTCTAGAAATTTAACCAATGAGAAAGGCTTGCAAAGAATCATGAGATTGTTTTCTTGGCATCACTGGATGTTTTTGTTTTTGTTTTTTCTTTCCCCCTCCCCCAAATAACCAAGAAACGGTTTTCACAAATATCTTTTGCGTGTTGATTTTCGCTGTTTGGTACTCTCCAAAATAACATAATGAAAACTTAAGTTCAGATATTTATTCTTTGGTTATTTTTGTTTTAAATTCATGACTACTTTATCTTATAACTAACATTACCCATAAAAGTTTACTCCTAAACTCACATTCTCCATATTTAAATTTAAATTCTAGCTTTACCAAAATTAATATAAGTTTAGAAATATGTGCAAGTAGTTGTTATGGCAAAATATATATCGCAAACAAAATTCGTATATGAATATGATCGAGCAATCTTAGTTGCATTTCCCGGTAGGTAAACCTCAATGTTTTACAAAAATTATTCCACAAATGAACTTTCTATGTACATGTTTGTGTTAAGGCAAGCCGACACGAGGGGCAACTGCCTAGGTCGGGAGTGTCTTGGTCGAAGGACTTTTTAAGGGGTTTTAACACGTATTCATGTTACATCTGGAGAAAACCGACAGAAACTCCAGACCATTAGATCGACAGCTGCGCTGTGGGACCCAGAAACCGGCCAGGATAGGGGCACATGTGCACATACATATGATTCCAAACGTGCTTCTACGATTCTTTCTTTTTTTAAATTTTCACTGACGCACTAACGTTTACCGAACGTTAAAAGACTTTCAGGGAACTTGTATGTGCTGCCAAGTATAATATTACTCTACTCAATGCATCACCTTTCAATCAATCATTTTTATTCTCTTTCTCTTTCTCCAATAATTGAAGAGAACGGTTAAAAAAAGATGAAAAGAAAAGAAAAAATCTTATTCCCCTCACTTCCAGAAGAAGAAGAAAAAAAGGATTAAACCATAAGATATAACAACAAAGCTGCATTACGAGAACCAACAGCAACGTTCTTTTTTTTTTTCTACCCCAGTGCTAAAAGCTTTTGCTCTAAAAAAGAAACGCAATTTAAGTCGCCGAACCCTTACGAAGTGGATAAGCTCCCCCATCCAGAGACATGTCTCTGGAAGAAGCGGGAATAAAGATGATAGAAAGAGACGTTTAGCCCCCTAATTCCTCAAATAAAATGATAGATGAGCTAGTGGATGCGTACACAAGAACCAAAAAAAAAAGTGCCAGATTCTTTGTTCGCAACACCCACAAGAGTGAAGCTCGAATACAGGGTGGAAAAAAATAAATGTATGTATAAAACTGTGCCACCCTTGATGGCACCCCCGCAAGAAGAGCTTTCCGTAAATAGATGTCACTTCCTTTATCCTAAATCTCCCTTTTTTCCACAATGCCCTGATTCCTCAGAGACTTTTTTTTAACCTAATGTCTGTTGAGGGAGCGTGCCATATGGTCCTGTTTTTCTTTGTTAATGCGCGTGTCTTTCGTTCGTCGCTTGTGAATTTTGTTTTCATAACGCTGTAGCAGAGATGCCAAGTCTCCCCCTGTTTTCCGGAGATTCCTCACCACAATTTTTAGACAATTTTATTTTGCATTAACTATTTGGACTTATTTTAAGTATAAGTTTGTAAGTAAAAATTAGTGGTGGGAAACCTCCCGAGAAAAGCGGGACACTTGGCATCTCTGCTGTAGCTTCGAAAAAGCAAAACAAAATCTGCGTCCCAGACCTTGAACACAGATTAGAATAAACGAATTGTATTGACTAGAAAAATTCAAACTGTCTCTTTACAGGCAACACCACATTTGTTAAAAATTCTTCATTAAAATGGTGTTCTTTTAAGTCAAATAACGTAAATATATTGAAAAATTATGAATATAAGTTCCTTTAACGGTCGTATTATTTTCAAGAAAACGGTCAAAAAAGTTTTTATTTTTTAGTCCAGAAAATTGTATAAAAATAACTGCATGTACAGTATATGCATTCATTTTAAGGCTATGGATATATTTTTAGCGCGAAAGAAAAGGAAGTTAAATGTCTAGGAAAGGCCAACATTCAGGGTTATTGTGACTGCACGTGTGTTTTGTAGTAAGCAGGGAATCATTAAAAATATATGTTTTAAACACTAAAGAAGAATTTTATTAAACTTACTTCGTAAAATAAAGAAATATTTGTAAAGTTTTCTTTGAACATAAGTAAAAAGAGTGAGCTAAGATTGCACAATGCGTATCACAAATACGCGTATTTGAGTACTGCTATTTAAAAATAAACTATCACCGAATTAAGTTTAAAATAGTTTTATGTCATCATGTTTTGTCATCTGTTCTGTAAAATGAGGTATAAAAAACTTTTTATAAGAATTGAAATGCTCTTATCTTTCTGGCGCATAACATTTGAATACTATTGCCCGGAAATATGACGAACACGAGATATAGACGAGAAAGCTTAACCCGTGATTTTGATGGGAGCGAGGCTTAAGGGGCTAAAATTGTAGAAAAAAATCATCATTGGAAACATGTTTTCTTTGTTGACTTTATCCATGTTGCTTCTAAAATATTTTTCATCCTTTATTGCTGGACCCAGACTACTACTATTATTAATTAAAGGTACAATTAATGTTTTTATGACTTCAAAATTACATTTCGAAACATTTTTCATGTAAAAAAAAAAGTGTATACAGGATGGTAGCATACATGCTACTTTGGGCATTAGAAGGTTTAGTCAACACCTCCTAGATATACAATGCCTGAGAACAGAATCTTTTACGTCATTATTAGGTCCACTAAAATGACGTCATCACACTCTTGTTTTCACAAAGTAAAAGTATTCAAAGTTTGTGGTGAATTTTCTTGCGCATAAAACATTTTAATGATTTAAGATAAAAATTTTAATTTTACTACAAATAGGAAAATTTAACTATCACTAATTATATAATATGATATAGAAATAGATCATATTAAATTATTTTTTAACATAGAAGTATTTTAATTTTTATCTTCAACTCAAGTTATTTTCTAAAATTTGTATCATCCACCAGAAATTTTAAATAGTTTTACTTTATAAAATTAAAACTGTGATGTCGTCATCTAAAAAGCCCTAGTAGTGACGTAAAGGCCTCTGTTCTCAGGCCTTCTACATCTAGGAGGTGTTGGTTTAGAACGTGGTACAATTAATTAATTCATCGGTCGGCTGAGTTTGCCAACAATTGGTATTGGTTACATCATTTTACGGAAAATGTCACTGAATGTTTAAAGCCGTAGAAAGAAAACACCTTTGAAATTAATTTCGAAGCAACATCGTACAATAATACCCTATTAGTATCTAATATAAAATCAGCTTTTCGTTTCTGGTGGTTAAACGCAGTCAGCTATTATAATTATTGTTACTTTTGAAACTTTTTTACCGTAACTTAACAAACGCATCGTTACTTATTTCAGACATAAAATAAATATTTAAAAGCTATCATGTGAGATACGCTTCTATGTCTACCTGCTTGCGAAATAATTTTTAAGAATTCAAGATAAAGTATTTGAATCGGTGATTTCATTAACTACTTAAAATACAGTTTCAGAAATCATTAAAAACCATGCAATATACAAATTCAGAGATTTTCAAAACTCCTTCAAGTTATTACAGTGATTAGGCTTTGAAATATGTAATGGGTTTACTTTATTAACACTGGAGTAGAAAATGTTCTAAAAAGTGTATTTGAAAAATTTACGATAAGTGCAATTTTTTAAACGATCGAATCTTTTTATTCATCTAATCTATTTATAGTATGAAAACACTCCAACGTAAAAAAAAAGTCAAAAAAATGTTACGTGATTCTAACTCAAAAACCGACGTTTTAAAAACTATCTCTCCTTTCACTCATGAGCTTGAATTTTGGATGTTTATATTGAATTACTGGTTTTTAAACAACCAGAAAAGGTAAAAATATTCAAAATTATACGAAAAATCAAATTAAGCACACCGTAGTTAGGGACAATAGAGTGTACTCTACCTAACGTAAGGAATGCCACTATTTTCAACTTTTAGAATCTTTACTTTAACTTGAGGATCTAAAAACAAATTATTAAAGGGTTCGAAAAGTGTTAAAGCTCCCAAGACGTGAAAGGAGACATTTTCCCCAACGAATTTCATTTTAATAAATTACAAATAGTTAATCACTATGGGTTTATGAAATCATCTATAGAATATTACTCTTAAAACTACTTTTATGAAACTCCCTACCTTCAGCACAGTTTGCTAAGCGTTCTCACAAAAAAATAATAATAATAATAAATACATAAAATAAAATAAAAAAGTTGAAAACAAAAATAATAAACAAAAAATGCTGGAAAACGGCCCAACTTATAGTATTTTCTAAATCGGGAACTTCATCAGTACAGGTGATGACAGGTAAGAGGCGCGGATGAGCATTATCAAGGCCACGCCCCCTTTCCCTTTTTTTGAAATTTTTTTTCTCTTGGCTCTTTCTTCTTGATCCGAATCTTTACGCCGACGATAGGTTGGCTCATTAACAGCAGATTTCAATCTAGCTTCTTTCGACTCGACCAGCATTTCTCAGCCCCGACTTTATCTTCCACCATAATCTAGTAACATGAGCGACGTCACTCGCAATAATAAATTCTTTTTCGCATGGAAAGAATAAAAAGCAAAAGAAAGAAAGGAAACTTGCCTTGCCTGCCATGTGATATGAAATAAACGAGGTTCTCTTCTTCAGCACGCTTTTGAGTCAAGTAGAACCTCAAAAGAAAAAGGTGTACATACGTATGTTACATCATAAAAGCTGTCTTCTTCCGTTCTGTCGGTAATATTGTATTTGAACTTCCAAATGGCAGCGATAGAAAGTTTTTCTGGTAAATTTTACGCGACGTGCGTTGCAGACAGTGGCGTAGCCAGAAATTTTTCATTGGGGGGAGGGGGGTTACGACTTCTGCCACTCACATATATGTATACGACTGTGTAATAAGGGAGTGAAGAATACACATTTTGCATGGCAAAAAATTCCTCAGGGGGGAGGGTTATGACCCCCTACCCCCCCACCACGCCTTGGCTACGTCCCTGGCAGCTATGTATTGCTTATCAGGGAAAGTCACTATTGTATATTAAATAGAAATTTTCCAGGCTATTTTTCATTTTATTTCCTTCGAGTGTGTGGAAACAGTTCTTTGAAATTCGTGTAGTGCTACAAACTATATGCACCATAACAATAATAATAAAAGAAACGACTCAAAAAGTCCTATAGAAAAGGGCTTTTCTTTGCTTAAAGGGTAACTAACGCAAGTGTGCATGTGCGGATCGAAATATAATTGAATTTTTACGATCTGTGCACATAAATAGCGATTTTCGGGCGGCAGAATATGTATCTGCTTTTAATCAATACTGTCCTCAACATATTTCGTTTTTATCCACCACAATCCTCAATAACATATAACAATTTTGTTTTGTTTAAAGTAGCTCAGTACCTGTAAATTACATCTTAAAATATGGCTGCGTATAATGTATTTAAATGCTCCTGCCAAACTGAGATTGCTATGCAGAACATTTTCAATAGAAAAAATGTTAACTCCTAACAAAAGCATTAAATTAAATTAAATTGATGTTTGAGTTCACTAGTTTAAAAAAAACCGTGAAATTTTTACAAGAACATTATTTTCCCAGCGATTTTATTTACCGGTTAAAACACAAATGCGTTAATATTAATGAATATTAAGCGCACAATATTGAATCCTTGGTATTAGCAGCTTTAAATCACTTTTTCTAAAAGCAGTTCAAAAAGTTACGTAAAAGACTTTGTACTTAGTTTTCGTTGAATCTTTTTCCGCTTGCAGATGAAATTACGCCGACAAAAGCAGCATGTTTACATCCTTCGGAAACGTTTTTTAGAAACTCAGCGCAACATTCTAGCGCAAATATAATTACATGATGGGGGAGCTCCCAAAAATATTTTTTTCTTTAACACACTCTCTTTTCTTCTGAAACCATTATTTGGCCTTTTGAAGGGGAATTAATTAAAACTTAGCACTGTTAATAAATGATGAAAATGGCAACAATCACCAACGCTTACTTTCTTTTTAAATTTTTTTTCTTCTGTGAAATAGTGTTTAAGACTCGGATAAACAGTTGGCCGTTGATGAAAAATGGCAACAAGCACTTAACATGTAATCATTTTCTAAAATAAGTTTAACGGAGCAATTTTCTTGTAGAAAAACTAAACGAGGTCAGAAGAAAATAAGGAAAAGCTTCGACATCATTCCTTTTTGGTGCTGTTTTGGCTTGGCAATAAATTAATATTCCTTTTTGAATGTGCTGTATTTTTGTAATTTTAAACCGGAGTTTTTTTGTGCTAAAAACTTTGATTCTCTAAAATTTTATTTGATATTTACATGGTGAGGGGGGGGGGCTCAGAAATGGAATATAGAACATAGCTACCAACTCCGGAACTTAAAATACCACTTTTAGTAAACAGTAATTTTAATTTTACAATACACCAAATAACTGTGTTCATTGGGTGACCTCCAAAGTTAAAACGTATTTAAATATAGGTAATATCCTTCTGTAACGGTAGTTTGGCTTTGAAAATAGTGTATCGTTGTAAAAGGAATTAATATTGGAAAGAAGAAATAAAAAAATTGGTTTTCATATCTTGTAGTCTGAAGCTTCCCTGAGGAGGGGGCTCTGCTTTCATTCAGAAACCCTAACTCTCAAGACTGATAACTGTCATAAATAACAATATTTTAATAATTTGAGATAAAAAGTATGATTTTACGACAAATGGTAGTTTTTAACCATGACTAGTTAAATAATATGATAAGGAAATAGATCGGAATAAAAAATTTGTAAGAGAAAGGTGTTTTAATTTCAAAGTTTAATTCAAGATATTTTCCAAGAGATTCACCAGAAATTTTAAATAGTTGCACTTTTTGAAAGTTAAACTGTGTTGTTGTCAAATTCGCAGGACTAGTAATGACGTTAGTCATCCACAAATCAGCCCTTTTTATCTTCGATATTCCATTATGTTGAAAAGTGCACCATAAACCATGAGTCTAGAGTGCGTCTCTTCATTGATCCATTGAACGTTTCTTTGGTATTTAAATCCACATTAAAACTGCCTACTAAAACAGTTTTTCAATTTTCGTCAGGCACATTCTGACTATATTTCACTTTTATTTACACTAAACTTGACACTTTATACACATTAATTAATACTCCAATTAAAAGTAACAATAACCCATTAAACAGTACGGTTCGTCAATTTCTCGCTTATTATAGAAAATACCGACGAGATGGGTTCAGCTGTAGGGAGTTCTTTTTTTTTACGCCTTATTTGGTAATAACTCGGCAAAAATGCAATAATGTCCAGTGGTGGTGACTTTTAACAGTTCTCACCATCCACTTCTGCTATCTGGAAACTAAAACGTGATACGTAGTATTTTGAGTAACCAAAAATACGTGAAATTAATAGCATTAAAGTTCTAAACAGAAAAAAAAAAGAGAAAATCTGAAACACTTTCAGATTTTAAATACGATCTCTAAAGTGCTATAAATTAAAAGCGCATCATAATGCAAGTGTCCTCCCTATTTTCTTTAATTATTCCATTAAGTTGGAAAGTGTATCATTATTCATGGGTGCAAGAGCGTAGCCAGAGGGGGAGGCATCTGCACCCCCCCCCTGAAATGGGACCCTTTATTTAACAGCACCCCCCCTCCCGAAATAAAATCCTGGCTACACTACTGCATGAGTGCTCCCTATTTTTCTCCCTTGTTCCATAAAGCAAATATTTGGAATCGAAATCTATCTTAAAATCGCCTACTAAAACTATTTTACAATCTTTGCCAAGCATATTCCAATTGTACTTCACCGTTTTAAATACTGTTTGGAAGGGGCATCATAATGCATGAGTGTGCCGTGTTTGTCTTTCTTGGGTTGATTTCTACTTTAACACGCCGACTCTCGTCAAGGAGGCGATAATTAAACATATGAAGTTACCACGACGATTTTTTGTATTTATGAGGCAACCGTAATTCTGAATTAAAATGGCGATTTGGAACAACATGGAAGTACAGCATTCCGTTATTTAGATATTTATTTTGGGTTGCCAATTAATGTAGTTTTAATAATTTAGTGTCTTCAATCTTCGTGGTGCGTTTATTGTTAATTTGCTACACTATAGTTTTCATCCTTTGGGAGCGTTGAAACTTATGCATAACTCTCAGAGACCCATGATTGCAAAGCTCACCAATGTGCGGCAAATTTTTAGGTTGGCGAAAGTGGTGCGTTAAAATAGGAATCAACTCTTTCTTGCTCTATAAAATACATCTTTGGAATCGAAATCTATCTTAAAATCGCCTACTGAAAACTGTTTTACAATCTTCGCCAAGAAGATTCCAACTATACTTCAAAATGTGAAATACTTTTGGAAGAGCGTCATATCCATGAGTGTGCCGTATTTGTTTTTCTTGTTCGATAAAACACATCTTCGGAATTGAAATCTATCTTAAAATCGCCTACTGAAACTGTTTTACAATCTTCGCCAGGGATATTTTAACTATACTTTTCGTTTGTAAATATAAACTGTCGCGTTTGCCAGTTTCTAGCCAAATTCGGAAGATATCGCCAAACTTGGTTCGGTTTTGAATTTGATATTTTTTGGCAGCAAACTTGGCGATCAATTATCCAAAAAAAATGTCTTTCTTGGGTTGATTTCTACTTTAACACGCCGACTCTCGTCAAGGAGGCGATAATTAAACATATGAAGTTACCACGACGATTTTTTGTATTTATGAGGCAACCGTAATTCTGAATTAAAATGGCGATTTGGAAACAACATGGAAGTACAGCATTCCGTTATTTAGATATTTATTTTGGGTTGCCAATTAATGTAGTTTTAATAATTTAGTGTTTTCAATTTCGTGGTGCGTTTATTGTTAATTTGTACACTATAGTTTACATCCTTTGGGAGCGTTGAAACTTATGCATAACTCTCAGAGACCCATGATTGCAAAGATCACCAATGTGCGGCAAATTTTTAGGTTGGCGAAAGTGGTTCGTTAAAATAGGAATCAACTCTTTCTTGCTCTATAAAATACATCTTTGGAATCGAAATCTATCTTAAAATCGCCTACGAAAACTGTTTTACAATCTTCGCCAAGAAGATTCCAACTATACTTCAAAATGTGAAATACTTTCTGGAAGAGCGTCATATCCATGAGTGTGCCGTGTTTGTTTTTCTTGTTCCATAAAACACATCTTCGGAATTGAAATCTGTCTTAAAATCGCCCACTGAAACTGTTTTACAATCTTCGCCAAGCATATTCAAACTATTCTTTAAAATTTTAAATACTGTTTGGAAGGGACACCATAATCTGTGAGTGTGCCGTGTTTGTTTTTCTTGTTCCATAAGACACGTATTTGGAAATGATATCTATAACCTTGCGCGACTTTAAACATTTTATTCCCTCCCACCTTCACGTTATCTCTCAAACACATTTGAAAAGATCTTCACCGTGCAGTTCATGTCTACAAAACCTGTCTACAAATCATGACTACAATGTCGCGTAGACAAAAATCTGAGACTAAACGAAATAGCACCCTAGTGGTAATAACAGAATTAGTTTATTACCACAGTTGGGTTTCATAAATACGCAAACGAAAATTATCATTTCGAGATGACATTTTAAAAAAATATTGAACGATAATTCTCGTTTCCTGAAGCGAGTGTGTTGGGATACCTCAAGGGTTTAAAATGAAGCGTTCGTTGAATAAGAACTACTTATTTCCAATAAAAAAAATAAATTAAAAATAATACTCTGCTTAACGTATACATGTGCATGGTCACTCTTCAGCCTTTAATTATATGTTAACACTTTCTCTAATTATAGGACAATCGTCTGTTTTATATTATTTACTAGCTATTAAATCATGAGACTTCAGTATTTATTGCACGTTCTCCTTTACCACTGTAAATAGCCGTAATAGATCAGCGTGACTTGGACATCTTGCAGTCAAAATTATCAAATCTGTTTTCGAAGGCAACCAAATGAGGGTTATTAAAAACATCTAATTTTTATTTGCAGTTTTACATTTTGTATTATTTAAAAATGATTCTCGTTCTTGTCACGCACGATATGTCTTGTGTAAAAGTTGTGATGGGTTATGCTTTATTAATAGTTTTGCGCTGATGGATTAAAGTTGATGGTATAAATGTTTTACAGGACAACAATACCTGGTGTCACTGTCACTCCAATCAGTTGCCCTATTAGTCATATAGCAGAAGTAGCAAAGGCTACGGGCCCGCGCCTTTAGCCTGAAACATTTCGTTTCTGCCTTGTATGAAGAGAATCCGGTAAAAGCGCATTAATAATAAAAAATCAGTGTCTTTGAAAAATTGAATGAATTTTTAGTTTTACTACACTGATTGTTTATTTTATTTTAGCAGATTTTCATGAAATTTAATTTTTTTTTAAATAGAAAACTGAGAAATGCGAATAGAAAATCAAATACAACTTTTAACTTTAAGAGCATGTTTTAACAACCAGAAATTAATTTGAGTAATTTTAAATATATTTAAAAGACGCCCCAACTAGTTTGAATTATACTTTTTCTCTTATTAAGTAAGTGCTTGACGGAAATTCAGTTGGTGCTAACGCTGAAAACAATCTCCGCGCGGTCTTGTTAATTTGCATCTCACTGCAGATAAAGTAGTAAGTGCCCCCTATTGCATTAAGTAAAATAAAGGTTAATCGAAATCGGCCCACGTGGCAAAAGGTTATCGCTAGAGGATTTTCGAGGACATCCTTTCATAGTGGTGACCGGACACTTGGTACTAAAAATAACACTCCTTTCCCCCCCTGCCCTCCGGAAGATTTTTTCCACACCTTTCGAAGTTTGATTTTACATTAAAAATTCGGATTTACCTATACCATTAGACTGAAGTTACAAAATAATAAACAAGTTTTTTCGAAAAGAGCTCTCAACCATGATTCCATAAATGTTCATTATCAATTGCATTGACCAAATAACGCCATTGACTATGCGTAATTAGGGACCGACTTAAACAGTTGGAGGCACAGGTACGTGAGGACCCCTACCCGAAAATTCACAGTAGAATATTATACAAATTTAAAACTAATTAACGAAACATACAATCTCCCATGCATAAGCATATGTACCTTGCATGAAATTTTCGAACGTCACTGTCACATTGTTAAAGAATTCTTTGGATTAAATGCATAAAACATTTGAAAGTAATTAAATTCTTGTCTCCCTTAAGAAGGAATAAAATTCCATAAACAAAATTTTTAGATTTACAATTTTTTTGATGCTATAAAAGAGTAAAATATTTCAGTTTAGCAAAATTACTCCAGTAAAAAGTGAGGTTATGTAGATTTGTTTTAAACAAAAGGCTTATTTTTCCTTTTTCTCATTCTGATTGTTTTACTTTTGTTTAGAAAAAAATTTTGGAATAAAATTGACAAGAATTTGCTTAGAACTTTTTTTCGAACTTGTTTTAAGTTATCAGGTATCATTAAACTTGCACATTTTTAAGTAAATTTAAACTATCTTTATAAAATTAAAAATAAATAAATGTTAATTCAATAAATTGAAATTTGTGAATATTTTTGGATGAATAGAATTAGACAATCGGACATTTTATTTCAATTTTCAGTTAGAAATCCGCATATGACAAGTTTCGAAAAATAATCCTACTATATAGTTCAACTTATCCCTGACTCACTAAATCACTGACTCTAACAATTCTGGTTCAACCCCTTGGAGATAAAAGTTTAACCACCACTAATTCAAAAAGATTAAAAAGTTAATTAGAAAAGTGCGTAATTAACTTTCATCAATTTTTACAATCCGCTTAAAAATTTTGATAAATATGTATAAGGATATAGAAAGCAATCCGCGCCACTCCAAGAACCCACTCGTTATCTAATTTTTAAACTCTTTTTTGGCCCATTTTATTTGCGAGAGTAAAAAAAGTTAATCATCGTTTATCGCAATTGACATTGTGGTGAAATTTTTTTCGAAAAATGTGTAAAAGTTGACTGCTGTGTAAAGGGCGCAGAGCGTTTGTAGGGGAAACGCGGGAAAAACGGTCAAAGAGCAAGTGATAATGTATGTTTTTAAAATCCTTTCTTTTTTTTTAAACTCAAAAACATTATATGTTTTTGCTTAAATTTTTTATTCGAATTTTACGGATAACATTATTTTGTAGAAAAGGAGACTAAATATTCATTACTGAAGAGTTAAAAACTGTATGCCTGCTGAGGATTTTGTGGGAGGGGGGCACCATCATAAGTTATCCTTTGTAGTGGGGGGGGGGGGTACAATGCTAAAGTGTTGGGGGAACTGCTGCTCAAGACAGTTGACAAGTTAACTTGTCAATTTCAGTAAAAGGAACAAACTAAATTCTTTGAAATAAAGATTATATCGATCTAAAACATACTCCACATACTTTGTTACATTACCTTTCAATTTAATTTTATCATCGTTAAGCATTTTTTTTAAATAATAGAAATAATCTAAAAAGTGATTTCTAGCTTTGCTTCGTTCTTTTATTGCTCTTTAATAAAGAATACTTTTAAATTCGCCATGCATTTAATGAGGGAGAAAGCACTTATTGCTGCTTTAATAATTTTCTGTCGATTCCTTTTAGCAGTAATACCAAAAAATTGTCTCAATTTAATATTTGTTTAAAAAAATTCAGCTGTAACAACCAATGTTCATCTGCTTAAAATAAAGTGCTAGTATGTGCTGGTTTTGTCTACATCCTCGTCTTCAATTAAGTGAATTAAACTGCAATATTATCATTGGAGAAAAAAAAAGTGGTATTGGAAAATGTTCAAAAAACTTTTTGTGAAATAGTTTGAAATGAGCTTAAGGCGCAAGGCGGTATGTAATTATATTTCACGATCACATACACTAATGCTACAAAATAATAATAATAATAATAATAATAATAAATCTGAAATTTTTCCAAATATTATTTACCCACTCGGCTCAAAGAATTTCAGTTTTTTAAAAATCTATTCCATCAATTCTGCCATATAGAGGAAAATGATAACTGTAAGTGCTCCTGTTCGCATAATTTTGTTGCTAAAAATTGCATCCATTGTTGTTTGGCCCCTAGTAGTGAAATGTTTTGGATTAGTGCGTATTGGAAAATCTAAAGTACCCATTTTAGTTATGAAATCGGATCCTTGATCGGAATTTAATTCTATGATAAGGTGCCTGCCTATCTTTATAATGCAATTTTCGGTCAAAAATCCGATTTTTATTTTTTGGCTTTTTATTAAAGCTTATTTTATTAGCTTTCTTAATCCGTTTGAATTTTCTTTCTATCATGTTTAGAACTTCAGTTATACGAATTTTAATAGACTTACTTGGTAGATTTCGAAACCGGAAGTAGGATTCTGGCGCCGGAAGTGAACCGTAAATGTTTGTTTACATTACTATTTTACCTAATATGAGTATTAAACTTTGTTACTAGTTATAAAATGAGCATAAAAAATAAAATAGAAAACTTCAAATTATTTAAAATGTGTTAAATATTTTTGTCAACAAAACTGTGAAATTGGGGGCGTATGATGCAGTAATACAGTTTAATGAAGGCTATCAAGGCTGTCTAAAAGTTTTAACAGAACTAAATATCACAAATCCTGGGTATTTTACCTTGTCAGGATATCGACAGCTTGGCGGCTTTCGATTGACCAATTCAAAGCGTCATGCAACCCCAAGTGCACACAAACGTAGAAAAATTTTAAAAACAATTAGAAAAAAATAGATCATTGTTCATAATAATAGAGATGGCGAGCTGTACAAATCAGAAGCATTCTAAAAAATTTTTTTTATTATTTATTAGGTAATATTTAGTATTTGTTTCCATTTTCTGCTTTTTCTCGAAATGACATTTTTACGATTTTACTTTATTTCAAAACAGCATAACTAAAAAAAAATTATTAATGCAATGTTTTGAAACTTTGGCAAAATACTCTGGAGGAGTCCTTTTAGGGACTGAACTACTGAGATGAATCAAGTTATTTTTTTTTTTTTTTTTCCGTCGATAGAAGTTATGAATTGTCATGTATATTCGAGATTTTTCGCAGCGTAAAATGTTAACTTCTCTAAGATATTAAATAACATGGTTATAGTTTTGAGTTTTGTTCACTCCCTTAAGGACCTTTCAATTATCAAAATAAAATTTACAGAATGAAAATATCATTTATTTAAAATTGACTTATGATGTTTTGGCAAACTGCTTTTTTTTCGCAAATTTTATGTATATTTTGAGCCTAAATATCAAAATATTTTTAAATGTGCATATTTTTTCATATTATTAACAGTTTTTAACTGTATTCTATAATATAATGCACATAAATTAGCAATTTTTCAATTATTAAAAAAAAAATCCCCTCCGACAAGGCAGGCACCTTAAAATCTCACTACTAAAACCGTCTTACAATCATCCTCCTTCAGTAACGTTTCGAATATAGCGTCTAATTTATCTTCATAAGAAATTCGAGGACTAGCGTATGTAACTGCAAATCTCACTTTATCTTGAATATACGCAATGACCATTTGAACACCATTGATCTGGCTCGTGTAGGCACGGGTAAAGTGTTGCATATTCTTTTTATAAAGTGATTTTTATAAAGTTTTTCTCTATAAAAATCATAACTCCAGATGGCTTTTTGTTTGGAAACCACTGTCTATCCGTTCGACCAAAGTGAATCCTGGTATTTGAAAATCATCTGAAGGGATAGTCCATGTTTCCTTTAGCAATATCAAATCACTCTGCAGAAAACATGCATCAGACGGAAAAGTGACCACGGCGCACCGCGTAGACAAATATCCCGTGCTTGAAAGAAATAGCATCCGAGCGCTAATTATCATGGATTGAGATTTATTTATTGGTAATTTGAGCCCTATTTCTGATTCATGAAAAAATATTACTGTCCCCTTTTTAAAATGTAAATTGGTTATGATTTATATTTTAAGTATCGTATGAAACGAGATTTAATAGAAAAATCTTCACCAGGTTTTTAAAAATAACAGTTCCAATTCAGCTGAAGTTTAATAGTTTCGAGAAAAATAAAATTTGTAAAATTCTAAAAATTGTGAAAATGATAACGCCCAATGATCTCCAATTTTCGCCGTATATTACCCGATTTAATGAAAAATTATATTTTGGCTACTTATATAATACCCAGTTAGTCTTCTTACGAAGTAGTACAAGTTAGACGATATTGAAAGAAAAAAAAAATTGCTTAACAGAACGTTTAAGGAAGAAACTGCCCTGTTGAACTCTCCAAACGGGTATTTTACGCAACGAGGCCTAGTGGTCAATGAATTAATTCATTAACAAACAATTTATCCGTTGCTTTTATTTCCCCCTTCCACCCACATAGCTGCAAACTCTTCCAATTTCATTGGAAGGTTTTTTATTTTATTTACTAAACTAATTTTTACTAAACTACGAAGCAACCATTGTTTACTAAACTACGAAGCAGATTCAATTAATATCGGGGGCAAAATTTTAATATAAAATAAAACTATTTAAAAATTGTGGTAGAATATCTTCCGACAAAATCGTAAGAGTTGTGGCGGCTATGCACGAATACAATGGATTATTCAGTCCCACCTGAGATCCGTTTAACCCATTAAGAGGTAGACATTGTTCTTCGACTTTTTCCACGGCACCAGCTCGTTTGCCGAGCCTAGCAGCTTCTCTGGCTAGGTAGAGGTCCAGCACTGGGATCCCTCTAGACCGGACGTCACTCTCAGTCAGAGAATTGACCATCAACATCACCCAAACGGGCCTTTTCTTCTCCCAGTTTCCTACACAAAGAAAAACAGAACCGTTAGACCAATCTTATCCAAAATTGAGGTTACTCACAAAATCTGTAATAACTGAAGGTATACTCGGTTTATTGCAACAAAATTCGCCACGGAAATACATCATGATCGGAGGAAGCATAATAATGGAAAAAGGCGAATTTTTTGTTAATATACAGGCTATATAAAAAATGGTCTAATTATGATTTTTTGTATCTCTTGGAAAGTCCAACAATATAACGTGCGGCTAAGGCGGCTCGAACAAGCACATACCTCTCAAGCGATCTCGAACTCTAGATGTTGAAAATAAACTTTTCTTTTTAAATAAATTGTACTTAACAACTTAACGAATTATATAACAATTTTGATAAGTACATATCCTTGAAAAGTGACATTTTAAAATAGTGTATTTCAAAAGAAATGCACACGATCTCTCACGATGGTATATAACGTGCGCCTGCTGTTAAGTTAAACAAGCGCCCAGTGGGAAACACGTTCAGCTAACGGGTAAGAACCCACGCTGGTGAACAACATTTTACGCACCACTAGAATGCGTACTTGCCAGACAGATGAGCGACAATGGACATTGGCACGGACAAAAGGCACTTGCACTCTTAAAAATTAAAAGTAATTACTATTTTCTGGTGTCGAAAGAGATTTACTAGCACATTAAATAATAATAGCATTTTTCGGTAGAAAAAGAATAGTACGAAAAGTTATCACGAAAGCGAGTAGAATAGGAAACGTCATCAAGGCAGTGATAAAGCAATCGAGAGTTTTGGAAATCGTCCCTCTAGTGGTTGAATGGAGATACTTTTAGAAAAGTCCTATCTGTAGCATAAATTCTCTCCCAGCTGCACATTTTTTCAGGCATCTGGCAAATGTTTTAAAGTTTTATTCATTTTTTTTAACTATTTATTTTACAATTGCATATTTATTACAAAATTCATTAGTATTTAGCGAGATGTATTAAGTATCAGGTAATCAACAGGGCTCAGTTCGCATACGGCCGATCATTAGAGTTTCAGTTCCGCAACTCTGTGTAAGTACTCTCACTCACTCCCTTTCTTGTCTTTTTATTATTATTATTATAAACTAATAAAAGTTACTATTTTTTGGATGGCAAGAAAGAGATTTAAAGGCAAATTAAAAATATATCAACAATGATTTGTTTTAGATAGGAAGAGAACACAAGCGGGAAACAAATTATCTCTCTATTTGCAAAAGACTGTTAACCCGCGAGCGCGCGCGCTGGGTCCAATGGACCTGTCCGCTGAAACAAACTTTTCCCAAGACACCCCTATTTTACGGATGTGGTTTAAGTCCACGGTAGCCTCGTCCAAGATCACTCTCTTTATGTTCCCGCAATTTTCCCCCTGAAATTTCATTCGAAGTCTTGCTTTTGTTCGGATAGGGTCTTTTTGACCCAGCGCGCCTGTTCGTGTTACTGTTCCCAATTCATTTGTGATAATACAAAAAACATCAAAGATGTCGCGTTATTTATCATACAAGGATGAAATGTTGCATTTGCAAAAATTATTAGAAGAGGTATCAACGGGTGAAGAATCCCTTGAAGAAAATGAAGAAAGTGATAATGAATGTTTTAGTTCACATGATACCGATTCAGAAACTGATATGGATTCAGACTATGAAAAGGACAGTGGAGGAAATTACTTCATTGGTAAAGACAAACGGACTAAATGGTCAAAAGAAAAGCCTAAGGTTAGAGTTAGAACACCTGCTCATAACATTATTACTAAATTGCCTGGGAACATTGGTGAGGCAAAAAATGCACAAACTCCAAATGATTTCGTGGGAACTTTTGATAAGTGAAGGAATGCGATTGTCAATTATACAAATATTTACATTACCTCAATTTCTGATAAATTTCAAAGAGAGAGGGATAGCCGTTAGACAACTATGATGGAAATTAGAGCCTTTATAGGGCTTTTGTATATATGTGGTGTTCATAAGTCATCTCATGTAAATGTGCGGGACTTGTGGGCCACAGATGGAACCGGAATGGATATTTTTCACAAAACCATGTCCTATAAACGTTTTCTTTTTTTATCAAGATGTTTGCGTTTTGATGATATTGGAACCCGTGATATTAGAAAAGCAACAGATAAACTTGCGCCGATAAGAGAATTTTTTGAAGATTTTGTAAATAACTGCCAGAAATATTACACGTTGGGAGAATATATAACAATCGATTAAAAAACTTGAAGCATTCCGAGGAAGATGCTCTTTCAGGCAATATATACCCAACAAACCTGCAAAGTATGGGATAAAAGTTTTTGCATTAGTTGATTCAAGAACTTTTTACACTTGGAATTTAGAGATCTACGCAGGTTTGCAACCAGAAGGCCCAAATAATGTCAAAAACACACCTGACGAAATTGTAAAAAGACTATGCGAAAAACTATATGGATCCGGTAGAAACATTACCATAGATAATTGGTATACTAGTTACAATCTGGCAAAAGATCTTCTAAGAAAAAAGCTAACTATTGTCGGGACAATTAGAAAGAACAAAAAAGAGTTACCTGCAGAGTTTGTTTCTAGCAAGAACAGAGAGGTGCATTCGTCAATTTTTGGTTTCCAAAAAGATACAACTTTAGTATCGTACGTTCCAAAGAAGAATAAATGTGTCAACTTATTGTCCACTATGCATCATGACGACGCAATCGATGCTGAAACAGAGGAGCACAAAAAACCTGAAATTGTGACTTTTTATAATCTCACGAAAGGCGCCGTAGACGTGGTGGATGAAATGTCAGCGTCATATTCAACATCCAGAATTTCTAAAAGGTGGCCTATGGCAGTTTTTTTTTCTGTTCTGAATACCGCCGGAATAAATGCAAGGACTCTCCTTTTGTCTTCTAAAATTCCTCCAGTTCAATACAAAAACAGGCGTCTCTATCTAAAACATCTTGGGTGGGTTAAGCCTCATAGAAGAACAACTAAAATTTCGGGCTTCTCTACCTTGTATTCCAAAAGAACTAAAAGCCAAACTTAATGATGATCTCAAAAATACTGATGGTCAACCCCTTCAAAAAAAGAAAAAATTGGAAACAAGAAGAAGGTGCAGTATTTGCCCGCCTAAAAAAGACAGAAAAACGAAAACGTGCTGCCAAAAATGCGGAGAGTACTTATGTGTAGAGCACGCGATCACACTCTGTTCTATGTGCTGCTAATTTTTGTTCAATATTTTCTCAGTGATACTTATTTATAACCAAGAAATTTCAAAAGAAATAATAAAGAATAATTGCAGAGTACGGGTATGCTTTTTATTTTTCTTTTATTAGATGTATATTATAGGCTTTTATTTTCCGTTGATAAATTTTATTTTTGTCAAAAAAGAAGTGGAGATTAAAAATTTTCCTGGGCGAATTTTTTATAACAATGTTAGGAAACTTTATTGACAGAAATCTAACTATGTTCCCCCAAAATTTAGGATTTTTTCTTGAAAATACTGCAGCCGGGTCTTTTGGACCCAGCGCGCCTGCTCGTGCACCGCAAAGTAGCGCGCAGCGTTGCTCACGGGTTAAGCATCAAAAGGCAGTAAAAATTAAAACAAAAGTTTTTGTGCCGAGACAAGTTTCTTCTCCAAACAACATAAAAACGGTGAGGAATATTCAAAAGCAAAATTCGCATGCATCTTGATTTAGTGTCGTAATGCTGTCATCTGAGATGCTCAATTAACATACAAGAATTCAAAATTTTGTTTGCAATTTTTTTTTCTGTACAGATATTCTAGTTTTGACTTACAAAGCTGACGACATCTTACCAGCTATTGCTTTGAAAAGATATTCTGCGTAGAGACCTCTATGCTCGTCTTTCATCCAACTGGGCATCATAAGCTTGACGTAATCTAGATGTCGCTTCAATCGTCTGTAGATATCTCCTGGCAGGACATCTGATAATGTTTCACCTGCGAAGAGTCATTTAAAACAGTTTAGAAGATGGGCAGTTAAATAGCAATAAAAGAAAGTTATCAACTTAATGTTAAGGTACAGTACAAAAGAAAGAAATAATAATCAGTTCTTCACTGCAGAGCCTTTGTTCTGCTTGTTTTACCGGAAAAAACTTTTCTAATGAGGAAGAATTTCGCTTATGAATAATAGTTACTATCATTACCATGTGTCCTTGAATTACTAAATAACAGCCCATATTTTTTTCTGTAAAGTAGTACAGTCGACGGTGGTTTTTACGAACGCTTGTAATTTTACGAACAAGCGACTGGTCTAGAATATGATCTCACAGACGATTTTAGGACTCGATTTTAAGAACTGTTTGAGTCGTGTCTGACGAGATATAGCGATACGGCGCTGACATTTTGATCACACCCATTTGCACTCGAATAGTCACATGACTTGATTGGATTATGGTTATACGGCCGATTATTTACACGAGGGATTTATCCCGAGGGAAGGGATGCCCTTTGGGGAGAACTTTCTTAGGGGTCCTAACCCTTATTTAATTCAAGTTTCAGAGAAAAACACGTAAAACTCCGAACGGCTAGGTCGACGGATAAAACCCGGGTTTGAAGCATGCACCTTCCTTTTCCCAGTTGAGAACAGCGCGCGGCTACTGGTTGAACCACGTGACTAAGGTGCTGTCACCATCTTAGTATGGTTACATGGCTTAGTATGTCGGTTTAAAATGGTCACACCCCTGTAGTTATATGACTTTTCGGGTTCAAAGGGGTGTGACTGTAATGTCATCACCGTAGCCTGCATAACTTCAGCCGAAGTTTGAGTGGTTCCTAAGAGTTTTTAAGAACAAGGGTCGACTGTATATTTATAAGATAGCAATAAAACAAAGCTACATGAAATGCACGAATTTTTTATACATATAGATTTTTTTTTAATTCTTTGGAAAGCATTCATCAGTTCGTTCCGAATGTGGTCAGTTCTTATGAGGAAAACTATTACACTATTACCATGTACAGTTAGTTATATTTTGACCGTCTAGCTACTGATACAACGCATAATGCACCTTTTTTAAATTTTTGGATTTTTCTCCCAAAAATTCAGATAGTCAATTTAAATTTGAAAAACCCGAATTTGCTAAGATTTATAGAGAGTCCAGTGCTAATAATTAAAATAACTAATAACAAGATTCCATAAGGTGTATAACCTACCTGAGGGTAACATTTGGCAACTAGCTAATTGTGCGACTGTCTCGGGGTCAGTGAGGTCCAGCTCGAAAAATATGCTGTCAGCCCTCTCGAAGGCCCTTTTTGCCGACCATGGAACATATTCCCATACTCGGGTATATGGCACGTGGATGGTTCCAAAGAAATACACGGGCGGCTCGCGGTTTGGCAAAGTCCATAAAAAAGAAGAACTCTGGAAAAAGAACAAGAACTATTATTTTTATGCAATTAGTAATTTTTTAATAAATAAGTTTTCAATATTTGATAGTGTGCCTCTTTCTGTTTTTCGAAGTTTTGTTACGTAAAAAATGCGAGACGAGAAACGGCGTCTATAGTAGCACTTTGATAAAGTAGTTTATTAAAGAAATATAACTAATTAATTAATTAAATGAACTAAAAACTGAGGCAATACAAATATTCACTTGAGGTGTGGAACCTCAAGATGGCAACAAGTTGAGTTAAAATTCGGAAACTCTTTTTTCTAGCCAGTTTTGAACCATGTAATAACTCAGGTAATGTGAATTTCGAAAAAAAGGAAAAAAATTTCCTCATCACCGTAATATACAGGACGTCCCTAAAAGAGACGTATACTTTTATTCCTTAAATAGTCACGACAGTGATATACAATGAATTACAAATGCGAACCGACTAATGCTGTTAAAGGATTGCAATTTGTTTAAAAAAGATTACAGAGATTTCTGGTGAGTTTTTTTTTTTTTTTTTTTTTTTTTCTGGAAACTTGATCCCCATTGTGCACGTTATCACCCCCTATTGGTAACATTTGGAACACATTTACAAACTCTCTTGTCATTAAAACATATCCCATCATCCTCTAAACCAATCTGCGCAAATCGCAATTTTTTATCATTATTTGTTCTTTTTAAATGAATTTTTAAAGTTTTTACGAACTTTTTGGTCACCCGGTATACATAAACTCGGTTCTTAGCGTCATCTGTCGCCTTCCGTCGAATTTAAATTTAACTATTCCATTTCTTCCTATCCAGGGTCCATTCGTGATGCAGATCCCCATCTCTCGTTGCTTTTTCAATGTTATCTACCCGTTCTTCTAGGGAAAAAGGATCAATAAACGGAAAAGAAATCTTCCTCTTTTTTGCTTTATATTTGATCTATAGATGACTGTCCATTAACCGAGATCGGATTATCTGGGACGGTCCCAATTTATTCTGTTGATGACGAATGGAAATTAGTATAAAGCACCACGGTTAAAAAAATCATGGATGTCAATTTCAAATGAAAAAAATGAAATTCTTAAGAACACGACGATAATACTGATCTGCAAATTAAAATCTAGGGATGCACCGAATACCATATTTTCCCGAATAACGATTTCCAAATATTCGGTTAAAATTCTAACCGAATACCGAATATTTGGTTAAAGTTTATTAAACTGTTATTAAACTTTGATTACAATGATTAACTTAATTACTTTGTTTTAAAACAATATTTAATCCATAAATTAAAGCACCGCAAAATTTAAGATCCAAGTGTTTCCTTTATACATTTTTAATTACCTTTTAAATTTCTGCGAAATAAAAAATTTTTAAACTTGCATACGTTACAGAAAAAGCTTTAGCAGTTAATTGACTTTACACATTTAAGAATGCTTAATATTGTCAGTTTTTATCTGGTTTCTGTTTCACATTTAACTGAATTAGTAGTCGTAAGGTTCATGTAATATGTAATGTTTCATAAGATTTAAGAAAAATTGAAAATCAACAATATTTAAATTGAATATTTCTCTTGCATTAAGATTACTTTGAACGTGATATTAGTAAGTAACAATTTGAATTAATTTTATGCTATGGTGCTATGCTTTAACTTTCATTCATAGTATAAAAAATATGTGATTGCTTACCAATTGCCGAATATTTAAATTTGTTTATTATTGGATTGCCGAATCTTAAAATACTTGGCCGTACTGAACAATCGGTTTGTCTGCCGAAGGCAGTGTACCGAATACCAGCCGAATATTTGGTACATTTCTAGAAAAATCTCAGAAGATGTACAAAAGTGAGGCTGTTTTGAAAACTGAAGTGCAACAATGGATTAATGAAGATTTGGAATTGAAATTCTACGAAGCTTGTGGTGCAGAAGAAACAAGGAATTTCGTAGAGTGTCTTTAAAGATTTGAAGAAGTTAGTATTGTGTTTAGGCGGAGGTCTTCGGAAAGGATTCTAACTCGCATTCGCGTTATATCTGGAGAAAACCACCCAAAATGACAGATCGTTAGATCGATTGTCTTATTCACTTGGACATGTTAAGTCATGAAATCATATAACTCATTGAAATATTGTAACATGACGCAACGGTATATGACGCGTTACTTAATTACTTGGAGCAGGACGATGAAAGCCTGCTAAGGAAATGATGCCGAGAATTTTGCGGAGTGAAATCCGTCGAAACGTTTAAAAAAAAAAAAAAAAAGACATTTTTATTGTTTCGTTCTTCGCGAAACAGTAAGGGATAATACTTCTTTTTTAATAATGTACTAATTGTAAATCCAAATAACATTAGAATTTTTATTCATTCTCTTGCTTTTGTATTAATTAAATTATTAATGTCCTATTGTATAAAAATGTAAAAATTTCTGTAAATTTCAAAAATTCCCCACAAAATTTGAATAAATTGGGTTATCCAGAATATTCGCTTATCAGGAACAAGGCATTTCCCGATCATTCCGGTTAATCGCAAATCTACTGTATAATTAAATGCGATTTTAGGTTATCTCTCATCACCGATTCTTTTAACGAAGCCATACCAAATTTGTTTTTACTACAGATCATCTAAAATTGATATATACAAATACAAATTTACATTTTTATAGGGCACTGAACAAAAAGTTCAGTAAAGTATAGTAAAATGTTGGGTGAGATATGAAAATAAATACAGCTGTTATAATTGAACTTTCCCTATAAAGAGGGCTCTACAGCTGAAAAAAGTGAAAGGATTTTGACCACATTTTGTACATCTATCATACCCGAGAAGTACTGAAGGAAATCTTTTTTTTTTTTTTTTTTTTTTTTTTTTTGGGGGGGGGGGAGTGTTAAAAAAAATAATCGATCAAATTTGGTTACAACCAGTTCTCCCATTTCAGCTGTAGAACCCTCATTATAGGGGAAGTTTCACTATGAAAAAAACATATTTACTCGCTTAAATTATTTTTTAGTGGCTCTTGAAGAGAAAAAATCGCATCGGAAGATCGCGTTTCAGGGCTGTAAGCAAATTACGAAAAAAACATCCATTACATGAATATATAAGGCTTCAGCTATCAGTAAGGTATGGTATAACCCCTTACCAACTTTGTGTAAACATATCTCCCAGTCTTTTTACGACGAAAGGCCAAAATTTTGCACACCACCTAATCAATGTATGGGGCACAATTCACTAATAATAATAATTATTATTTTCTTCGGGGTCGTTTAAATTTTTTTTCTAGTGGCCGGCCTCTCCCGTGAAGGCTCACAACAGGCCGGAATTCTTGGTCTCTTTATTATGGGGCACCTAGTTGGTGTGGACCAACGTCGCCCCCTAAGAGGGGACGGACATGACAACCACGCCCAGTCGGGATCAAACCCCGGCAGCTGGGAGTTGAACCCGAAACCGGAGTACGGTGCTTTACCCACCATACAACTCGGTCAGCTCGTTTAAAAATTTAAATTTTGTATTTTTTTTTTTTATAAAGATTTAATCTCTCCGGAAAAATTTAATAGGTACAATAATATTCTGTATATTTTTTTACGTAACTTTGTAGATTATTATATATGTTTATGATGCACTGTTAAGGAATAAAAGCCTAGGTCAGTGTTTTGGAGGCACCCTGTATATATCCATTATCTATTAAATGTGTCAATATCACAGTTTTTTAATGCCCCTCGTGCTTATGAAAATGTTAACTCTCTACCAAAATAAATAATCTTTTTTTTAAAGTGTTTAGTCATAATGTTGATGAAACACCAAAGGAATTAGGAGCAATTTAAGGATGTGATTTAAAACATGAAACTCACTGACCATTTGTACTTCATCACAGAAGGATGGCTTTCGGCGGTGTCCATTCGCTGTCATTGGAGTCATGACTTGAATCTATGGAAGACAGAAGGTTGATTTTAGTATTATTTATTAAAAAATAAGTAAATAATAATAATAATAAACGAATCCAGTATTTCAGAAAGGGTCATATCATCATCATTACACTGTAAAAAATATTTTGTTGGATCAACAAAATTTTCCGGTTGAAATAGCGCCAACCAAATTTCTGTTAAATTAACAAAACAGTTTTGTTAAAATTATTTGGTTAGTGCAAAAGAACATTTTGTCAATTTAACCAAACAATTTGGTTAAAATAAACAAATATTTTGTTGCTTCAACCAAACTCTTCAAATGGTTTATTTGGTTAAAATTGTTTGTTAGAATCAGCAGAATTTCTTTGTTAATTTGTGTATTCATGGCTCATTTAACAAAATTATTTTGAATTTGTTATGTTACTTTTTTAACCCACCAAACAATTGGTTGAAAGTTTTAGAGAAAAGGCTAATTAATTTATTTATTAATCAAAATTTACATATTTATTTTATTATTTTTATATATCTGCAATTTTAATATGAAGAATTCAAGTCACATTCTTTTTTGTTGTTGTTCAGTTTTGTTTGTTGACAGACAGTCAGAATCTCTCTTCGGTTCATGGTAAAATATATATGTATCTTTAATATTCAATAATATCCAAGATTGCAGTTTTATTTTGAAAAAAAAAAGTGTTAAAGAAAGCTTACTTCTTAGTATTATTTTTCAATCGAGTTGCCTCGTTTTCATCGCATGTGCGGCGATACATCAAATAAAATTTATAGCTTCCGCGTACAGTTTCAGATTTAAATTTAATGCTACAAGTAAAAGTTGACTATCTCAATCGTGTAAACCATAGGTTCCCAACCTTTTTTGAACTGGCGCCTCCTTTTCTAGTGAATATTTCAATACCGCCCCCCCTCCCACTTCAGAGAAATAAGAGCGTACATAATGCATGGCGAAAACAAGAATTAAATAAAAAAAAATTACTAATAGACAAAATATTGTTGGAATTGAACCCTACAAGCGGCTGAGACGTAAAATCCCGTCAACTTCGTTCCAGTTTTCACTGCAATGCATCAATAACTTAAATTATTTATAACAGACAGGTATTATAAAATATGTTCCGATATTGAAGCTTGCATATAATTTAGGAACTTGTTTTTTAATAATTACAAATCTTCCTATCAAAATTTTATTTTTTGTATTATTTTAAAGCTACATGAAAATTTTACCGTAAAAACAACTTTACATTATTTGCCCATTTCCAGGACGCTCAGAGGGTTAAACTGTACTGAATTTCTTCTTCATTTAAAAAAGAGGAATAAAAGTTTTAGAGAAGTACATTACAGAGGTATCGCTATCTCTCAACAGCGAAGTCTCATATCGAAATATGTGAATTTTCGCGCATGTGATAGAAATGAATTATCAGAGTGATTTTTAAGTCTTTTTTAGACTATATTTGGTTAATCTTCCCACGCCCCTCCGTGCCATATCAACGCCTCCTAATTTTCTCTGGGTCTTTTACTGCCCCCCTGAAAGCCTCAAACTCCCACAAGAGGGCGTTATCGCCCACGCTGGGAACCTATGATGTAAACCAAATATCGTAGCTCTGGTCTTTTTCTAACCACGCCATTCCATCTGCTAATCTTCAATCTCGAAAAGGGTGTTTTGTTTATACAGACCTAGCGCGGAAGGTTAGTTAATTCACAGTTTGACCTACTTTTCTTCCCTTATAGTATTCCAAATCCTAAACACAGTCATGATTTTAATAAAAACACGGAGATATTTTATCAAGGCACGTGCATCGAAATAGTTGTTCAAATAAATTTGCCTTGCGGTCAAAACATGAGTTGCTTTAATCTTTATAAAAAACAGTAAAATAAAAATGTGAATTTTAATAAATATATAAAGTAATTAGACTTACATTTGAAACTTTCAATTAACTCAAAAAAAAATTACCAATTGAATAGTTTTATACTTCATATCACAATTACCCATACTTAAATGTATTGGAAGACATTAGGGTTCGGAAGAAGCCGATCGTCGGGTAGACTAAAAATTTTCGTTTGGGGCCTAGCTTTTTTTATTCATTAATATAATTCAACATATATGTGGCTTCTAAAAATTTTTTCTGGCTCCTAAGATTTTACAACTTTTATCGACCTCTGGACATAACCTAAATATTCCAGTATCAATGGACGTTCTGCGTTCTCTTCTCCTCTTCCGGCTTACACTGGACTGCGCTCCTGTGCACGTCTTTGACGCATGTGCGAAATTACTGTTCAACGATTTCAAATGTTATTTGTTCGAGTTTGACAGAAAAAAGTTTTGTTGGCAAAAATTATATTGTTAAATAAATTTATTTTATTCAAAGAAACTTTTGGTGAATCAACAAAATGAAACTACTAAACCGTTTAGTCAAAGAAATTTTGTTAAATTCAACAAAACACTTTTTAGTGCGTACTTGCATGTAGGTACGTTACGGGAAGGTATAAAGGGCAGGCTCGTACTGCAGTCACCATTCGCTATTACTACTACTTAATATACCTGCTTACCATATGAAACAGACTTGGCACTAATCGTCGCTGTGCCTGTCCAATGGGTGTTCGGTGCCCATACCGGGGTTTAGAGCCTTCCCTCTCCTCACCATGTCACAGTGGTTAAAACACTGAAAATGGTAGACGGCCGAAGTGTGATGGTCCCGGGTTCGGGTCCCATCGCGCAGCTGTCGATCTAACGGTCTGGAGTTTTAGTAGGTTTTCTCCAGATGTGACGTGAATACGCGTTAGAACCCCATTGAAAGCTCTCCTACCAAGGCATCCTCCATCCTTGGCAGATCGATCTAGAGTAGCGTTGCCATAATCCCACAAACAAACAAACAAATAGCGCCCTCCCCTGCCCCCTTCATTTCCATAGACGCATAGCTGCCCACATGTACATAATATATATTTTTTTTCCAATGGCAAGATAGGAAGATAAATACAGCAAAGGAATGGTAAAAAAGAAAGAAAACACACGAAAAAAAAAAAACTCAGCTGTATCAAATAGTCTATCTCCCAGTAGCGGTCTGCAAGTGAGGACTTAGATAATGCTTGGCAAAAGGGGAAGTGGTCAGCATCCATGTCCTGGTCCAGGTCACAGAGACTACAGATAGTACTTGAAACAATACGAAACCGATGCAAATGTTTTAGAAGACAGTCATGGCCAGTGGCTAGCCTACTCAGCCACCATTTTATATTTGGGCCATTTAGAGACACGGAAAAGTTTATCTTTCCAAGGCTTTTGCAATGTTTTAAGTTCGAGGCCCTCTCGGAACTTTGCTGGTAATCGATTTATATCATAATATAACTAACCACTTTTTGTAAACAGTGGTTGTATGGAGCAAGTGCTATTCACAGTATTAAAAAACTACCGTTTGTAGAAATTGGATAGCTGTGTTCAGTGTTTCCAACTCTGCTGGAGAAAAAGTGATTGAAATCATAGTTCCATGTGACCAGTAATAGCTAAGAATGTTTTTAAGCTGATAAAAAAATAATTAATCCTTTGACGTTTACTTCTAAGTGCTTGTGCCCCGAAATGTTAGTCTGCAAGTGCGTTTGAGTCATTTTGACTCCATATCCGTTCCAGATCTAGCCACAAAGTGGCTAAATTGGCAACCCTAATTGTGTTTCCTACGTGTTGGCAGCTATGCTAGACGAAAACTAAATGAACATTCACTTTAGTTCTACCACTACCGACATTGATTTTATGACAACCAGAAATGGTATTCTGTAACAAACAGAATTCATATTTGATCTTAAATCTCACTTCATATGAATGAACAAATAAATTGATATCCAGATGGCTAGAATCATAATACGTAGCGCGCCGCCGGCCGATCTGGGGGATCTCCCACTGCTGCGTTTACCCTTATATCAGAAGATGGCTTATCACTATTTCTTACTTAGTGGCTGCAACCCAAAATACAAATGTTTAATTTAAAATAAAGTTTTTGAAAAATGCTGTGGGTAATCTTTCCGGCAGCGTACTTTGACTTGCCTGATCGCGGTCGAAATCGTATATTCGGTGTAGCGTGCGGTCCGCCGAGTGTCAAACTTTAACATGAAAACTATTCAACTTAAAGGCGAAAGCGAAATGCATAAAAAATGCCAGTTTTATGGTGAAGCAGAAAGCTAGGGTCAGATTATTTCACAACTGCTGGAATGAACGAAATACAATCCACTACTTTCCGTAAACAATAATTTTTGATTTAGACAAAAAAAAAAAGTTCTGGAGTGACTCCACTCGACTTACCGAACACTTGATATTTACCAAGCGTTTAAAAAAATATCATTCGACTCGATCGGATCCGGATCTAATGTTCAGGCACTAGTGCACTTAAAATGATTTGAGTGTACAGGCCTCAATCAATATATAAGAATACTTTTTTGTAGCCCTGTAAAAAACAGTAGGGCGTACACTCGCTAACATTTATACAGTATGTAAGACAGTGACCTATAATATGCGTACCTAATTTGATGCCAATCGAATGCACCATTTTAACACTGGCTCACATTAAATGATTCGCGTACTTAGGCCGTAATATATAAGAATTACTTTCTGCAAGCCTGTGAACAAACTACACACTCAAACCCAAAGAGCGAAATAAATGATACATCGCAGAGCGATCCATTTGCATCGAAGCCTACCGGTATTTCCTCAAAAGTGCTCTTTAAGTAGTCTTTTTTCTGAGATTTCCCTCCTCGATTATTGTTCGATTCACGCATATTTCGCTCCGCTCTTGTGATCGAAAAACGCTCTTAAAGGAGAAGCGCACTTTTGAAAACTGCACCAAAATTCGCTCCGACTGATCGAATATCGCTCGTTTGGTTTAAGCATGTATCAGTTCTATAAACACCAAAATCTGTGCAGGTCATGAGACCGTGACCTATAATACACATATCCAAATGGAGGTCAATCGAATGAATCCTATAGACGCTAGCTCACTTTGAAGAATTTCCGTGCATAGGCTATAAGGTAAAGGAGCACTCATTTGTTGCCCTGTCAAAAAACTATTAAGTCCTATACACAACAATATCTATACATGTTGTGTGACTGTGACCTATAATATACATACCCGATTTGAACTTCTTCGAATGCACCAGTTAGACACTAGCTCATTTTAAATGATTTACGTCCATAGACCGTAATGTGTAAGAATTATTTCTTGAAATCTCGTGAACAAGTATCAATTCTACAAAAACTATAATCCATGCAGATCATGTGACCGTAGTCTTATATTCATGCCCAATACATGCACAGTTGAATGTAAGTAAAAATAAGAATGCAAGAAAAAATGTCTTCAAAGCCAAACCAAGCTTGGCAATATCGTTTAGACGCTAGCACACTTTCAAGAATTTCCGCCCAATGGCCATAATGTAAAAGAAATATTTTTCGTAGCTCTGTTAAAAAACTACGAATCCTATACATATCAAAATCAATACCGGTTTTGCGACGGTGGTCTATAACATATATACCAAATTTGAACTCAATCGAATGCACCGTTTAAACGCTGGCGCACTTCAAGAATTTCCGCAGGCCTTAATGTAAAAGAAATCTTTTTCGTAGTCCTGAAAAAAATGTATAAATCCTATACACACAAAAAACAATACCGGTTTTGTGACGGTGGTTTATAACATATATACCAAGTTTGAGCTCAATCGAATGCATCGTTTAGGAGTTATCGTGTTCACTCCCATGCGCACAAACATATACATAAACATATGTCGTAAAAATTGGATAAATGAATTCAGAAGGCTCTAAACGTGTAATACAGCAAAATCTCAAAGCCAAATTTTTTGATGATGTCAGTACTTTCCTTACATGGTACATGTTCCGAAAGTAAAAAAGAAAAAACGATCAAAACACCTAACTTCATACACTGACTGAAGCTATGGTTTTCATGGAGCGCCGTAGCGAGATCGCTTTATCTCCAGTGTGGTCTTGAATTATCTTGAGGTTTTTAGTCTTGAGGTGGTGGGGACGGAAGGCCCGTCAACTTCCTAGAACTGTCATTTTAAAAAGTAATCAAAGAAATTACTTTTTACAAAAAACGGTTAGTTATTTACTGGTCACGTTGGCAGTTATAATTGTTTTTATGTGTGAAGGAACAACACTGTAAAAAGGATGGAGTAAAGTGTCCATACTCTGATCTATACTTTTCGTTTTAGCACTACAGTGATATTAAAATCAGGCAGGATTTTTATTGAATCGTTGAAATTTATCTACATGAGTTGTTACGGTGAAGCATTTTTCAAATATGTTTGCCAGATAACGCGGAGAGGGGAGGGAAATAAAATGTTCAAAGTCGCACAAGGTTTGCAGTTTTTGATAATTGATCGCGAACTTAGGTGCTAAAAAATGTCTTCAAAGTCAAAACAAGCTTGGCAATATCTTCCAAATTTGGCTAGAAACTGGCAAACAAGACAGTTTATTACAAAGGAGTGCAACAGTTAGAATATACCTGGCGAAGATTGAAAAATGGTTTTAGGAGGCGATTTCATTACTGAATTCAATTCCGAAGAAGCGTTTTATGAAATCATTGCTTAAAAATATTTTTAAGCAATGATTTCATATCGCATAGTATAGTATATATAAGTATCATATAGTATATTTAAGTATCGTAGTGACTAGATTCACGGCGTCAAGAAACGGTTATTTCCACGTCATGGGAGAAGCGACAACAGAAACGTCATGGATCACGTGGTTTCACCGTGAATAATGTTATTTTCCCAGTAAGGGCAAGCTGGGGAATGCGATTGAGTTTCGGTGAGCTTTGTGATGCTTAAATTGGGAAGAAAGACCAAATCACTTGGTTTCGCAGTGAAGCATGTATTTTTACGGTGTTAAGTAAACTATTCATTTTGGTTTCAAGCATGTTGTTCGTTGTTAACTAACCGTAGACTCCATTTATTCGATTTTAATATTTCATTGAAAAATTATGCCCTCACTTACTCTCAAGATGTAATTTCTTTCTTGCAAAAATAAATTCTAATAGTTTGGTAATATCTTACTTTAAAATGTTAAAATAATAAATTTACATTTTAAACTTATGAAAACTAAAGAAATATCCATTTAAAATACATGCATCACTTTTAGAAAATAGAGTAGTCTTTGAAAAATATCCCCCCCCCCCAAAAAAAAAAAATAAAAGCAATTTTAGCCGTGAATTTTTTTTAAAATTCAGTTAGCGTAATGATTTGTAAAATCCTAATTCATATATATGATACAATATTTTTTTAGATTATTTAACAATTCTTTTTTTTTCATTGATAACAATTTTTTAATGTATAATATAGTACAAATAATAGATATGTATATAACATCTTTCTTAGTTTTGATATTACAGTTTACTATAAAAATTTTATAATTTTCAATATGTAACATTCATTGATAGCTAATTTATTTAGCAAATTATTTTTCAATCAATTAATTTAAAACCAATTAATATAACCCTCTCAAAAAGTATTGGAGGATAAGTCAAATTTCTTGTCAGATTCATATTTAAAATATTGCTCACCGTAAAAATTAGTTGTGCTGTCTATAATAAATTCTAATGACTTTCCATACCGCTTTCTAATGGTATATTTTCCAAAAACTAATTAAATATTGATAATATTGAAATAGGAAATTTAGCTATACTCGAGTACTTTTTTGCGAGGATTTCTTGCGAAGATAAGTTTAATAAATAATTTTTTTAAATGATGATAAGCTACCAGGAAGAGATGTTGCTATCAAGTTTTAATTTTAGATGATTTTACGCTGACCAAAGGTGACTTACTCCTTAACAATGCAGGCTTAGGTCACATTATAACTACTAATTTCTACTAACACCTAAAGGTGTAAAAATCAAATCTCCCTTCACGCAACAGCTGCGACAACTGGTAGCATTTCTTTCATAGAAATTGTAAAAATCATATACTAATTTTTAAAAAAGATTCTTTAAAAGAATTCTGGTGGTTTTAAATTGAAATTTAGTTCATAAAAAATATTTTTTGTATTCTTATATTTTAATGCTCTGAAAACTGGTTGTTGTCAGGAAAAGTAATGATTGCTAACTACATCTTCCACCTCAGATTATTTTCAAATCGGACACATTTAATATAGATCTACCTCAAATTTTACTTTTAAGAATTTTTGTGATGCATCTCATCATACGATAGCATTCATGTAAAACCCATTTTCAAGGACCGCGAGTCTATTTTGAGCAGTTTTTCTATGGCGTCTGTTCGTACTCATTATGTAACTCGCCTATCTCAAAAACGTAGAATGTTGCAACTTTATATTTAGAATTGTTGTAACATCTAGTTGCGCACCTCCCCTTTCGATTCCATTCGACTGTGTAGTTTATCTACAGGGCCGCCCAAAAGATTTTAAATGCATTACTCTATGAGCAGAAATTCATTAAATCGTATTTTAGAGGTATTAGGCTATTTCAAACGACTCAGAAGAGATATTTGGTGTTAAGAGTTACAAAATTAATTTCTCCATCCAAAAAGTGTCTGTATCATTTATAGTTCTGCTACAGGAGCACTCAAAACATTTTCAACACATTACGGTCATTGGCAATTTTAGGAACATTCATCCATTTCAATCACAATACCTTTCTACCATATAGTTAGGTAATTTTCCGACCACGGTCACGTGCCTCCCTCAAAAATACGCCAAAAGTTGCCAAGCTTGGCGACTTTTAGTGTACGTGTGTGCGTATTTAACCCTCATATCTCAAAAAACTATTAGTCGTAAAATATTGAAATTTCATATATAAGATTGTTGTAACATTTAGTTGTGCATCTCGATTTTTGGTTCCAATCTACTGGAGATTTTATTTACAGGACTATACAAAAGAATTTCAATACATTAATGTGTATGGAAATATTTAATATATTACATCCGTAGTCAGTCATTGTTTGGTCCATGCCAAAATCTTGTCACTTGTCATCCACCTTGGAGAATTCTGCCGAAATCTCGCCAAATTTGTAGATAGTCAGTCATTTGGTCCATGGCCAAAATATCCCAATTTCTCATCGTCCTTAGCGCGTTTTAGTGAAATATTGCCAAATTTGAAGATAGTCAGTCATTGTTGATTCATGCTCAAAATCTCGCCATTTAGCATCGACCTTGGCGAGTTTTTCAAAAATATCGCCAAATTCGGCGACAAAAATAATTTCGCATAACTCTAAAACTTTTCACCGTAGAATTTTGAAATTTTGTATTTTAAATAGTTGTAACATCTAAATGTGCATCTCTTTTTTGATTGCAATCGACTGGATAATTTAATTACAGGGTCACTCAAATGACTTACATTAAGGTGCATGGATACATTCAATTCATGGAAAGTCTGTGGTCAATTACTACTTTGGCTATCCCCAAAATCTCGCAAACTATCTCAAGCACTTCGGATTTTGGCGAAATATCGACAAATTAAGTGTCAAAAACCAATCTTTCAAATTGAACCCAGCTTGGCGATATCGAAAATATTTTCTAGAAATCGCTAAACCTTAGTATATTACTGCAGTATTTTATCTCTTTCAAACAAAATAAGTTGGGATGAAGTGGCCGATTTTTGTCGTTTTGTGTTGAAAATATTAATAGACGTGCAAAGAAGTCATGTGTTGTCCACATCAGATTTAAAAAAAAAAAGAAAAAAGAAAACCAAGTAAATCGTTTTACAGGTGAAGTGTGCTGCTCAAACAGAAGTCTTAATCTCATCTTCCGTTTCCTGTTTCAAGTTAAATATTTACAAAAACTATATTCTGTAAATTCAGAAACATTACAATGTGCTTTATATTTAGATCATTCGAGAATACATATACACTATTAAAGAGTCAAAAAAAAAAAAAAAGAAGAAAAAAAAAAAAGAATTAGCACTCCTGTGCTATTTCTTTCAAGCACGGGATTTTTATCTACGCGGCGCGCCGTGGTCACTTTTCCGTTTGATTCATGCTTTCTACAGAGTGATTTGATATTGCTAACGGAAACATGGACTATCCCTTCAGATAATTTTCAAATACCAGGATTCACTTTGGTCGAATGGATAGACAGTGGTTTCCAAAACAGAAAGCCATCTGGAATTATGATTTTTATAGAGGAAAACTTTATAAAAATCACTTTATAAAAAGAATATGAAACACTTTACCCGTTCCTACACGAGCCAGATCAATGGTTTTCAAATGGTCATTGCGTATATTAACTAGAGATGAGTTCGGGCTCATTTTTTGAAGCCCGATCCCGAGCCCACCCGAGCCCGAAATTTCAATTAAAGGTAAAAAAAAAAAAAAATCCAATTACTTCATTGATAGAATACAATGAATTTTGCCGTTTGTGCAAATTAAAGACAAATATAGTTGCAAACTCTCAATGCACTTTCTAATTCTATATTTATCCATATGTTTATCAAATAATGTCGGATCTCATGATTAACTAATGAATATAAGCCGCTGTTCAGAAATATCCAAAGAGCTTAACGCACCTTCTAGGCACCAGTGCCGCTATTTTTTTTTTTTTATAAGTACAGCCAGGGGCGGCCCTAGGGCCGGACAAACCGGACCCCTGTCCGGGGCGGCAAATTTTAGGGGCGGCATTTTGGCTCGAATTTGAAAAATACATTTTGTATTAGCAAACGAATTCCGAAAGATAAAAAAATATTCCGAAGTACATCATTCTACATAACTTTACTAACTGATGTACCCATCAGTCATTGATGGGTTTTTATTAACCGCGCGAAATTTCGTTTGCATTGTAAGAGTACAAAAAATGGAATTAGCATACTGGCAGAAATATAGAAAGTAAAGTTTTAACTCTTGTGTATTGTTTAAAGATTACAGGTTAGAGAGTAACAAATTACTGAGACAAACTGTCAATAGAGAAAATATTTTACATTCAAAATTAACAATTTATTTTAGTGGATGAGCTTCCTTACATCAAAAAGTCATTTAAAGGTGCAAAAGAAGATGCTAGTAATGAACATTAAACTGAAAAGAGAATACCTGAAAAATGCTTTGTAATAGCAAGTAGCCTATATTTAACACTGCAACATCTGATTGAATTATATTTTGATGATCTTACTTGATGCGCAGAGAACTTTATCAAAGTTTACGTCATACCTCAAAAATAATTCAAATTTGTAGAAAATTAAAAACCTGTAATTTTAATTTACTAACCGCCTACTTTTTAGCAAAATTTCATTTCATTCCCTTTTGTCTGACCACTAGTTGTTTTCACGAAGTGGTCACACAAAATTTTCTCTAATATATAAAGATATATTTAATTAGGAAGAATTCAAACAATGTTATTTAACTCAATTTCCTCGTCAGTAACTGAATTTTGTTCTATTAACTTTAGAAATTTTAATATTATGCCTGAAAATTTTTGCACAATTATCTCAAAATCAAAAAATAATAATAATTTAAAAAAAGAAATCGACGTAATTTGTATAAGTCGAACAGCCACTTTTGTATTACCTTCAGACGCCTTAAAGTGACGCCTCCCCTCTCTCTCCGCCCCCTAAAAAAGAAAAAAAATACATTGCAACTTTTACAGACCCTTTCAATTTATTCAAATCTTTAAAAAATTTCGATGATGCTTTTCACGAAGTTAGCCATCATATGACCTAATTTCATTCTGTTCTCTTAATCCGTTTTTGATGGATGCCAGAACAAACTTTTTAAGCGATTTTTAAAAAATCTCAAAGTCTATGAATTATTTAAAACAATTTTGGTATCTATTATTTCAATTAACTTACCATTCAATATAATTCCAAATTTCATTCTATACCATTGAGCCATTTTTTAACAAAGGGCGAACATACATTTCTATACTGTTTTCAAACAACAGTTTTAAATCTCAAAACTTTTAAACAAATTAGAAATATTTTAGTTCCAGCAGTTTAAATTAAGTTGCCACTTTTGGTATTGTTATAAAATTCGCTTCAGTTGTTTATATGTGATGTGCAGACAAATATTTACTCATTTTGCATAGATTTTTCATAAGGTTTCCAGTTGGATTCAAATTACACTTTGTTAATGAAATTCAACAAGCCAAATACTATCGCATATTTCTAGATTGCATTCCTAGTGGCAAAAAAATCGAACAAATCGCATTCTTGGTAAGGTATAAACTTATTGACAAATCTAGTTCCAATGAGGCTACCGTTAAAGTTGATGAAAGAATTTTAAGTTTTTGCTTCAGTGATTTGGCTTCAGGATTATTTAACTCTCTCAAACAGTTCATGTTCGTATGTTCTATTATTATTTGGTATAAAATTTTCAATTCCGTGAATCCATTAAGAAAGCTATTGCAGTCAAAAGACAACCATCTGTTCTAGAACTCTTCAGAAACTGTAAAGATTTTTTTTGTAAGGAGCTTCGATTGGATGTGATTTTAAATGAAATGTTCTGTTATGCAAGAGAACTGACCGACGAGATAGTATTCTAACACTGAGTTTACGCAGACACGTAACATATTAATTTTGACTGCGAAGCACGAGATGATCTGGTGAGAGATCCTAAATTAAAATTCAAGATAGTTTTATTTTTTACAGTAAACAAAGCGATTAATACCTTAGAATGCAGATTTAATTTAATAAGTACCCAATGTAATTATTTTAAATTTTTGCACGGCATATATGAGTTAAAAGATCTTTCTAAAAAGTGCTAATTAAACATTGTAACACAGTGTAACAGTGTTAACACTTAACACAGTGTAACAGTGTTAACACTGTGTAAAGTGTAAACAATTGGAGTTAAGGCTGACCGATGGAGAATCGGGGAATATAAACGCGCTTGATCTAGTAAATGAAATAGTGTCAGTTACGGCCTTATTAGGCAAAAAAGGAAAACTCAATTGAAATTTTAAAGCTAATTTCAACTCTAGATTTTACACGCACATCTTGCTATTGCTTCGAGAATTTCGCTTTCTTTGCTGATAAGTATGGCAAGTGCAGAGAAGAGTTTCTCAAAATTAAAGTTAACTAAAAATTTCTTATGCTCCACAACTCTTCCAGATACGTTAAATAATTTAACTACATTGGCTATCGAACATGAATTAGTTGAAAAATTGATTTAAGAGAAAAAGTCAGGAATTTTGCGAAATTAAAAGTCAGAAAAAGAACTCTTGATTTTTCTCTCTTTCTTTTGGTTTTTAGCTTAATGTGTGGTTTTTAATAAATATGGTTTTTTCTTATGCTGTGTTATGTTTAAAGAGCTATTCCAGCTTTATAGGCATGAAAACAGAATCTGTAAACAATTTATTTCTTTTAATAGTACTTTTACTGGGGGGCGGCAAAACTGTTAGGGCCGGCCCTGAGTACAGCCACAACTCCGGTTATAGTGAACCCGGATATAGTGAACGCAAACCATTAGTCCCGATTCACACACAGTATCTCTATCCATCATGAAGACACTTGGGTTTTAGTGAACTTCGGATATAGTCGACGAAATTTGATGGTCCCCAGAGGTTCACTATAACCGGAGTTGACTGTAATTTTATTTTCCTCATGAATCACTTTTTAAAATCTGTTTCAAGGAGTATGTTCAATAAAGGAGAAATTTTTTACGAGCCCGAGTGAACGCAATTGTGAATTACAGAGCCCGAGCCCGGTTCGGGCTTTCGGGCTCGGTCTGAGCCCGTCTCATCTCTAATATTCACGATAAAGTGAGATTTGCAGTTACATACGCTAGTCCTCGAATTTCTTATGGAGATAAATTAGAAGCTATATTCGAAACGTTACTGAAGGAGGATGATTTTAAGACTGTTTTAGTAAGAGATTTTAACATAGAATCAAATTCCGATCAAGGATCCAATTTCATAATTGAAATGGGTATTTTAAATTTTCCAATACGCACTCATCCAAAACATTTCACCACTAGAGGCCAAACAACAATGGATGCAATTTTCAGCAACAAAATTATGCGAACAGGAGTCTATATGAGCACTTACAGTTATCATTTTCCTCTATATGGCAGAATTGATTGAATAGATTTTTTTTAAAAACTGAAATTCTTCCAGCCGAGTGCGTAAATAAAATCTGGAAGAGTTTCAGATTTCTTTTTTTAATCTCTAGGGTGCTATTTCGCTCGAGCCCAGATTTTTGTCCACGCATTTTTGTCTGCGCGATCTTATAGACAACTTTTGTAGACATGAACTGTCACGGTGAAAATCTTTTCAAATGTGTTTGCCAGACAACGAGGGGAGCGGGGGGAGGGGCATTAATAAAAAGTTGAAAGTCGCACAAGGTTTGCAATTTTTGAAAATTGATCGCTCAATTTGGTGCCAAAACGTGGCAATTTATTAAATCTTTAGAAAATGCCGGGCGAAGATTGTAAAATTGTTTTAGAAGGCGATTTCAAGATAGATTTCGATTCCAAAGATGGGTTTTATGGAACAAGGAAGAAAAATACGGCTCACTTATGAATAATGATACCATTTCCAACTTAATGGAATAAGGGAGAAAAATAGGGACTTCGCATAAATTATGATACGCTTTTAATATACAGCACTTAAGTGCGTATTTAAAATCTGAAAGTGTTTCAGATTTTTCTTTATTTTCTTTATTTCTTTCTTTTTTTTCTTTTTCTTTTTTTTTTTTAAGCACAACAGCGCTATTAAAATCAAGCAGGTTTTTTTGCGTCGATATAACTTGTCTACACTTATTTCTCACTGTGAAGCACTTTTCAAAGGTGTTTGCCAGATACAGTGGAGGGGGTGGGTGTGGGGGTGGAATAAAATGTTGAAAGCCACCATGGTTTTCAAATTTTGATAATTGATCTCCAAGTTTGGTTTTTTTAAAAATGTCTTCAAAACCGAACGAAGCTTGACGATATCTTCCAAATTTGGTAAGAAACTGGCAAACGCGATAGTTTATATTACAAAGGAAAAGTATAGTTAGAATATTCCTGGGGAAAATTGTAAAATAGTTTTAGTAGGCGATTTTAATATAGATTTCAATTCAGAAGAAATGTTTAATGGAGCAGGAAGACAAATACGGTACACTATTAGATTGTAACACACTTTCGAAATGATATTTATAAAGGTGAAGTGTAGCTAGAGTATTCTGCCGAAGATTGTTAAATTTTGGTAGGCGATTTTAATGTCTTCAGACCTGAGCCAAGTTTAGAGATGTCTTCCAAATTTGGCTAGAAACTGCATATGTAATTTAGTACAAAGCAAAAGTATAGTTAGAATGTGCCTGGCGAAGATTAAAAAATAGTTTTAGTAAGCAATTTTAATGTTCCGAAGGTTTTATGCAACAAGGAAGACAAACACGGCGACAAGCTTGGCGATCTCTTCCAAATGTGGCTAGAAGCTGGCAAACGATTTTAATATAGATTTCAATTCCGAAGAAGTGTTTTATGGAACAGAGAAAACAAATACGGTACACTCATAGAATATGATACACTTTCCAAATAGTATTTATAAAGGTGAAGTTAAGTTAGTATATGTCTGACGAAGATTGTTCAACAGTTTTGGTAGGCGATTTTAATATAGATTTCAATTCTGAAGAAGTGTTTGTGGAACAAGAAAGATAAACACGATACACTCATAGATTATGAAGCACATTCGAAGCAGTATTTAAAATGGTGAAGTATAGTTGGAATATTCTTGACGGAGATTGTAAAACAGCTTTAGTAGGCGATTTCAAGATGGATTTCGGTTCCAAAGATGTGTTTAATGGAACAATGAAGAGAAATACGGCACACTCATGAGTAATGAAACACTTTCCAATTTAATGGTAAAACGAAGAAAAATAGGGACGACTCATGGATTATGATACGCTTTTAATATATAGCACTTTAGTGCGTATTAAAAACATGAAAGTGTTTCAGATTTTAATTTGATAAATATACTTTTTATCGAAATGCTACGTATTGGAAGCTATGTTTCAGTTCTGTTGCTGAAGGCACAACGCTAAAGCGCTTCTTTTGATTGGTTCTTATAAGCATACTTATATCTAAACAATATATGAAATAAAAAAAATAGAGAGAGAAGGCAAAAAATACCAGAAATGCCACTACTCAATATTTTGCGCATGTGCAGCTCCTGTATTTTAAAAGATCTCTTGCCGAACATTCGAAAGTAAAATACGGAATACCTATAAAATGATTAATATTTAGAATACCTTTAAAAGTAGTAACAGATTGTTCTATTTCTTTCATTTTTGTAGTTTTACTTTCAAAGTAGGATATTTCTGGAGATTGCTTTACTTTCTGTTTCTTTATTGAATTTAACAACTTAATTGGCAACAATAGATTCTGTTACTCTAGTAACAATAATGTTAAAAATTGGAAAATTGAATCAGGTTTTTCCTCCTCTTTTTAAGTGAACAAAAGTGAGATGTTTTCAGTATAGCTTTCACTTTTCAGTATTTAAAAAAAAAAAAAAAAAAATCTCGCCACTAGAAGTCTTTTGTAACTCTTCTAAAACTCAAAAATACTTTAATTAAGGACTTGTACAGATTTTTTTTTTTAAAAAGGATCTAGCACAGAGAAGGTCTTTTGACGTCGAAAAAAATCCGGACATTTTGCGAACATTACAATAAACATTCCTACGCCAACTGCAAAAAGGAAACAAACATTCTTCAACCATGCTTATCGCTGGAACAATAATAATAAACAGAAAAATAAAAAACAGAAATCGCATTTTGATGTAACTCTTCTAAAACTCAAAAATACTTTAATTAAGGACTTGTACAGATTTTTTAAAAAAGGATCTATCACAGAGAAGGTCTTTTGACGTCGAAATAAATCCGGACATTTTGCGAACATTACAATAAACATTCCTACGCCAACTGCAAAAAGGAAACAAACATTCTTCAACCATGCTTATCCCTGGAACAATAATAATAAACAGAAAAATAAAAAAACAGAAATCGCATTTTGATCTACCCGCATTCATTTCAGAATTTACTCTAGTTACGGACACGCGTGTTACTGTAACCTCATAACGCCTCTCACAAAGGAAGAGAGCTTACCTCACGGCTCATCAGACGTAAATTATTGAGACAATGATGAATAGCTGATGAACAAAAATGTGATTAACGATCGAACATACAAGTGTTCCACGGTGCGAAAATAGCTCTCGCAAACATGAGCGATCGATGGCACACATTTTGATCAAAATCCGCCAGCTCGAATCAGCCTGTCAAATTGCATGTTGGCCGTCTTATTGAGACTGTAATCAGGTTCTGAATAAAAAGTGTAATGGGAATTACATTCAACAGTAGCAGGTGTTTTATCATTTTATTTATTTCTCCCCTTTTTTTATTCTGGTAAAATAATCTTTAATCCGATGTAATCGGCATTGCGTGATCGTTTTGTTCTAATTTTTGGGTAGATTGATTCTTCAGATGCTGAATAGAAGTTCCTTGACATACTCCTAAGAAAATATGCCTTTTTTAATCTTCTAGATTTGTTCGATTTTTTTTAAACGTAGGATTACATTCCTCCATAACGGTTCTATGAAAAGAAAGGAAGAAAAAAAAAAGTTTTTCAACGTCTTTGTAAGTTATAATATTACTCCGTTAGAAAGTGCCTTTTTAACGATAGTGGAAAACGGAACGAGATATTTTAGAAACTACGCGAGATTGGTATTTTCATCACAAAATTTATGTCATGTTAGCAATTTGTTCAATTCTAAATAGCAATTTCTGGAGATTACGTAAAATAAATCAACAATTTTCTTCTGCTGAAGCGTGTGGGGTATTTAAAAAAGAAATGGTTATTAGAAATTAATGTGGGTTAAAGAACAATATACCGTGTTGATAAATATTTCGCATGTATGAAGTTAAAAGTGATTGTTGTATTGACAATTTCTCACTGGCGCCTCACAACTAAACGATAAATAATCCTACGTTAATATGTATCTTGCAGTAGTTTCAGCAGAAAAGACTGCCAGGACATTTTTTTTACTGAACGTTGTTTTTTAAGAAATAAAAAGAAATTTATTTACAGGGTCAGCCAAAATTTTTTCAATACATTAAGGTCTATTGCTTGTTTCAATGCATTACAAGTTTACGGATAATCAATGTTTGGGTCATGCTCAAAATCTCACCAACTGTGTCCATGAGTTGCTAGGAGTGCTAGGAGAGTTTGGGAGCAAAATCGCCAAGTGTAATGCTAAAATTAAGTTTCTGAAACTGAACCTATCTTGACAATATCTCTTTTATTGGAGATAAATCGCCGAACCTTAATATTATGGAATTATCCTATCTCAGTTTCAAATTAAACAAATTTGATTGACATGAATCAAAAATCTGTACCATTTAATAGACGTACAATGAATTCATGTGGTGTCCACATCATATTTTTTTGCACTTGCTTTGATGACAACCGAAACCTTTTTGATACATTTTTGAATCCGTGTTCCTGACGATGCTATGAGGAGGTGTATGTACAGTGCCTTGGGCCTTGGCCCCTTAACTCAATAAATAGGCATTGACGATCGACATAAGATTTTACACAGAACATTAAATAATGTATTATTCCGAGTTCACAGCAGAATCTTCTATAACATTTTACCGAGCTTTTTCCATAATATTCACAGCGACTATGGGGTGTTCGAGACAGAATATTAACAAGTATGTTCAACATAGAATCTTGTGGTTTCAAACTGTCGGTTGTTTGTTGGGTAGTGTTCCTAAAGCAGCAGTTCTCTCCATGGGCGCCGGCAGAATATTTTCCAGAGGGGGGGGGTGGACAAAGACTACTCCAGGGGGGAGGGCAAAGACTACTCAAGGGGGGGGCAAATACTACTTCAACATATGGTTACCATGTTGGAAAGAACAAAAAAAACAAGGGAAAACACAGCATACCGAAATCCAGGGGGAGGCATTGCCCCCCCTTGGCCTATGCTGCCGGCGCCCATGGTTCTCTCCTTCTTTTACTTGGTAAAGTAGTTAAAATAGGCAAGCATGTTACCTGATTAAATGAAAAGTAAAATGTGTTGTAATCGTTCTCATTAACCTCCGATCGAATTTTAGTTCCCCGGTGAAATAGTCTCCACATTCAAATTTTGACCACGTGCATTCTATTAATTATTCGTTAACATCGTGGGCGTGCCAAAGGACAAGCAAACTCAGCTATTCGTTTCAGAATCCCACTGCTGTCCGGCTCAATTAACCCATCGACACAGTTCCATCTTTGTTCTATAAATATCTATCTTGTCGCATCGGACGTCATCTTTCTCTTCAACGTTTACACAACCTCCAAGCTATTACTCGGAAATTGGGCGTTGCCATTCTCGGTCGAATGAAAAGAATTCTTAATTCGATCGCATCCAACTGTGTCTTACGGAAATGAAGCGCAGACGATTACGACTTCAGTGGACACTTAAAAAAACATTTTCCAAATTATTTGCATTGCAGTAAATCACGAGGCACAGCTGTGGAATCTCAGCTTGCCAAGACTTGCAAGTTAATTTAATCTGCTTGTGTTTTTAACGTAAAATGCAAGGGCAATTCAACATGAAAGCAATTTACTTCTTACATAATCACTATTTACAAAGCTTTCTCAGTTTATAACAAGGGATAGTTTGTACTGATAGTCAAATATTACCCAAAGTATCTCAAAAAATTCTACGGGTGTTCTATGTTCTAAAATTGAATTCCCCTTTCCATTCCTTGTTTGTTCAAAAGCAAAAGTTCTGGAGTAAAATTCGGGACTAATACGGGATACGTTTTTGAGATGCACTTGTTGCTGTTAAAAACAATTTAACAATTTTCGCACCAAAAATGATGTCTGCTGCTTGCCCATTTATGCCTAACGTCCGTTTTTTGGTACGGCATTTTCACTATCAGTCGAAAACGTTATTTATTTTTCCCAGTCTTTATTCACGTGTATTGAACCTCAACTCCCCAAAATATTTTTAAATGACCAAGTAGGATGCTTACATTTCAATTTTTATGCATAATTGTTTTAAAAGAAATCATCCCTTGTTCACGAAGTTGACATCAGAAATTTAGATAATATTGATGGTATTAGAAAATATCGAAGAAACTCGCAAAAATATCTGGGAACACACAAATGGGTTAATATAACATTGATACGGCTCCCAACATTTCATGTTGAGAGCCACTGGTAATGTCAAAGGTGTACAAAGAAACAGATCCGTTGCATATGACCTTTTGGGAGTAAAATCCGTGAGGTTATTTTTTGATTTTACGGTTGGGAGGAAAAATATCTATTGTAGAGGTCTCAGGCTCCCCTAAACTGTGCTCTCGCTACAGCCTCGGGCAGACCCTATGCTTGTAATAATCATCCCGGTTCTGATAGGATTAGTATGATGAACAGATTTGCAGAAAAAGCATCTCTCAAGCAGGGTTGCCAGATCAAAATTCCTGAAAATAGCCAAACGGCTTCTTAAAATTAGCCAAAAATAGCCACTTTGATTACAGCGCCATCTTTTGAATTTTCGAGAAAACTTTTAAAAAGTTTAGAATGTAGCATAGATGAACTTCACAAGCGCATTTTTGTGGTTAAATTAATAACAATAATAATAAAGATTAGTAGATTAGATCGCAAAAATAAAGAGTTATTACTCAGAAAATTTTTAGCGCTAGAAACAAGCAAGGACCGTGCACAAGGCCCCAAGACAATATGCACTATACAGTATACTTTCAACGCACGAGACCAGAATGATAAATCAGGTAGAATGCATCGATTAGGAGACACTTTCCTTATGTAAGAGCGGAATGATAAATCGAATTGAATGCATTTATTAGGAAACACTTTACAACGTTTGAGAGGGCTTCACCCCCCCCCCCCGGAAGAAAATCGAAATAATTATTCACTTGCTTGCTAAATTTACTCTCGTTATTAACTGAATAACAAATTACATTTTTACATTCTCAGAAGTTATTAACATTTATTAAATGATGCATTTTTATGAAGAGTATATATTCGCCAACAATCACAGAATCCAGCTATAATTAGCCAAAAAACAAGTGGCTAAAATTTTGTTTTTCTTTTTAGCCAGCAGCCTCATAATTTAGCCATAATTAGCAGAAAAACGAGTGGCTAAACAAAAATTTTTCTTTTTAGCCAGCAGCTTCTGAAATTAGCCAAAATGGCTAAAATTAGCCACATCTGGCAACCCTGCTCTCAAGTCTGATGAATCTTTAAATTGCTTTTACCCCTGTTATAATTTCACCGACCTCATGACCGGGATTCCTTGAAAGCTTTTCAGAAGAGAGAAAAACACAGCCTTCAACAGAACAAATTATTTTAATTTAAGTCAAATCTTTTATTTTTTCTGGTTAGTTCAGATCTAGACACTTTTAATTAATTTACAATTAAACACATAGTGCTGGCAAAAAGAAAGTTGACTTTCACTGGGACTGTAATGATATCAACAGTTAAATTGCGCTTCAAAAAATCTGAAGTATGTTTTTATAAAAATTCATGTGTGGATAATGATCATGCTATTGATTCGGAATGCTGGGAAGATTTTTGGAGTTTTCAGGGTTTTAAAAATGTTATAAATATGACTTCATACAGGTGAGCATAACGAACGTGACAGATAGAATTTTTAAGAAGACCTAGTTCACAAACGAAAAGTAAACATAGCTTTATAGGATAACATCTTTTTTAATATTTATATGGAAAATACAGTATATTCACCTATAACACGTTAGATACATTCCGTGTTATAGGAATTCGGGTTGTACGGGACCTATTCTATACCACTGGCGTAGCCAGGATTTTGTTTCGGGAGGGGCACAGAGAGTTTTGTCCAACTAATTAATATTCTAATTATTAATTGTAATTAGAAATATTTTAATTATTAATTAATCTTAAATTTAAAAATTTTATAATTATTAATTAGAATTAGAAATAATATTCTAAGTACTAATTATTACTAAAAATAAGATTCTAATTATAATATTACTTAACTAGTAATTTCACAAAAATATCCTTAAATATATGTGTAAAGATGCTATTCAGTATTAATTTCCCGAGTTAATTAATAATTCTTCAATATAATTATCTCTGTAGATAGATGCTTATGTACCGGTTTGTCTGGCGATTATCTCAACCAGATAAGATTTTCTTTTTAAATCCAGGCCCGTATCTGCTACTACAATAAGTCTTATTCTACAATAAATATATCTTAAGGAAGATACTGAAAAGAAAACTAAATAAATGACTTTTAAATCTCAATAAACGTCCATAGTAAAAAATATTTCTATGTAAAATTTTCTAGTTATAAACAGGAAATATATCAATCTATCCCGGATTTTCAATCAGCTCATTTGCAGCTGCATATAACTAATACATACAGGTTGATTCAAAATTAGTGTGACCAATTTTAAAAGCGTATAACTATTTATGGTAAATTTTAATTTACCAATCGAATTATTTTTATTAGTGGGAGTAAATTTGGCTCCGAAATTAGATTCTCAAACCTGAAACGAAATTTTTAAGCTTTCGTAGGATGGTTGCTGAAATTCTGTCATAAATAAAGCATTTAAAATTCAGAAAAGCCATTTTTCTAAACTTTGTATAACTATCTAAACTTTGAAAAGAAATGAAATTATGGCTGGCAATCAAGAGCTCCAGGGGGGAAATGTGGACGAAAGGAAGTCATTGGTGAAAAAGAAAAAAAGAAGTTGAAAAGACTTATCGTTGTAGAAAATCCTCTTCCTAAGAACTTTAGAAAAGAAACTACAGGTATCCCAATCGACAATTTGCCGTCAGATAAAGAAAATTGCCTATAAAAATTGAAGAAACCAGTTTGTCATCAAATATCTGCAAACACTGTAGAAAAACGGAGAAGACGTTCTTGGCCTCTGTATTTAATGTTAAGCAAAGGTAGATACAAAACATGGATAACTTCTGATGAAGCGTTGTTTCGTCTGTAATTCACAACTGGCAAAAGGAGGTTCAATATATTTCACGCGAACAGCGTCGCAAAGACGCAGCTGTTTTGCAGAAGGCAAGTTGGACGTTAGGTACTGTGGTATGGATGGGAATGTCCTCTCAAGGCTTAATAAAATCATTTTTTGTAGAACCAAAGGTTAAAATTGATGCTAAATACTATCAGAATAAAGTTCTGAAGCACATGATCAAAGAAAGTAAACGTCCCCCAAGAAAACTTTGTTTTACACCAAGATTCTGCACCAAGTCATACAGGAAGGTCAACTGTCAAATGGCTGAAAGATTAAAAAAAAAAATTGACTTTATTTCTCCTGAAAAATGGCTACTATCATCCCTTGACTGTGCTAATTGCGATTATTTTTTTATGGGATACTTAAAAGAACAATGAAGCCTATGATCCTTAAATAGACACAAGGTAAGAACACTTTAAGGGCTTTAAAAAGCAATCAAAGAGGAAGTTGGAAAAATACCTCCAAAAATGGTCTAAAAATCTCTTGTCTTGACCTAAACGTTCACTTAAAGTGTACTATGCTAAAGGAAACCACATTGAAAATTTCGTTTAAATAACTTTAATAAAATTTTATGATGCTCTGAAATTGGTCACGTTATTTTTGAATCAACCTGTATTTTATAATGAAGATCACGCAAACACAAACCTATCATTATTTTTATAATTAACAGCCACAGAACAGCGACGCTAATTTTAAGAAAGGTATAGCTTGAAGAAAATCATCCAAAACTCTGGTTTCTGCAATAAAGTTGTGTGTGTGTGTGTGTGATCACTAGATTAAAATACCCTACACAATTCAAATACAATATTAAAATAACAAAGATATGACTTAAGGAGAATCTTCCAAAACTTTGCCCTTCTGTATAAGGTTGCTGACAGGATTAGAATATTATACGTATACAATGCAGGCACAATATTGAAATAACCCCAGACATCACTTGTAAAAAAATTCCGAAACTCTGCTCTTTGGAATACGGTTGATCACAAGATTAAAATTTTCTGCACATTGCTAACAAAGTACGTATTAAAATAACACAGACGTCACTAGAAGAAAATCTTCGAAAATTCTGGTTTTTGGAATAAAGTTGGTTCAAAATATATAGAATTTTTCTACTTAAGCAGTCTGAAAAAATATAATTAATTGCAAATTTTCAACTTGAATAAGTGCTGAGTTGTACTTTATAATTTAATTAACATCTAGATTTAAGAACATCTTACATAATATTGGGAAGATTAAATGGTAAAAATACACCGGATTTGATATCTTAATAAAAAAAGAAAAAAACAGACGTACAAAACTTTCCAGAACGGATAAGTTCTTAAAATTATTGAGGGGGGAGGGGTTGCACTCATCGCAAGTTGGTGAGCCATAAGTCAGGGGGGTGGGCACTAGAGATGAGATGGACTCAGCCCGAGCCCAAACCAGGCTCGGGCTTGTGAGAAATTTCTCTTTTGTTAAACGTATTCCTTATAAACAGATTTTAAAAAGTGATTCTTTGGAGAATTAAACTAATTAATATTATTTGATAAACTTTAATATAACGAATTAGGTAGTGCATTAATAGTTTGCTGTTATATTTGTCTTTAATTTGCACAAACGGCAAAATTTATGATATTCTACTAATGAAGTCATTGACTTTTATATACCTATTAGCTGAAATTTCGGGCTCGGACTTCGGCACCCTGCATAAGTACGAAGTTTTAACGTACAATTTAAAAAACAAAAATGAAAATAGGTCTATTTAATTGTTTAACTTAGAAGAAAAATATATTTAATAGAAAGTTACATTTTAATGAACAACTTAATGTCTTATTTTAGAATCAGAATATAAAGGTATTAAGCTCCGATTTTTCAGATTAATTTCAAAGCAAAACTGCTGTTCTCATTGGTTGCGGTTTTAAATTACAAAGGAAAGCACTTAAGAATATTTAATTTTTTTTTTAAACTGTGAGTAGTAAAAATATTAAGAAGAAAAAATTACTGAGAGTATTTTTATTTAAAAAATACAGACTTAGTGGACTGTAGATAGACCTTATATTTAGTCGTGAGCCGGATATCCGAAAGAGAAGTCGGATATCCGGTGATTGTGATTCGGATATCCGATGATACTTCGGATATTGATAAATCAGACGGATATCAAGTGCATCCCTAGATATTTCAAATATTCATTTATTCTTTACCAGAGCATAGAAAATAGTATTTATAAAGTTTTATAAAACTTTAGAACAGAAAAACAAATTACAGATTTACCCTCTTGTCAGTTGAAAGGGTGGGTATAAAGGAAACATTTCTTAAATTACATATTAATGAAAATATATGATAATACAAATTTTTCAACATACTTAAGAAGATATTATGTCGCATGTATTATGTCATCGTTTATATTATCATTTAAAAACACACAATGGAATATTGAGTATTTACTTTAGTTTCTTTTCCTGATGTGCTTTCTGAAGTTTTCTGGAAATATCTGTTCATCTATGGCTTTTTCCGCTTCCTGTAGATTTGAGTCTTCATTGTTAGCAGGCAAACTATGTATAATTTTTGGAATTTTATTTAAAATTTCTCCTACTCAACGGGCACTTTCTTGAGGCCATAATCTCTATTCGAACCCACCAACTGGACAGAACAGAACAGCATACTATTCATAAACACGAGCATCTGGACCTTGGGAATGGTGGGGAAAGGGTCAGCTTGTGCCCCTCCTTGAAATTTTATCCTTAGTAGAAAGAATTATTTTTGTATACACCATAGTTTAAAAATACCACAGGTAGCCATGAAAGCTGATAACACTTGGGGATACTTACTTCACGGGGTACAATGGTAACGAGCTGAGGTTATAGGGTGAGGGAAATTTTTAGTATCCCGGGAGTAGGATATTGCCCAGATGTATATTTTTCTGGTGTGTAGGCGTGTCGAAAGTCACCTCGGGTTAGTGATTAAAGGCACTTTTTAACCTTTTTATTGACTTGTTTTTTTCTTCGTTCTCAATGTGAAAGGATCTAGAAAACGTTTATCAGAAAGATTAGACAAATATAACACAACAGGGATTCTGAGACGATCCATTTTTACAAATTGCAATATATATATAACAACTGAAAAAATTTCGGGGGGGGGGGCACGGGCCCGGTGGGCCCCCCCCTGGCTACGCCAGTGTTCTATACTCTACCTGGAGTACGAACTGCCCGCTATAATTGCTGCAAAACTTATTTGCACTCCTTAGAAACCCAATGATGTTTAATGTTGCCATTCAAAAGTTATATTAATTACAGGAGCTAAAGCACAATAAAATCAGAGCATCTGTCTCATTTTACCGTGCTGTACGAGTCTCTTTTTAAAAGGCTATACGAAAACGATCGCAAATTTTTCTCGTGTTCTACGAATACGTGTTGTATGGACACCTGTTATAGAGGCGTCTATTGTATACAAGCTGCCAACTATTTCGATTTTATTAGAACATTTTCCACCACAATTTTTAAACTATTTGGACTTATAAGTTCAAAATTCGGACGGTAACGTGATAGCTTCGCACACTGCGTTTAGGGACCTCTGTGTAAACCGACAAAAATAACTTCGGATACCTGGTCGATGTGACTCTCAGTCAGACTTGGTATTTCATGATAAATTAACATCTTTCTTCAGTCGTCGACCTCTTCATGCTTGGCCCGTGCGTGGACCGTGGCGGAAGTTTCTGAGGCCTCTTTCCTTGGTTGATTTCTACTCGTCTGACGATCCTGGACTTTGTGGCAGACTACCTGTAGCAACTTTTGACTTAAAGAAGATTCTGGAGAAGCATCGAGCTACCGGCCATTTTCAGACTATGCCTTGGTTTCTTCAGTTTGGACTGCGATGTCCATAAGCGTAAAGTTTTCAAAATTATTGGGGGGCCGGGCCCCACAATCACATATATTCACGTCAGTAGCGTAGCCAAGGGGAGGTTGTTTAGGGGGGGTCATACCCCCCATGAGGAATTTTTTGCCATACGAAATGTATATTCTTCACTCCCTTATCATACACCCGTATACATATATGTCAGTTGCAGCAGTCGTAATTCCTCCCCCCCATGATCAATATCCGGCTACGCCACTGATTCACGTACATATAACTTACTCAAAAAAATATACTGTTTACAAAAAGTGGTTAATTCTATTCTGTAGTAGTTGGCAGCTATGATTTACTATTTATAAGTGTAAATTATTGGAGGCACTCGAGCTCTATGGGTCCATAGAATTTACACCTATGTAAAGTAAGTATCCATGTTAGTATTTTTCTACCATGTTATAAGTTAAAAATAGAAGCAAAGTAAAAAATCCAAAGGAGGAAAAAAATAACATTTTCGATGAGATAGTGCATTTTAGACACATCTGAACTTTTCTTCATTTCATACTTTACATTGCATAATCTGATTTTAATTAACCAGAGCCTGGCGAGGGTAGCTTTTAGTAACATTGTGCATTACGTGGCGTCACTATGAATACTAAATCATGATTAAAATCAAAAGAAGAAAAATTTTAAAAGTACAAGTAAAAGTTTTTTTGAACGTTTGTAAATGGCGTGAAAAACTTTTTTTTTAATGTTAGTATAAATTAGTTTTCTGTATTTAGTGATAAATTATTGGGTGGGCTCAGCCTCTATTCACAATTTATTGGGGGGGCTCGAGCCCCACGGGCCCATATAACTCTACGCCTATGGCGATGTCATCGTCTTTGTCAGCTGTGATGTTCCAATATTAAAGATTTCCAGCTCAAAGAGAAACGCCTCATGCCGTTCCCACACCTTTTTGCTTTTTTACTGCCATGCCAGTCCTCTTCCATCTGGATTTTTCATCGACTTCTCGTTTCGCCGTTGAGCCCACCCAGCCACTTTTACGGAATTTTCTAGTTCTAAACGTAACGAGTTCTTCCATTTCACTGCCTCCAGCCGTTGCTTCCCGACTTCTGGACTTCATTGGCTCTATACTGATTTGATTGATCCGGGCTTTTTTTTTCTACATGATTTCATTTTTTCTAACTAGAGATAAGGTTTCTTTGCTTGGGTGCTCCGTTAATCATCTATCTTCAGTCAGTCAAGCTTACTTCTTCAGTCAGCTTAGTGAAAAATTTTCCGATAAAATCGAAAGGATTGACAGCTATATTTAAATACCACACAGTACAGACTGACTGACTGAAGTTTTGGTTTTCAGGGAGCGCCGTAGCATAAAAGCTTTATCTCCAGTGATGAGAAGTAGAAATCATGTGGTTCTTTATCTTGAGGTGGGGGGGAGGGCGAAGGCCCGGATCAGTCGAGATCAGTCATAGAAGTTACATAGAGTTCGTGAAGTTGTTCAACGAGGGGAAAAGTATAGAGGATGGCTTTGGGCCTCTTCCTGTTAATAGCGTCCGAGGGGTCGTAGTCGGGTACTCCGCTACGATTTCGTTCGGGAGCTGTTTCAGACGACTGTAGTATTTCACTGCAGTTTTGTAAATGTGTTGGCACGCGTAGGTCCTTACGGATGCTAGAGTTTTTGATGAACGGATGTCCACGATGGATTGACCGTAATATGGTGTTTTGCTTCTGCTCGAGGCGATCTATGGAGGTCCTAGCCGCATAAGCCCATACGGGAGCAGCATAGCACACAGTAAACTGACTGACTGACTGAAGTTTTGGTTTTCATGGAGCGCCGTAGCATAAAAGCTTTATTTCCAGTGATGAGAAGTAGAAATCATGTGGTTCTTTATCTTGAGGTGGGGGCACACAGTGAACACGTATATTTTAAAATTTATTTCAAAAATTTACTGTTCACAAAAAGTGGTTAACTATATTCCGTATACGCTGGAAATTTTGAATATAAGAAAACAAAATTCACGGATATTTATCACCACGGAACAACACCGTTAAAAAAAAAAAGAAAAAGAAAAATGTAATGTAAGAAGTTGCGCCGGCCTCCATTTCCAAATGGGGCACGGTGACCCTTCCGTGCACCGTGAAATCTAACATTGGGTGAGTTTACAGCACCACTCCCAGCACGACTGCCCTCGGACTTACGGCGACCGGGATGCGTAGGGTGGATACTGTTGAATAACGGATTCCTCGAAGTCTTAATTAGTGCAGACGTGAGTAGGGACAAAGACGTAAGTAAATAGCTTTCATGTGTAAGTAGGTCGGGTTAAATATTCAAATAAATAAAACTCTGACACTGAAAACATGGATTTCATGCGTGAATGATAATTTCCTGATTTGTTATGGTAGGAATAGAGACATTGGCTCATCTAGGTAAAAGAAGCGTCCATGCAGGCCTGCTGAGAGGGAGAGACAGGGGGACAATTGCCCCGGGGCCGGGACTTAGGGGGGCCGAGCCTATTATTACTATATTATTATTAATATTTAAAAATTACCATTTTACTTAAATTTATACATCTTATCTCAAGCTATTGAGAAAATTAAAGCATAAGTAACTAGATTTATAAACCTATATAGTATGATATATGTATACATTTGTATATATATATATATATTACTAATCACAAACACCCAAATGCTCCGAACACACATTGCAACCCTTATCCACTAGTAAGCTATTTCCACGTTTTCTAGGTACACATCAGAGGTTAATGCTTTTGCACACGGTATTTTACTACTATTTTTCAGTGCCAGAAGAAATCGTACTCACACTGAGAGCGACGAATTACGATCTTTGTGCATCACGACTGTACCCAACTTTACGATCAGACTTCCTTACGAAGTAAACTGAAATAAAACAACGAACGTTGAACATCGCTCACAGTATTACAATTTATATAAAACAGAACACAAAATTTCTGGTTTCAAAATTTTCTATTTGCTTTATGAAAATAATCGTGTAGAACTTACTTTTAATAACAGTATGACAAGCAATTTATCAGTAATCACGCCAAATTATACATTGTAAAATATATATAATATAAGGAATATTATAAATAAATTCTAATACTTTCTTTTTAAGTGAAAACATGAGAAGAAGAAAAAGAGAAGAAGCTTTTGCATTATATAATAGAGTATTGCCTCTCTCTACAGTATTCCAATCTGATGTCTTTCCTTTCGGGATAAACTCACTCAGCAAGGAAATGTCTTGAAAGAGGCGGCTGAGATATGCTTTGGAAAATGCGTTTTCTGTAAGAGTATAGCTGTTAACAGGGATGGATTTCCAGCAGGTCATTAGGGGCAAACGCACGGGCCCCCAACAAAAAAGGGGGGCTCTCTAAGTTTAACAATTTTAATTTTAACTTAAAATAAGAAAGACCAATATAATAATTACTCAGCTACTATTACTCATAGCGCTAGCATTATATTCACAACATTTTTGGATAAACGGTGTAGTCTTATCCAATATGTCTCCAACATCTGTAGTTTTTATCACTGTAGGCAATTATTTAGCGCAGATTTATCATTTAGACGTGGCCTGGGTAGTGATGTATGCTAATTGCGAGGATTCCAAACTGATTTTCAAGCGGAGCATATAAAAGGAAATAGTTTCCTAAGTCGAGCAAAGTGAAGATCTGCCCCACTATAAATAAATGCTTTCATATATACATTACGAAAATATTGTGGAACAGGGTACTTGAAAAATTAAAGATTGAAAAAAAAATAATATATTGAAATAATACTATCCTACATAATATTATTACTACCGAACTATTACATTTCATTTTGCATCTTGATTTAAAAAAAAAATTTATGCTGTTATAACATCCTTCTTGGTAAGGTGTGATATGAAAGTTGCTTTGTAGAGTATAAGAAAGTTCAGAGATGAGGCTCCCAGTGAAGCTTTTGTCCCCGTGCCCACATCTCTGGAAAATGGTCTCTAGCTGTTGGGTCAGCTTTCTAGAGATACTTTGCCTCTCAAAGCATATGAAATGGCAAAGTATATGAGGTGAGGCGATGGGGCGATCCCGGAAGAGTTACTGACAACGGCTTTTATTATCTAGATGATATTGAAATTCACATAAGAAAATATCAAAGTAAATTGTTAACATTCTATGTACTTAAGAACGCAGAATCACATCACAATTAGATTCCAGGAAAAAATATGTATTATTCAAGTAGAGAAAAAACAATTATAGAAAGAGTTTTCTGTGATAACATTCTAGAAACATTAGTGAAAAACTGATTAATATCTTGAATTTCAAAAAAATGTATTTCTAACAAATTTTCGGTATCTAATTCTGCAATTCTGTTATCTAATTGTTATTGCGAGATAGGTAAATAGCTTTTCTTCTTGTAGGGTAAGCAAATTTCTCGCAGTAAAAATTTTTTAATGCAAGGGAAAGAAAGAAAAAAAAATCGAGATTCTCGCTCTCTAGTGAAAACACTGAGCCTGCTTCAGCTATAGTACCGTATTGCCTTCACTTTCTCCTGTATAAGTTTTTGCATACCGCTGGAGAATCCAATAAAAGGTCTTAAAGTTAGAGAAACATTGTTTATCGATGCAAGTGTAAGCTCCTTTGCCCCGAGTTCCGGACCAAAACTTCCCAGTGTAAGGCTTCTGCAAGGATTAACTGCGGGCCTTGAATAATGAAATAATACTATCACGTGTATTTAGCTTTCAAGATAGAGAAGGGAAACAAAGAGCGAATGTTAGATATCTATTGATTGAAGATCTGTGAAGCCTTGGTACACTATATCGGCTGTGTTTCACTATCATTCAGGCCTTCTGTGAAGGGTGGGCCGGTGACTAATCAGCTTAAAGAGTAAGTCCCTCTGCCGGACGAATATTTGCATTTGTTTGAGAAATATGTGCAAGTATTCTTCCGCCATTTCCAAATTTTGTTGCGGTACTTTGTCGTTAATTTTTGTGTACTTCATTCCGCTGTTTTGTCTTTTACAAGAAATCACAAAAAACATAAAGTTATTGTTTGTGTATTTTATTTCGCTGTTTTGCCTTTTAAAATGTATCACAATTTATGAAATATGCCTTAAATTTAATTTTGTCAAAAGTTATTGTATTTTATTATTAATTATTTTTGTGTCCTTCATTCCGCTGTTTTGCCTTTTAAAATGCATTGCGAAATGCATAATACGTTTTAAATATAACAGTAAGTAAATAAAATACACTCCCCTCCTCTCCGCAATAAATGCAACCAACCTTTATGCGTCGAATAAAGGTTGGTTGTCAGGCTAGGATTTCAGGAGGTCAAGAACTACCGTAAAATACAGCAGAAGTGCCCCACCCTTCTAATAAACGTCCCCCTGCCGCTTTTCTCGTGCATTTCGTTAGCTCTTAAAATATCGATTAAACGCCCCCTTTAGGTCTATTCATACTGGCCGTTTCGTGCCACTCAGACTCCGTTCTGCCCCACCGTTGTTTCCCGTTTTTAAACTTTGAGCCCGCGCTCGGATTTGCGGAGGCGCAGTAAATGCACCAATGAAATCACGCCATATGCCAGCGAAGTGTGACGTCAGAACAATGCTCTCCGCTTTGCTTCACCGAGTGACGTCATCGTGGCTTCTTAGCGGTACGGAACAGACAGTATGAATCCAGCTTCATTATAAGATACAGAGGCCGCTTGTGCGGTATACTTCTCCGATTTTTAAATTGTATCTGCAGCATAGATCGCGATTATCCTTGAAGATTTGGTGGTGGTGAGGGGGGCACATTTGCGGTATTTTACGGTAATATCTACTTAAAAAAAAGCCAACACCTCCTAGATATAGAAAGCCTTACAACTCCTACGGCACGAAGCTTTGACGTCATCATTAAGCCTACATTTAAAACTTTCATTTTTCTAAAATAAATCTATTAAAAATTTCTGGTGGGTTTACCCAAGAATAGCAATATTTTAATAACTGGGTATAAAAAATATAATTTTAAGGCAAATGGCAGTTTTTAACTATGACTAAATAGATAATATGATAAGGAAATAGATCATAATGAATAATTTTGTATGAGAAAGGTATTTTAATTTTAATGTTTAATGTAAGATACTTTCTAATATTTGTAGCATTCACCAATAATTTTAAACAGTTTTAGTTTGTGAATAAAACTGTGATGACGTCGGTTCCGCAGGCCTAATGATGACGTTAAAGCTTGAGTTGTTAGAGTAAATAAAAAACTTGTAAAAAACACACATAAGATGTTATAGGTAAGAGGATACGCACGTTTCAACCAAAAATTGTTTTGGCTGGACTTGGACTGAAAAACTTGGACTGAAGAAGGCCAAAACAATTTTTGGTTGAAACGTGCGTATCCTCTTGGACTGAAGAAGGCCAAAACAATTTTTGGTTGAAACGTGCGTATCCTCTTACCTATAACATCTTATGTGTGTTTTTTACAAAGTTTTTTATTTACTTTATTGTTTAACACCAGTATTTTGAGTGTTTTTTCCTTGAGTTGTTAGGTTTTCTGTATGTAGGAGGTGTTGGAAAAGCTCCGGTGTTTAAGGACATATCCTTCTCCACGCCATTTGCTTAAACGTACGATCGTGGGTTGAATTCCCACTCATACCCTGGTAGTACAAAGTTTCCTTTCTCTGTGCTAATAAAAAAAAAAAAAAATCTTGATGCCCAATTTACTGGACGAGGATTTATAGGCGGATCCTGAAACTAAGCACACAAGTCCGAAGATAAATGTTCCAAATATAAAAACAAGCACCCGTGACATGTTTGTTCCTTTTAAGCAGGTTATAAAACAAATTAAAATTTCGTTTAGATTCATATTTGAAAATTAACTTCTACATTCTATTGATATACGGGTCATTCTAGGTTAAATCGACAAATGAGTTGTGGCGCACAATTTTTGATTTTCACAAAATTTTGTAGGTGATATCTGCCTATCTTCTGTATGCCAAAACAGTTTTTTTTTAATTTCTTAAAAAATTTTGTTCTTAAGATATAGCCATTTGTTTGCTCCGCGGATGAGTAAAAATTTCCATTTTAAGCTCTTTTTGCAAATGCTGTAGAATTTTTATTTGAAATAGCTGGAAGATCTGGGTAGGGCTAACTGGAAGGAACTTTGACGTCAACTTTAAGCCTTCAAGTAATGACGTCATCACAGGTTTACTTTCACAAAGTAAAACTATTTAAAATTTCTGGTAAATGCTACAAATATTAGAAAATTTCTTAAATAAAAAATTAAAATTAAAATACCTTTCTCATACAAAATTGTTCATTCCGATCTATTTCCTTACCATGTTATCTAATTAGTCATGGTTAAAAACTGCCATCTGATAGAAAATTATATTTTTATCTCAAATTACTAAAATATTGTTATTCAGGAGTAAATTTACCAGAAACTTTTTATACTTTTATTTTACTAAAATAAAACATTAATTTGTAGGCCAAATGATGACGTCTTAGCTTGGTAACATAGGAGTTGTTAGGCTTTCTTTATCCAGGAGGTGTTGACGGAACTCCGCGCGGCCATGATGGAAATCTCATTATCTGCCGAATACAGAAACACAAATCAAATTTTCAAAAGTGGTATCTCCTCTGTCTTTCAGAATAACAACAACAAGACAGTTTCCTTTTTTAAGTGCAGTATAAAAGCTCCGTACCATGTAATTTTTAGATTTTCATCTCCTGTCCCACATGACTTTTTCGGGGGTGAAAAACACATTTTTCAAATTTTTGAAAGTTTAAGCAATTTTTTCAGGATGAAGAACCACCATTAAAAGCTAAATTTTTTTTCTACAAATGGTATTGATATGTAAGCGTGTTTTGTTACTGAAAGTCCTTCATTGTTTTCTTAATGCCTAAAACGACAAAAAACATTAGCTTGTGAACGACTACTTGATGTCCAAAAACTAAAAATATTAGTTTGTAAACGATTATTTGATGCCCAAAAAATTGTATTTAGGCTTAACATAAATCTATTTTATTATGCTCACTTAAAAGTTCATTCTTTAAGCTTTCCAATAATCCCTATCTGATCTTCCTACTATTTCAAATAAAAATTCTACAGCTTTTAGAAAAAGAACCTAAAATGGCGATTTTTACTCATCCGCGGAGCAAACAAATGGCGATATCTCAAGAACAAAATTTTTTAAGAATTAAAAAAAAAAAACTGTTTTTGGGATACAGAAGATAGGTGGATATCCCCTACAAAATTTCGAGAAAATCAAAAATGGTGTGCGGCACAAAAATTTCTTAAAGTTTGTCGATTTTATATGGAATGACCCATACAGGATGTCTGAAATTAAACGATCCCATTTTAAAGTTGTCTACAGACGAAACCACTGTTGAGAAAGATATGAATTTTGTGTTGGACAGGATGAAGGTATGGGAGTTTGCTTGAGCGAATAAAAAAATAAAATAAAATAAAATAAAATAGTTCAATGTTCGCCACCAGGTTGCGTTTTTTAATGAATTACGCATTTAGCATACATTTATGATACTTTACAAACGTTATTACGAAAAACATATTCAAGTTGATGGCCATCATTGCCAGCTACCATCTGGAAGAGAGTATGCTCCACAGCTGACCGCAGTGTATTGGGGGAAAAGTTGCGAACATGTTGTGAAATGATGTCTTTAAGATCAGGAAAAGTTCTTGGATTACCACAACTTATCAAATGTTTCAAACTTCTCCAAAAGGAAAAGTCGCATGGATTAAGGCTTCGTGGCCACTAACCTTCCCGTTTTCTTCGGGAGATTTTTCACCACAATTTTTAAACAGCTTTATTTATCTAATTTCTGTCGTTCCGTTATTCGGGAAGGTAGACAACCCTAAAGGTCTGCCCACAGGGAAAATTATGAAACGCCCTTGGTAACCAGTATATGAACTAACTTTTTTTATTCGCTCGAACAAATTCCCATGCATTCATTATATCGTACCCAAAATTCCAAAGTTTTCCCAACAATAGTTTCGTCTGTAGACAACTTTAAAATAGGGTCTTTTAATTTCAACACTCCGTACAGTAGCCCCTCGTTGTATCGCGCTTGTCGGAAGACGCTAAAAATGCTCAATATATCTGAGGGTGGAAGGATTTGGTAAAATGTTTACTTTTATTAGCATTATATACATTAAAATTAGCAATGTTTTATACGGGAAATTTAAACAGAAAAAACAACATAAATTATAAGACAGAGAACTTTCATCTCGTATTAACTTTATTTAATAATGTATTTGTGTATTTACACTTTTCGCTTTCTGCTTGAAGCACATTGAGAAACGTAGAAAAAGCGCGATGTATCCGAAGGGGAGCTATATCGCGGAGCGATGTAACGAGGGGTTACTGTACTTCGAAAGCTGCATCTCGATAACAATTTCAAATTTCCTACATAATGTTATTATTACAAATGAACTTTAGCCTGTTGATGAACTTTAGCCTGTTTATTCTGTTGTTCTGCTATATTCCAAAAATGGGTTAACGAAAAATTCTTATATTATTTAATGTAGCAGGTAAAAGTTATTTTCTTTTCCCCCCTTCCTTTCTTTCCTTTTCTCTCTCTCTCTCACTCTTTTTCTTTCTTGTTTCTTATGGCTTTTAAAAACTCTGTTTTTATTCTTCAGTCTGAAACTCGAGAAAAAAAAAAATGTATCACTGAATAGTTTTTCACTCTGAATAATTAATTTTTATTTTACGCTTTTTTTAATTTCATTTTGAATAATTAAATTTTTTAAGTTCACCCTTTCCCGAGTAACTATTGCAAATTGTTTCAATGAATCATTGTTAAAAACTATCTTTAAGCTGTTAAATTTATCTTAAATCAAAATCTAAAATCTCACTTTTTTTAGTAGAAATTAAGGCGTAAATCGGAAAAAGAAGATGAGTTTCGATCTCAAATTAAAATAAATTAACCGTGTTAGGGATTTGAATATTTTTAGGATGTCTCATAAGTCTTCACAAGCAATACTATAGCCTGAAATGAACTATACCCATATCAATTATTGTTTTCATATATATGTATATATATATATATATATATTAGAATGTCAAGTCATTTCCCAAGTGTGACACAAGTGTCACACTTGGGTCAGTTACTTGTTACGATGGCACATTGAAGCACCATCGTAAGCAATGGTGCGATGGCGCATTGAAGTGAAGCAATGGTGCGATGGCGCATTGCAGTACGATGGCGCATTGAAGCACCATCGTAACAAGTGTCACACTTGGGTCACACTTGTTACGATGGTGCTTCAATGCTTCGGATGTTTTTTCAGAAAATTTTATAGAAAGCAGATATTTCGTTTCTTGAAGAGTGTCGTGCAGCTTTTCTAGAGACTTCCTGAATCAATATGTAGCCAGGGGATGTACCATAGGGGTTTGCTAACCCTCACCCGAAATTCTGATTTTTATCAGATGCACAATTTCCAAATTTTGCGCATTTTGGCGTAGATTGCATTTTTTTTTTTCACCATTCATTATCATTTCCTTTTAACTGTGTGCTACTTATTGAATCCGAATTTTAGAGGCAAAATAAAACTAATTTAAAGTTGTGGTGAAAATCGGGGGCAGGCATTTTATTATTATTATTTATGGCAGCATTAGTTTATTTTAATTTCTGTTCTAGAGACAGGGAACATTATCCCCAACCCCGACTCTCAAAACAACCTTCCTTTTTGGCCTTACTTTTGGCTACATGCTACTTCACACAACGCCAGCTAAAGTGACCCAATACCTTCACCAGTTCCTGGAGAAATTTCTATACCACTGCAAAATTCTACAAGAGCCTTTCAGAAATATGAGGGGCTCAGTTTAACTGTGCAAGTATATGAGGCTCTCCCCGCTTCCCGAGTTCTATACCCTAAACTTCCTTGCGTAAGGCTTCTTCAAGGATTAACTTCGCGCCTTGAATAATGAATAAAGACTTTCCTCTGTTTTAAGCTAAAAGATGGTGGAAAGTAAGCAAAGAGCAAATGTTAGGTATCTATTGATTAAAAGATCCGTGAAGCCTTGGATAGTATATCGGGAGTTGCCGCTCAATTATTCAGCCCCTTTTCGATGACTAATCCGCTTAGGGACTTATTCCGAAATTGGGGAAATGGGGGGGGGGCGAATATTTGCAGTTGTCTGGGAGATAAGACTCTATCTCTATGTTTCAAAATAAGAAAGGTCCCTTGTCTTATCTGAAATGGGAAATGCTTGCGAAGAGGTGGGTGTAGGGTTGGCTGCAAGCCTGTAATCCAAAGAGTTGCACATTTTTGTAGGTTTATCCGAAGGTATCACGTCTAATGCTGTAATATCAAGGTATTTTACACTACATGGCGATATTTAACGGCTGACCTAATACGAACTTCTGAGATGTTCTCGAATTCCAATTAATGAATCAGTCATTCGGGCAAGCCACATGCCATAAGCATCCCCAAGATTTTAATTTCTTTCTTGCATAATGCACAGTTACCAACTTTGGTGTTTTTGACTGCTTATTGATGCATCTCCTACAGCAATGAAAGTATAAATTTTCAATTCAAAATAAAAGCCTTAGAAAAACTTCTGGTAAATAATCTTCCGAAAAAAGGCGTAAAAGTTGGTAGCTATGCTAATGCATTCTCATATATAAGGATCACAATTTTCACAAAAAACATATTTTGTTGTTGCATCTTCTCCCGCTCTGACGAAATAGTATAACCAAGTCACCAGTAAGCAATCATTAAAAAAAAATGAACAGGTTTACGTTTCTAAATATTAAAAGAAACATCATAATAATGTTTGGCACAACCAGGAAAAACTTTAGAATGTAGCATTCTTAATAAGCAGTACACCTTTAAGAGAAAAAAATTAGGAAAGAAATTCCTAAATACAGTATGCCTCAGCTAATTTCATAACATGGGTCTTATGCTTACTTATTTCCGTAAATAGCACAAGTTAATTTGGTTTGTTGGGATTTAATTTGGTTAATTTTGCGGTTTAATCCCAAGTCCGCTTAGTTAAGGTGAACGCTCATTTGAGTCCGATCTCATACGCTAGAATGCCAATTCAATGAATTTTTCAGTATCTCCGAGCCGGATTGCAGGGAAGTTTTCCCTATTATGTTCGGGGCGTGGTTCTGTGGTTTCACAGATTGGCCCTTGTCGCGAATTCCAACTGGTCATTAAAATCCATAAATAATTCGACCCACAATAGTGCACGTGCAACATTTTATCTGTTTCGGAAAAAATTGAAATCTATCTTTGTAGTAATTACGGATTTATGATTTTTCGTCTTATATCACTTGTTCAATATATCTAATTATAACAGTAATAAAAATTTAAAGAAAAAATGTTCATGATAAATTTTCAAAGCGTGATTACGTTGAAAGAAGCAAATCGGCCAACATATAACACAACTAACCACTTTTCGAAACAATAATTTTAGAATTAAACAAGAGCATATAAAATTATTCGGTTATTGAATAAAATTCTTTTAAAAAATAATGTTTACAAAAAGTGGTGAGCGTCTCTGTGCGTGCATTCAGTTATGAAATACTAGTATATCATTCTGTTGTTCCATTGTGTATATCGTTCCTACACTTTCTGTAAATATGCAGAAGTAATCATGATAAAATATAGATTTATAGAGATAGTTTAATGAAGATAAGGGGATTTTAAAAATCATCGCAATTTTTTAATTTTTTTTTTTCGGCTGAATGGTATCTTTGTATATTTTTTCAACATTAGCTTATTATACAGACAAGACGTTTTCCAGAACAATCAATTTATTGATAAGAACTGAACATAACATACATAAATTAATCGATTTTTAGGTATGTCACAAATTCAAAGACTGGTTAAATATATTTAAATAAAAAATTTTAACTTGATACAAAAGTAGTTATAATAATAATAATATCAATTAGGAAAATTTCATCCTAGTTTTAAAAAAAGATTTTTTTTATAAATAAAATAAAATTTTATGCAGCATGTTTATGATTTTAGGGAAACGGAGGTTGGGAGGGCGTTCGATATTTTTGAGCGGAAACATATTAAAACGGAAACATGACTGTGTAAAATAACGGACATAAAAAGGTACTTATCGACAAAACGGCCGTTACAGGTGGTACAAAATGCCCACCTTTTTTCTGTTGCAGGAAAATTCCCAAATCCACGCGATCAGAAATGTTAGAACTCCAACTTTTTAAAAATTTATGAGTTCTACGCGAGCAGAAAGCTCTAAGTTTTCTACTCATGTGGATTAGAGATGAGTTCGGGCTCATTTTTTGAAGCCCGAGCCCAAGGACTTTTAATACGAGCCCGCCCGAGCCCGAGCAATATTATTTAAGTCGGAGCCCGAGCCCGAAATTTCAGCTAAATATAAATAAAATTGTTACTTTATTGATACATTACGATAAATTTTGCCGTTTGTGCAAATTAAAGACAAATATAGTTGCAAACTCTCAATTAACTTTCTATATATCCATGTTTATCAAATAATAACAATAATGCTTCAATTTTTATTAAAATTCCGTTGAGCACTCACATCAGTGTTAAACATTCGTATGTACTGAGATATATTAGATACAGAAAAATACAAGTTATAAATGTCGTATAGTGACATTAAAAAGTGTTATATTTAAAACACGTCCATAAACGAGATTTTGCATAATAAATTTAAGAAATTTGCATAGAATTGCATAAGAATTTAGTTAATAGGAACAAAATTACTTTTTTAAAAATATTTTATGATACGATGTGAATGTATACATTTAACTAAGATATACCAGTAAATAATGAGGCCAAAATTTTGAATTAACAGTATTTTAACACACATACACAAATGAAATAGCACAACACACCATTTAGTAAATTATGTGAAAAAGCTAGCTTTTTACCCACCAATTATTTTGTTGCAAGTCCTAGCATCACATCAGTATGTTTATTTTGCCGATGAATCGCTTTTTAAAATCCGTTTCAAGGAGTATGCTCAATAAAGGAGACATTTTGCCTGAACCCGTCTCATCTGTAATGTGGATGGTGGAACCTTTATGCAAATGAAGAAGGGTGAGAATTTCTTACCACCTGAAACGATCGTTTTGTCTGTTTATGTGTGTTATTTTACAAAGTCCTAATTATTTTTCTGCTTTTAAATAGTTTAAAGAGAATTTTATTATTATTAGAGTTTGGTGTTGCAATTTTTCGGGGATTCGTATTAGGAGAGTAATGACATTTTTTCGTAAGTCAGTATTTTGCCTGGATAAAATTATTGAAGTTAATAATACGAAATTTGGCACGTATGTGAGTTTTTTAGTTGTAGATGCTAGATTGGCGAATATTTTCCAAAATTCATAGCTTTTGGACAGTGGCGTAGCCACGGGAGGGGGGTCACAATCCCCCAGGAGAAAGTCTTTGTCATACAAAATGTATATTCTTCACTCCCTTATCGTGCACTCTTACACATGTATATGAGTTGCAGGAGTCGTAACCCCCCTCCATGAAAAATTTCTGGCTACGCCACTGTTGTGGGGGATAGAGAATCAAAATTTTCTTTTCACATATCCTGCGGGATCTGATAAAAGGAAAGAGATATCCATAAAATTCTTGCTATAAAATACAACACTTGTAAAAATCGATTCCAGATTATTTTGACTATAATCCTCCAAGGAGGGTAGATGTGCAAAAAGGGGAAAGATGACCTCCCTCCCATTTTTCTTTAAAGTAAAAAAAAAAATTATTTATAAATATTTATAGCTTTGAAATTTAACAAATATGACTTCTGTGTTTAGGCACAACTTGTTTGTAATTCAATACTTTATGAAAATTTATTTGTTTTAATTATACGTAAAGAAAGAACATTAATAATTATTTGTTTTAATTTTTTGTAAAAAAAAAGATTGTTTTAATTTTATGGTAAAAAAAATGTTTTAATTTTATGTAAAAAAAGGACATTTTCCGGGGTGCACATCATTTTTATATTTTATATTAATTCACGAAAAATTTAAAAAAAAATGCACTCACCAGCAGCAGAAATAGAACGGCATTAATCCTGGCGGAGAAATCCATACTTAAAAGTTTGCGGGGGGATGACTTCCCCCCGCTCCCCTCTGGTGACAGAACATTTCTGTTCCCAGCCGGCGCTCCAAAGTTATCCACCGCTGAAAAATTGTCGCACCACTTCAATCACTACACCAAGACGGATCTGGCAGCGAGATCTCCGATCGTCTGCCGCACAGCGAGCACGTGGCGGGAAAAAGTCCACAACAAAAATGTGTTCTCTGCGCGCCAGACGCTTCCCGAATGTAAACAGAGCGAGGAGGAAGGAGAAATCGCGCGAGCATCTGATCCGACGGAGGTCCCCGCGCTGGAATGATGATGTGAAGAGAGGGATGTGGAGGAGAGATGGTCGTAGTAAACTTTGGAAGAGGCCGCGTGATATCGCCGGGATTGTGCGCGGTGATTGGTGGATCGGGGAAGGTCGGGCCTGCATGGAAGCGTCGTGTGAGTGAGTAGCGTACAGTGAGAAAAGAGTTATCGCCTTGGGTGCTTTTGTTTTTATCAATTCACCAGATAGAAAGCGGAATGTGAGAATCTCAGCTGCCCGGTCTTTTGATTGTACCGGAAGATTTTTTACCAGAATTTTTACAGTCGTATTTTTAATCAGAAAATTTGGACTACGTGTAACTGCCAACTAGAAATTAGTGTTAAGGAACTTCCGATAAAATCGGACGAGTTGGCAGTTCCACTGAATCAAGAGCTTCAGAGTAACGCCTCTTACAAATAGTAAGCCTTGCAACTTGCATCACCAAGTTTTGACGTAATTATCAGGCTCACGTGTAAAAGTTTTATTTTCACAAAATAAAACTATTAAAAAATTTTGGTGAGGGCTACAAATATTAGAAAATATCTTAAACATTAAAATTAAAATACCTTTCTCAAACAAAATTATTCATTACGATCTATTTCCTTATCATATTATCTAATTAGTCATGGTTAACAACTTCCATTTGCCGTAAAAGTATATTTTTTATCTTAAATTATTAAAATATTGCTATTTATGGGTAAACTCACCAGAAATTTTTAATAGTTTTATTGTGTGAAAATAAAACTTTTAAAGGTACACTTAATGATGACGTCAAAGTTTGGTAAAGTAAAAATTGTAAGGCTTTCTATATCTAGGTGCGTTCTTTGTAGTGGGGGCCTCGCCAATAATTTACTTTCTTAATCTAAATTCTACTCTCTGATAATCCTTAAACCTACAGTGCATACTGTAGACAATTAGCTACGCTCTTATTTTTCCGTAATAAAAGAAACTTTTGTAGTTTTTGTCTAAAATATGCATTTAAAATAAATATAAGACCATTATAGAATTTTTTTTTAGATTTTTTTAAATCCATAGCAACATTACTTTTAGAGCAAATAAGCGTGAATCCATGCACGTGCGTGCATCCAGTTCACTGAGCAAATTTTTACCCGAATTTTTGATTGTTTCTAATTTTTATTGCTAAATGAATATAAATACAAAAATATTAAAAATAGTTGTCAGGACTAAATAAAATGGATTTAGGCGATATTATTATTATTATTTTGTTTTGCTTTATGAAAACTATAGGACAGACATATTCTAATATTTCTAATTTAAACTTTTTTCATGGTATTTTTGGAAACTACATGCTGATTCTTTTTTTAATATTTTTACTAGCATAAGTAAGCCTAATGAAGTTACAATTTCATTTTCAATCCATTTTGTAAAATCATGCATTTTAGGATTAATAGAATAGGAGCATTGAAAATATTGAGAAAAAATTCAAGCTCAGACAATTTTTTAAAAGGGGACTCAGAAATTTTACAACCTATAGCTTTTTCAGGGCTTAACGTAGCTCTGGTAAGGATAATAATAGCAGTAATCATTGCAATAATAGTGGATAGCAAAGTATACCCCAGCAGTGTTTCTCATTAGCGATTAGAATATTTACATAAACGACTAAAGAATATTTCTGTAAATAATTTAATCTTCATTTGTAAAATCCATGCCATTAGCAGTTTGATACCCGTCTCTGTTCGCAGACATTTTATTCTATTTTTTGATTTTCGAAGTTGCCTCACCCCCGAGCCAAAGTCGTTGCTATTTTTCTTTCTCCAGGTTTACTCTCTCAGTTGAATAAGAGCTCATCTACAATGGCGTTGCAGTTTGTTACCAGGCGTGAGATATTAGGCTAATTCTTTTTCAGCTTTGCGAGTTATGTACATGCATAAATGAATGCATACGCCCACATTTACACGCAGACGTCACCACAGAACTAGCAAGAAAACCACAGAACAATAGATTTAAAGTCATCAAAATACTTTATGTAAATGCATAAAAACGTACTACACAATTACATATATAAGTTAGACATGCAGACTTTTAAAAGTCATAGTTTTAAATTATATTTTAAGTTTACTTAAATTATTGTAAACTTAAAACGATTTAAATAGTTTATTTTATTTTATTTTGTTTATTTTATTTTATTTTTTGACAAAATCTTTGAAAAAGTTTTCTTTTCGCGATCACAATACTTTCTTCAATTCGTACGGGAAAGTAAGAAGTTTTAAGATTTTGCCATCTCTTTAAGCTTATATCACCTATCGACGAAGATTTCTCTTCTTCTTCTTTTCTCGCTTTTCACTTCCTTGTACGAAGTATAAGGAAGTAATGTGATCGCGAAAACTTTCGGTAGCCAGATTTCCACGAAAAAAAACGATTCTGACTGCCTCTAAATTTACTTTTAAGGATTTCCGCGATGCATTTGATCGTACGCGTGCATACACGTTCATATAAATCCATATACAGCTCATTTTGACCGACCGCGAGTCCACTTTGACCTGTTGTTCTATGACATCTGTACGTACGTATTTAACTCCCATATCTCAAAAACTATTTGTCGTAGAATATAGAAACTTTAAATGTATGATTGTTATAACATCTAGTTGCGCACTTCCCCTTTTGGTCCCAATCGACTGGATAGTTTATCTACAGGGTCGCCCAAAATATTTTAAATACATTACACACTATGGACAGAAATTGGTTAAAGTGTATTTTAGAGTCATTAGCCATGCTTAATTCAAACGACTCACAAGTGATATATGTTGTTAAAGGTTACAAAATGAACCTTTCCATTGAAAATAGTGTCTGTATTATTTATAGTTTTGCTTCAGGAACACTCAGAATATAAGATTGTTGTAACATTTAGTTGTGCATCTCGATTTTTGGTTCCAATCTACTGGAGAGTTTATTTACAGGACAACCGAAAAGAGTTTCAATACATTAATGTCCACGGGCATTTTCAATATATTACGACTGTAGTCAGTCATTCTTTGGTCCATGCTCAAAATCTCGCCATTTTTCATAGACTTTGGCGAGTTTTGCCGAAGTATCGCCAAATTTGGTGCCAAAAATAATTTTGTATTTCGCATAACTCTAAAACTTTTAACCGTAGATTGTCGAAATATTGTATTTAGAACATTGTTACATCTAACTGTGCAAGCTTCATTGCAATCGGCTGGGTAATTTATTTACAGGGTCACCCAAATGACTTTAAATACATTAAGGTGAATGGAAACATTCAGTTCATTGAAAGTCTATTCAATTAATACTTTGCTATCCCCCAAATCTCGCAAACTATCTCAAGCTTGTCGGCGTTTAGCGACATATCGCCAAATTAAGGGTCAAAAACAAATCTTAAACCCGTCAAATTAAACCCAGTTTGGCGATATCTTCAAGATTGATTTATTTGCCAGGAGAGGACATCTCACGTCACTGAATGTGTCGTTTAGAGGTACGTACGTCCATCCAGAAATTTACCTCCATAATTTTGATCCTCATCAGAAAGTGGGGAACATGTGATTAGTGGCACCTCTGGGAAACTGCTAGCGACCGTCGAGAAGACTTTCGGAACCACAGATTTAACGTGCACGTACTCCACGTGTTCACGGTGGTCTTTAGTGGTACGCCGGTATCGAACCCGCAACCTTCCGGTTACGAATCCAACGCCTTAACCACTGGGCCTAAACCTTAGTATTATTAAAGTATTTTATCTCTTTCAAACAAAATAAGTTTAGATGAAGTGCGCCGAAAATAGTATTGATTTAATAGACGTGCAAGGAAGCCATGTGTTGTCCATATGAGATTTTTTTTTCTCTTTTACTGAAACTGTATTTAAAACAGTCTTATTTGATTTCTCTTTATCGAATTTCCCACTCTTTTTCAAAGAAGACAACCTATACGGGATTCAACTAACCCCATTTTAGAAAATAAATAAATAAATAAATAATGGTAACAGTTACAGTTAATGTATATTACAGCTAATTACAAATTAATTTAACATTTCCTGTGTGTTTGCTTAAATATAGCATTGATTCGATAGAGGCGCATTGAAGTGGCGGTGTAATTTTTTTTATCTATGGAGGGTTGTTAAAAAATAAAAGAACGAAAGACTCATAAGATGTACAATAAAGCCACGTACATTTTTCCTCAACCATACGAAGTCATATTTATAACATTTTTCAAACCCTGAAAAAAAAAAAAAAAAAAAAAAAAAAAGTAAACAACAACAACAAAAAAAAAAACCACCTATCATTCTGAACTAAAATCATGATCATCATCCACACCCACATTTGTATGAAAACATGCTAAAGTTTTTTTTTTTTTTAGCACTGAAGTGCTATTTTCGATCATCCCAGATTTTTGTTTACCCGATTTTGTAGACATAAGCCGTCACGCTGAATAATCAAATGTGTTTGCCAGACAACGCGAAGGGGGGGGGGGGGGATAAAATGTTGGAAGTCGCACAAGGTTTGCAATTTTTGATAATTGATCGCCAAATTTGCTGCCAAAAAATAACTTCAAAACCGAACCAAGCTTGGCGATACCCTCCTAATTTGGCTAGAAACCGGCAAATACGCCAGTTTAATATTACAGAGGAAAAGCATAGTTAGAATATGCCTGGTGAAGATTCTAAAATAGTTTTAGTAGGCTATTTTAATATAGATTTCAATTCCAAATATGCGTTTTATGGAACAAGAAAGACAAGTACAGCATTCCGTTAGATTTTTATTTAGTTTGGGTTGCCAATTAATGTAGTTTTAATAAACAAGTGTCTTCAAATTCCTTAACTGGTGCGTTTATCGCTAATTTGTTCACTTTAGTTTTTATCTAGTTCTTTTGGGAGAGTTGGAATCTTTTAGGTTTGCTTGTTTGTTTGCCAGGAGAGGACAGCTCGCGTCACTGAATGTGTCGAGAGCTACATGTTTAGCAATTTTCGCCAGGCGTAGTCAAACTCTACTTCACCGTTATGAATACCATTTGGAAAGTGTATCATAATGTATGAGTGTACCTCATTTGTCTTCTCTGTTCTATAAAACACTTCTTCGGAATTAAAATCGATATTAAAATCGCCTACTAAAACTATTTTACAATATTCGGCAGGCTTTTTCTAACTATACTGGAAATATATTTATAATAAATTGTCGCGTTTTGACACCAAATTTAGCGATCGATTATCAAAAATTGGAAACCATGTGCGACTGTCAACATTTTATTAACGCCCCTCCCCCCCCCCCCTCCACGTTATTTGGCAAACACATTTGAAAATATCTTCACCGTGACAGTTCATATCTACAAAACTTGTCGACAAGATCGCGTAGACAAAATTCTCGTACTGAGCGAAATAGCACCCTAGTGCTTATAAAATAATTCAGTGGGCTATCTCCACAATATGGTGAACACGAAAACTATTTTAACATGCATTTTAAATATTTCCTCACGCTAAAGCATTATGCGGAAAGTATTTGCTACATTTTCATACAAAAATTATTCTTCACAGAAAGTTGTTGATTATATACAGAGAAGATTGGCGACTCTTCGTCGCTGTACGGTCACAAAAACAGGAATTGCATGACATGCAACTCCGAAAAAAAAGTTTATTTCAAAATACCTTCTAATGAACATATTCATGTATTTATTAAGACGATGAGTTTACAGTAAGCCCGCTGGCCAGCAATAATAATTTAATGCAAAATTATAAATCTATGAGATCATTCTGGCTGTGCAAGTGGTAAATTGATTTCTAAATAATAAATATTTTCAAGATAAAAAGTTCTTTACTGCTTTTAACAAAACTGTGAAAGGTTGAAATTCCCAATTAGTCAATCTCTGAGAGATCAGCTAATTTTAACGGGAAATACTTTAGTAAAGTCTTTAACCCTTACAGGTAAAACGTTCAAAAGATAAGACCATTATATTCAACCTGAAAAGCGATACAAATGACCACTTTTAGGCTGTGTATGGAACATTTTTCACCACCTACATCATGCGTACATATAACAATCCAAAATGTTTCTTCAAAGTAAAGCAGTATGAAAGTTGTGGTGGGAAATCTTCCAAAAAGAAGCTCTAACGTTGGCAGAATTGGAAACAACATTTTCTTGTATGTATTTCTTAGGCGAGAATTAGAACTTTTAGTGCGTACAGTCAGCACCATCCACAGCACCACCGTTTTACATTAGGCTTTTAACCACAACTAGCATATGATTGTAGATTCTGAGAAGGATCTTTTAAGGCGTGACAATATAACATACGTTCCAAGTAGAGATGGCCAATGATTCGATGAGTCGAATCAGTGATTCGAATCTTGGTACTGAGTGGCTCAGTCTTTACACTCACTCTCTACTGATTCGAATCTCAAGCCCTCAACTGTGGGGAAATACATTCCAAGTTCGAAGGGAAGGAAAACTTATTTTCCCTTTGCCGTTCCCAGAGATTTTCCCTTACTCTTTCAACTCTTTTCGACTCTTTACGACTCTGAGTGGATAGATGATTTGAAACAGCAAATGAGTGGGTGTGGGTGAGTTGGTCACTGAGTTGGTGCAGCAACGAATCTTTACTGATTCAGTGTTTCGCTCTGTTTCGGTGATTGTATACGATCGTTGAGATTTGTTAGTTTTTCGAATCTTCTATCGACTCAGAGTCGAAAGGAGTCGAAAAGAGTTGAAAGGATGTTTCATTTAATTGGAGGGTTTTTTTCGAATCTTCTATCGACTCAGAGTCGAAAGGAGTCGAAAAGAGTTGAAATGATGTTTCATTTAATTGAAGTTTTTTTTTTTTTTTTTTAAATCTTTGGTGTTTCATTTCTTGGTTGGTGGTCGGATTTAAAGTTTCATCTGTCTATGGGTGTGGAGTGGGTCGAACATCGTTTGCTTTTGGCGGGGGGCATAGGCGTTACTTCCTAAGGGCAAGAGGGGTCAATACCCCCCCCCCGAAAAAAAATTAAGAAAATTCAAGTATCAGAGCTATTTATAATAATGATATTTTATACAATCGGAAACATTTTGTCACCCCATCCAAATATTACATGCCAATTTACGCCAATGCTCGTGAAAGAGCGGGGGGGTGTCTCAAAGTTGTTTAAACCTTTTTCCCTCGGGGGGACTCCCTCCTTCCAACTTGTCTGGCTGATTTAATATTTGTTTAAAATTTAATGAAACATCCCTTTTCTACTTTTAACTTCAATATATGTCCCCCTGCCCCCACCCTAAAAAAAAAAAAAAAAAAAAAAACGGAGCGTTAAGTTTACATGGTGGCGGGTTTTCATGTGAAGGGAAATAGAATGAAATAACGTTAGGATTGTGCTTGTCACTTTTAATGAAGGATACAGGGGCGGTATTAAGCGCTCTCACAAAAGGACTTTGTAGTAAGCAAAATAACATTTCGCTTTATTGCTGCAGATTTCGTTTAAGATATTTTTTTTACCTTGTTTGTCGTTTAAGGGGAATTATTTTATTTTCTTTCGTAATTCAGATAAATACAAAATAGGGTCTAAAGCAGTGGCGTAGTTAGTGTTATTGACAGTGGCGTAGCCAGGATTTTATTTCGGGGTGGGCTGGGTATCAAATTTAAAGATAAAGTTCAATTGTAAGCTAAGTAAAGGGTCTCATTTTTTTGGGGGGGGCAGCAGCCCCTCAGTAGGACTGGGCCAAAAATCGATAAATATCGACATATCGGTTTTATTTCAACATCAAATATCCGATATTCCCATTTTCATTTCAGTGAAATCTCGAATTCGATAAAGGGCAAAAATACAGGCCGGCCAGGGGCGTAGCCAGAAATTTTTCATGGGGGGGGGTTATGACTACTGCAACTCATATATATGTATACGCGTGTATGATAATGTAGTGAAGAATATACATTTTGTATGGCAAAAAATTCCTCATGGGGGGTTATGACCCCCCTAACCCCCCCTTGGCTACGCCTCTGAGGCCGGCGATAAGAAAATCCTGAGATCAATAACAGCTTGTGATGCTTTTGCTACTGCTTTCTCTCCGTTGATGACGATGCCGGATCGCGGAAAAAACAGCTCCATGGTTTATTAGTCTAATTACCATAATTAATTAACGTATATCTCGGAACCTATCCACTGGAGCGCGTTTTTATTGATTCTCGACCCCCCCCTAGACTCAACACCCCACCGATACTTAAAATTTCGAATGCTTTGACACCAAACTTAACCTTTTAATCTTACAGGCCCAGGGGGTCATACGAAGCTCCCCTATATTTTGAATTTGGGCATTTTAAACACTAGCCTCTTCCGGCGGCATCTCCAAAGTCTGGAAACCATCCCAGAGCCAATTTCTACATGTTTGCAGTCCTTTTAAGCCTCAATCATGGTTAATTAGTCTAATTACCATAATTAATTAACGTATATCTCGGGAACTATCCATCGGAGCGCGTTTTTATTGATTCTCGACCCCCCCTAGACGTAAACCCCCATCGATACATAAAATTTCGAATACTTTGACACCAAACTTAACCTTTTAATCTTACAGGCCCAGGGGGTCATACGAAGCTCCCCTGTATTTTCATTTCGGGCAGTTTAAACACTAGTTTTACTCGAGCAAGGAGAGAGAGATGCTAACTGCCCGAGAACTCAGCGGAGAAGAAACCCGATGAATGGGTGAAGGGTGTTTAAATAGTACGGCTTTCGGCGCAGAGAGAGGGAAAATTTCTTTAGTTGTTTTATTGATTCAAGATTCGAATCACTGATTCGAATCATCGAAGTAGTGAGTGAGTCGAGATTCGAATCAGTAAAATGAGTTGAACCGCCCATCTACAGTTCCATCAAATGGTAGTAGAACAATTTACAAATAATTCCTTATAAAATTTCTGGTTGTTTAAAAAGCTTAAGATGTATTTAATAAAGGAAAAATTTTAAAAATAAATTTCTATAAATAAATATGAACAGGATGAAATATGTAGGTAATAATAACATGTGACATTGAAAATAAAAACTAAATTTCTATCTAAATTAAAGGAAAAATTGAATGCAGTAAATTTTAATGATTCAATACAATCGAAATCTTTATCATGGAATTAAAACAGGGAAGCTGCAATCGAAAGGTGGACGATATTTTAAATTGACATTTATTTTTGTAAAAAAATTCATTTTAGCGTATTTATTTTTTCTGCTTTAATTCAGACCAGCTCACGACCGGAATTTCGAGAAAAATTACCATGGAAGAACCCCTTTTAGATTCATGACTGACTGAACTGAGGTCATCCTTCTCGGAGTTCATTCCGCGGCGCGCTTACCTACAGTATGTATATGAAAATGGATGTTTTTGTTTTGGACAGTGTTAAAAAGTGCAGCACAGAAAATGTAGTGCTGCGGTAAAACAGTGCAGAAAATCCAATGTAGACTGCATCTTGAGACGGAAAGTCGGATGGAAAGGAGGAGAAAGCGAAAAAAGGTCCTTTCAATAATGTGGGAGACCGTTAAGAGGCATTTTTCTTTGGGTGGAAAATCTTCGATATCAGAACTTTGTGCCGTCCATAATCATAGTTCGTCAGGAGAATCAAGGCGTACTCAAAATGACAGACCGGCAGCTCAGTGAAACTCGAGAGCATTAACAATAGCGGTCAGAACTAGTGTATCGCAGAACTTCAGCAGGAGAAAATCCATACAGGAAAGACGACTTTGTAACCATCGGCCACAGGCCATTTGAAATCGCAAGTGATCATATAAGAAAGTCTGAGGTTCCACAGTAACAAGCTTTCATGTAAGTACGCAATAGGCAGTACCAGCACACCCATCAACATGCCACAGTCAAACTCGATCAGGCAAATCTCCGCAGAGATGCTCAAAATGTGTGAAGCACGGTTAGTGTGGAGCTGACACATTCCGAGATAAACGACGCTCAGCAAATGTTGGATCTAGCATCATTAACTTTGTGCTTTTTTAAACTTCAGCTGTACGAAACAGCCGAATTTCGTGAATAAAAGAGACAGTAACTTAAAACTGAGATTCTTCTTGCAAAAATTAACTTTATTTGAAATAAGTCTTTTAATTTTCTGGTAGGTTTATTAAAATCCAGGCACTTATAATTATTTCAGGATTAAATAATTATAATTATTTCAGGACATTATAATTATTTCAGGACATTGCCTGCAAAAAGAAAGTTGATTTTCCATGGGGCTGTGATGATACGTACAGTTAAATTGCGCTAAAAATAAATGAATAAATAAATAAAACAAAATAACAAAAAAAAAAAGAAAGTCTGAAACATTTTCAGATTTCAAATATGCATTAAAGTGCTGTTAAAATGTATCATAATCCATGCTTCTTCCCTATTTTCTTTCCTTTTTCCATTAAGTTGGAAAGTATATCATTATGCATGAGTGTGCTGCATTTTTTTCCATTGTATCATAAAACACATCTTTGGAACACATTTCTATGTAATTATTGTAAGCAAATATGTGTAATGGAGGTTGCTTGTCACAAGCAGCAGGTGTAGGTTGTCTCGATGGGATAATATGTCGCAGGCAATATAGTACACTACAGGAAACATTTTCAATGAAACAAAGGCAGCATTATTACAAAGAACAGGCTAATTTAATTACATTTAAAATTTGCAGAGCAATAATTTAAACGCCATAATACATTTTTTATAAAAAATTAAAACGTGCAGCGTACTAAATTTGCTGAAACATGTTCCTTGTTTGCTTTAAATGTAAGATGACTGATGAAGTAGCAAGAACACTTAAACTAATGAAATTTATATATTTTTTTAATTAGGAAGGCATGCTCCATAATTCACTTACTGAAAAGTGACCAGAAAATATGCCTTTCGCCGACTTCATTCTTCTAATTTTTATTTTCTACCAAGAGCCCTAGGTAGCAAGCAGAAAAAAAAAAGAAGAAAAAAAGAAAGAAAGAAAGAAAGAACAATCAGTCGTAGGACTGCACATAAGAAATGAAAAGTTTTTGTCAAGCTTTCTAAAATTAATTCAGGTAAACAGGTTTTCACACATTATTGTATTCATATTAAAAAAAAACATTTATGAACATTTATTCACATTTTTCTACATTTGAAATTCTTTGTGAACTTTTTTTTAATGTTTTTTTAAGGCTGTAAGGGTATCGCACATTTATTTATGAATTTCTCACAATTTCACATATTTTTGTACGTTTGTACATATTTTAACGCAATTTACACTGGGTTAGCATTTGAAATTTTTGATTTTTTAATTTAATTACATTTCAAATTTCGCGCTCGATTTGCGTGCACATTTAAAATAAGAGAGAGGGAGTGAGCGCACAGGCCGCAACGTGACACAGCTGGTATATGCGTACGGTATACACCAGCGATACACATTTTTCTCCACGTGTTGAATTTTTTCGATTTAATCAATAATTATGTATGAGAATTTATTAATTATCAATAATTATGTAATTACGTTGCAATGAACAGTACTCCTGTTTATTTGTAACGAATGATGGACTTATAATTCAAATTCAAATGCTCTGTAGCTTAACACTTATAATTCAAATAATTTACAGTGTATAATTATTAACACTCTCCACATTATCAAATTAACTTTATTGCACACTAACTATATAGCTATCCAAACTCAGTACATTTAAAAAAATAAATAATCGAAAAATATAGCACCTACACAACTAGAAAAAGTCTGCACAATTTTTGCTAAAATATATTGACTGTACACACAATTTGTGCATAAAGGTGGATATTTTTGAGTACTTTGAGAGTATGCATTTGTTGTGCAAATTATATGCAGTTTTTATGTATACTAAAACAAAAATTGTTTTAAACGATTTTCAGAAAAATCTCAAAATCTAATCAAAAAATTTGTAAATCCAACGCCTTTAACTTCAGTTGAGTGATCACCTATCAAGCCACCAAATTTCATTTCTTTCAATTAAGTCGTTTTTACGTGATGTACGAACAAAAATTTACGTAGTTTGAACAATTTTTGGAAAATCTCAAAATCTAATAAATTTTAAATTGAGTGACCACCTATCAAATCACCAAATGCTATTTCATTCGCTTCAGTCAGTTTTACGTGATGGGCGAATAAAAAAATGTGTCACTGGCAAAACGACAGACACACAAACGTTTTTTTTTTTTTTTTACGGTCGGTCGTACTGGTGTCCTAAATGCTTAAAACGGATAGAAATCGCGAATTATTTTAAGTGTACATACAAAGTCTAATTTTATTTATTTAGACTATAGGTCAAAGCCCCTAGAGAGTCTAGACCGCTTGCTTTTCGTATGAGGCATTCGGCCCCTAACAAGGCTTATTCGTAAAAAAGGCATAATTTCAACAGACAAAACCCAAAGATTAGATCAGATAAAATGTTTACTGAGCTACACACTGCTTGGTTCTTGCATGTTCATTGGTACATAAAAATTTAAACTTCACACTACAGTTGACCCCCCATAACACGGTAGGTACTTTCCGTGTTAAAGGAATCCATGATGTACGGGTCCTGAACTATACTGCACCTGGAGTGCGGATTCCGCGTATAATCGCTTGAAAAAATTTTTGCACTCATCAGAAACACAGTGATATTTAATGTTACCATTGGAAAGTTATATTAATTAGGAGCTAAAGCGTAATAAAATCAGAACATTTGTCTCAACTGTATTTTTAATTAAGTAAAACCTATGGGACACCTTGCGTATTTGCCACCATGCCGATTTTTCATAATTTGGCGACTTACGTATGTGTATACTTAATAGTTTGTTTTAAGAAAACAGTACATCAGTTTTCTTTGATAAAAACTACGGATTAAATAGGATAGCTTGCCACCAATGGCGACTTTTCGTTATTTGGCGATTTACACATGCTCATAAAGCATAATTTACTCATGTAAGGTTATCGGGAAAACCGTTATCCATTTATTCGTATACATAATCCTTTGCAGATTTTAGCACCACGAAATATATCATCTCATCACGCTGGCAAATATCCAATTTGTACTATAACTTAATTAAGGGTGTGAAATAAGTATAATTAAGGAACGCATTCAAAGGAATTGAAACCCCCCCCCAAAAAAAAAGAAAAATAAGTTGCGAGTTTTTGTATTATCTGGTTTTATGAAAAGTATAATTCATGATTAATTCTTTAAAAAAATTCATCCGGTCAACAGGAATATGCCAAACTAAATACAGTCTACTTTTCACGCATCACTGTAATTCTTCGCCTGGAAAATACATCCTGACTTAAAATTATTTATCGCCAATGCATATGTGCATAACCAATCATCAAAATGCGGACATCCTGTTCAATTCGATAACCTGACCGTCCAAAACAACCGCAGTTAACTCTTGTTAACCCCATATCCGTTGCATTTTCCAAAAGTATACTCTTTATTAGGTTTTACCGTCTGTAGTAATGTACCTTTACACAACTAACAACTTTTCCACTGTTTTAGGGAAAAAACAACCACTATTTCTTTATATCAATTTTGTATTTGAAAATTTCAACCATTAAATTTCTAGTTGCGTTTAAATGCTGTAACAAATTATTCATTGAAATGTCAAATATCAAGCGAAGCGACAAGTATGCATATAGGCCAGGTACGTGGTACGTACCAGTGGCGAAGTCAACGCCTCTACTTTCGGTTTCTAAACTATTATAAATCACTTTGGCTGAAACCCACCAAAAATTTCCTTCCGGTGGTCATAAAAAGTAATGAAAAATGCAGAAAATTTCTATTCTAGAAAACTGCTGCGATCAGATCAACTCTCTCTAAGCGACCCCTACTGACCTAGAAAAAACTTTTAAAACTTAATAAAACCGTTCATATGCTACGTTGTTCATTTTCAAGAACTAAAAATAGTCGAGATTTCGCTAAGTCAACTCTGTGTTTTTAAGGCTTGATAGGCTTTTGACTTGGCCCTCTGTCTTATGACAAATTTGAAATTGTTATCAACTCAAATCAATTTCCGGTTATAACTTGGAAGAGAGGAATGGATGTTATATTCAAAACATAGACAATTAGATTTTTTTTTCTAGAACAGCGGTTCCCAACCTTTTAACATTGTCCTCCCCTAAGAATGAATAACTAACGATGGTGGCGCCTCCCTCACATTCCTCAGGATGCACACAGTTTCTTATTCTTCAAGAATGAACATTTATAGTCGATTTTCTATTAATGTTTAAAGTGCGAATAACAGTTTAAGAGAAAAAAAAAGATATTTTTTTGAACTTGTAAGAAGATGCCTCGTGAACGCTGTCTCTTCATCGTTGAGTGTTTTTCGTAAGCGATCCGCAGCGTCCCATTGCTCTGAGGGTTTTAACCTCTCTGAGGCTGAACCGCTGAAGCTCAATTCTAAAGTTATTATAACGCTGTTTACTTTCAAGGAATTCCTTGAAGATAAAAGTTTGTATATTTTCTGGTGGTTTTATGTGTATTACCTTGTTCTTTTTTTGAGTTAGGATAAAAATCTAAATTTTCTTTTAATTTTGAATCTCGTTTTACTCAGAAAATTTTAATAGATTTTAAATACGAATTACAATTATTAATAAAAACAAAAATAATTATGTTAAAGTAAAGTTTTTCTCTCATTAGAAACATCCGTGTGAAAAAAATGTTAGAAATTTTATAATTAATTTTGTGACTGTTCCTTGTGGTAGCTTAAGTCCTCATGTTACAAAATGCTGAGGACTCAAGCCTTTAAGTCTCAAAGGTGATGGCGATTTTTACATACAAAGAACAATTCTGAAACGGATGCTACATTTTTCTGTCCAAAGATGATGCAGAATCTTTAAAATCTTCTATGCAATTTAGGTTTTTGCATGACGTAAACTAGGATGTTTATACTAGCTGGAAGTCATTAATCAAAACACAATTACGTTAAAATTTTCTTCCTTGTTTAATACTTTTCATCAGTGATTTGGACTGCGGTTAGAAGTATAATTAAGTTTATATTACTTATTCTCTAGCCAATGGAAGCTATTTAACCACTGTCAACATTTATACGATACTAGCTGCGTGCCCGTTCTTCGCACGGTAAGAAACGAATATTTTACTGAAATCTAATCGTAACTATCTATGCAAAATCAAAATGTCAAAAAGTTCAAGCAGTCCTTTTGTTGAAACTACCGTGGAATTACGCAACGTAGGATTATGGTTTAGTTAGTTATAAGACGATCGTTGAAAAATAATGAATATAACACTTTTAATTTAACGAAATAGTTATTAACGTTTTATACTGTTCTTTAATCCATATTACCCAAACAAATCTACTATTACTACCAAAGATAAGAATGAGAATACTATCTATTACTTATATTAATATTACCTATCTTCGTTTCTCAGTCTTTAATGCTCAATTTAAAGAAACAGATTAGATATTTTAAACCAATGATGCCTTTCTACTTTTTGGTGATTCTGTGAAATTTATGCATTGCCATTAAAACAGATCTCCATATATTTTTAAGCATAATTCTTGTCTGATTGGCGTATTTAGCACAGCAAAATATTTCATCTCGCAGTGGTGGAAAACATCCAAGCTGTACCAATTTAAATATTATTTAAATCCACCATGGTTCAGACTCGTGAAAACATCAAACTGTGTAATCTCGAGGAACTATTTGGAATCGCTGGAATTGCGAATAGGGCGTTAAATTGTGTTGCAGAGTTTACGAATTTCAGACAACTTTTAATGTATGACGTCACGTTCTGAGCAGGGTAATCGAATTTTGTCATTTTGCGCAGTAGTTTTCAAACGGAGTAGTATTGAAACATACGACGTTGAAAAACTCTCGCTTGCAACAGAACTTTATTAAAGTTAATTTGAGAGATATTGGGGTTATTCCTAGCTAATCGGTATTTCAAATATTTTCCGTATCCATATTGCTAATGATGTAACTTTTCTGCAAGAGCTTGTTAAGTTGCTAAAATTTAACAAAAAAAGAGTATATCTAATATTGATAATATACCGCCAAAAGTCGTCCAAATTTGGCGACATTTTGCACGATTTTTGGGAATGCATACAACGACCGTCGTCAAACCGATAGCGATTACTATGAATTATGTTAATTAGTATTTTGCATTTGTGCCGACATTTGTATTTCCCACGATTTAAAAAAATGCAAGATTCCTTTCGTTATTATGGTTTCTGAAAAATCACAAAGCTCAAAAATCGCTAAGGGTAACACGCGCATTAAACAAAATACTTTGAATTTTTATAATAGTAATTTTTGCTTCAAAACCTTTTAATGTAATTAGAGTTCTAACTCATTTTCATGAGGTCAAAATCACATCATTCTCAGTTGCGATATCTAACATGAATTAGTGAAAGAAGAAAAAGAAAGAAAAAACACGTTATTTTATTTTCTACAAAATCTGATAATCTGGGTGGAAGTTTATTATTTCGCTCGTGGTGTAATTTTTTGTCAAAACTTGTTAACCAGGATTTTTAATGCATTTTTACAGTGACATAAAAATGACGTCAGTCTCATTTGAATTATTGAAAGTAATAAATAAATAATTCTAACTTTGTTAACTATGCTCACAAATGTGTTTAAATCGGTTATTTGAGTAGCTTTCTACCCTCAAAATTGCGAAAAATCGTAAAAAGTTAGAGAACCCGGACGAACAAACAAACAAACATACTTTCACATTTATATAATAGATTGCATGAAAACTTCGATTATTTTTAAAGAAGTGCAGATATGTTAATGTTCTATTTTTTTCATATTTAATGCCTTTTCATTTTTCGAGTTTTAAGAGATGTAGATATTAATGATTTCACTTATTGTTATATTTAATAACTTAAGTGGCAACAATGGATTCCGTTACTACGGAAACTGTAGCAATCTTTAAAATAGAACATGAAATGAATTATTCGTGTTTACTTTGCTAGAACTGCCATATTGGCGTAATTAACGCCACAAATTGATGGTAAATAGCTAAAATGAATCTCTAATTAAACTTAACAACAAATTCAAAAATTTACTTTCAATCCTTACAATATCCACAATTTTTAACGGGCTGAAAAACCATTCTTATTCACCTCCAAAAGCAAAGAAAAAAGAAAAGAATTCCGATTTTATTACACCTTGTTTGGTGGGATTAAAAAAAAAATATCCAAGCATATGCTCATAATATCGACTGATTCCAATCGGGGAATGTAATTAGCAACACAAACGCGAGAACATACTCTATTAAACACAGCGTTACACTATATTTGAATATTTATCGCCAGCTTTGCTAAGAAAGGTAAAGTAGGAATGAACATACATTTTAATTTCTAAAGCAAAAAATTTATTAGACAATATTAGTTATATGCCATTCTAACAGTTACCAGAAAAAGAAATTTCCGTAGCACTGCTTTAACGAATAAGAATCAATGATTTTTTACACATTCGATCGCCAAAGGGCCAACATACATCATTTTGCGAGATCTTTTTCTAGGAATCATTCGAAGCATTGAAATAACGGCAACCAAAATGGGAAATAGTAATCTATCACTCATATGGTTTGATCGCCAAAGTACCATTTAGACTCCATCGCCAAAGCCATTTTAATAGTACAACAGGCATCTACTTGAAAAGGAGCAGCATTTTAAATTATTAACTATGTGTTAATGTATTTTATTCATCGTTAACTATGATGAACAAAATGCGAGAATTTCAATTACCTTAAATTTGGCGGAATTTCCCCTCACTTTAATCAATTTACTTAATTTGGTGAAAATTCTCAAGTTAGATCGTTTAAATTCGCCTTAATAACTGCATTATTTCTGCACTAATCACTGCTAAATAAAAAAAAATAAAGCTAAACTCTAATAAAACCTACACTTGTTTTTAAAAATACTATTTCGGTACGCTCTCAGTAAATTGCGCCAAGCTTAAAACTGTGCAAATCGGTAAAACCTACTACTTTCTCAAAATCGCCAAATCAGCCATTTTTCCCCCTCCAAACTAAAAAATATACATATTAGTCTCGGAAATCTCTCAATCCCTTATTCTTTTACACACAAAAAACATTGAATTCCTGCTCTGATTTCACATGCACGCAATACTTTAATTAAAAATAACTTTGTAAATAATCTAAACAGAAAAAAAAATCATTATTTTTTTATTTTTACTGCAGGAGTCTAAATAATTTAATGAAATAGCCAAACATGGCAACCTCGATGCTTATTTCTCACTTTTTTGACTGCAGGGGTTACAATTGCGGAATTACGGACATCAAAAATTAGCGTTTTTGACGGGTTTTTTATCAATATCTTCTAAAATAATTCGATTTTCGAAATTTAAATTAGCGGAAGACCTTCCTCGGAATTTTCCGAATTTGTGGACACCTCGATCGAAACTCAACTTCCAGCCGTTTCGGAGGAGATGATGTTACACACAGACAGACGCGTACAGATTTTAATAGTATAGAAGAAGCTATGCAAAATATGTCAAACAAATCGTAATAAGAATGGATTAGCAGTCAGACAATTTTTATTATTCAGTAACGCTGTCTCGTACTATCGTCCACTATTTCAGTTTAGGCAAATTTTTGCTCTTAATTAGACTCTCCATTAATATTTCCCTCAGTACACCGATCGGAACATTCACGCACGGGAAGATATTTATTTTGAAGCTGTTTTTGGAAATGGGGAAAAAAAAAGCTACACAACACTACATTTTTCGAATGGGGCATTTATGTCATATGTACAATTTATGAACCATTGATAGGAGGTTGAAATAACGGTATAATTAAAGTCTACCGATTGTTGTTAAATGCTCACAGTCGTCAACAACTCCGAAATATAACAGACCATTTTCTGTTAATAGTAATTATTATCTGAATCTTTTGAACTTATAACGGGATGTCATTAGCACTTAAAAAAAAATACTAAAATAATAAACTGCTTATAAATGTGGTTAGTTATAATCCGAAATTGTTCGCACTTATGTATAGTGTATCGTATGGTACAAAATTGATAGATGTTAAGCTATTATCTTCTAAACCGGAAGTGATGGAAGCAACATAGAAAAGTTCAAATAAAGAGTAGCTTTCAGACATGACAATTTTTTTTACAAGGGATTATATACATAACAAAATTCAAAATTTAATTTCATACGGTCTCTCATTTTCTATCTTTTATATTTCGAAAACTGTTATTCTGCGTATAAGAAAATTAGCTTAAAAAGTCCGACGTGTCTAAGACAAATAGTTAGCGAGATACTTAATCTTAAAAATGAAGTCTTACATCACTTTGCCTGGTATGTTAGTGTCCGTTTTCAGGCGAAAAAAATCTCTACTTTAACGGACCAGCTATAAGTTGATAAAAGTTAAATAACGATCCTTTGTTTGAAAATATTTAAAGTGTTTGTGTCGCCCATTTCCTTCCCCCTGCTTCCACTTTCTGTTTAAGCATAATTTTATCATATGTTTTGCAAATTCATTTCCTTAGTTATAATAACATTTCAAATCGTTTGGTACTTTGTATCACAGACTTTTAATTAATCCATGAATGATTCTATCATTTAATATGTTGATTGTCGAATTGCATTAACTAGATTCTTCAGATATCAAAAAATAAATAAACAACATAATTCAATCTCCATCGCTCTTGTTCCGGTAAAGATCTTATTTTCAATTTAGCGAGTGCCTAGAAGGTAATGTGAAGATTATCTCGGTAATTTGCGGAATAACCTTGGTAATTCGAGAAATAGAACAATTCTTGACACATTAACTGACTACCCTAGTTAATCTGCACATTGCTCAGATAATCTGTAGAAGATTACTGTGATAAAAGTGATGTTACTACATATTTTAAAGATAGTACTTTTGCATTTTCAAAATTATGTTAGAAAATACATATAGCTGTATATAATTTTCGACACATAAGTTATCATTAACAATCTACTACAGGCTTTAGAGTACACAATTATAGTTATTTGTTTCTTAGCAATGCCATCTATATCTAAGGCTGCATAGACACACATATAAGAACATATCTTCGTAAATATTTTTCACTTTTTTCATAAATTACTTTTTTGGGAATAATACCGCTGTTTATATATGCGAAAATTTCATTAATTAATTTTTGCAAAGTATTTTTGTATTACATTTTTGAAAGCTTCATGATTGCCGTTTGCAGGAGATTACTTTACTAAAAGTGTCGTCCCAATATTTTAATGTTAATTATTCGTGCACTTTACATCATTGTATTAAGAAATGCATATACGACTGTATAAACTGTTTGAAGTTATTTGTATCGGTTTCTTTTGCGAACTTTGCAGGATTTTGCAGGAAAAACAACAAGATGTCACTTTTGTATCGAGACATCACACTTTTAGTTACATAGGTGTGTATATATATATAGGTGTGTATATATATATATATATATATATATATATATATTAATAGCAAGCTTCTTGTGTCTAAGTCTGACGAAAAACAAACTGAAGTATAGAATTTTATTTTAAAAATTTTCAAAAAACTGTTATAAAATTAAATAATAAATAAAACGAGTTTGAAATTTAAAGTGTGAGATAGTGAAAGTTTGCGTCGTTAATTATTTTGCGACTAATATTGAATATCTGTTGGCCAGTTATATCGCTAATTTTAAAATTAGGAGCCATACCTAGTAACTCAAATGAGCAATTAATGCTGAAGGATTGCAACGGCACAGTACATCGTGTCATGTATGCTGAAGAGATTCGTCTTCTCTAAGAAGTACTTGATGCAAATTACGATATCATATTTCCAGTACCTGGTACTACTGCAGGCTTTGAACAGGCTTATGGGAGATAGAGTAGAATTTTAGGATTAGCATTACGTTCTGAAATTGGTGTAACTATATCTATCCTGTATAATCCTATATGTAATGGGTGCAAAATCACCAGAAAATGTGAGCTTCAAAAATCTTTAAGAATTTATTGATGTCACTTGCGCGCGATGCTAACAATAAAAGTGTAGCTACGTTGCACCAGTTTTCTCTAGCGACGTGGTTAGATCTCGTAATACTTTTCGTCGTACACAGTAAAAAAATTCAGTAACGTTACATACTTATAGCGGAAAGCATGGGCGCCCATAGTAATTTTTCTAGGGGGGGGGGGGCAAATTTCAAACTTTTAACAAATGTGCTTCTGGTTTTGCCATTTGTATACATCATAAGACATTACCTAAAACTCTAGGGGGGGGGGCAAATGCCCTACCTTGCCCCCCCTTATGGGCGCCCATGGCGGAAAGGTTTCCGAAAGTATAGCGTAACCTACCGATGCTCTACTCGAACTCACGATTTCGGAAACATAACCCATATTTCGGGGTAAAATATTTACGGGGAAAGGAAATCTTTATTTGCGACTTCGCGCGCATGCGCCAAGTGCCAAGATACAGAGGGATAAGAGTGAACGCGTCTTCCCTAATAGCACAGATGGTCACAAAAGAGTCGCTGTGACGTTACAGAGGGTCACAATTGTCACAGGACTGTCACATTGTAACTTGCAGGGCCCGATTATGACCAACAGGGGCCCCGGCATTGATGAGTTTGGGGGTCCCCGTCTATAAAATTTGTTTACTTTTTCATAATATTTTGACATATAAAAGAATATTTCAGAACAACATTTGAAACTGGGGACCCTGGCCAAAGTCCCAATTTGCCCATGCGATAATAAGGGTCTGGTAACTTGTGAGTGATGTAACTCCACTGTGTGGTCACTGCGAAGTTTATTTGTGACCAGTCACCAGGTGACGTCGCCGGATGAATACTTAAATAAAACGGATGAATACTTAAATAAAACAGCACATTATCTCCTGAAAATAATTTATGTGAAAAAAAAAAAAAGATTTAAGATTTTAAATTTGCATTTATTAATTATGGTATTTTCTCTCCATTTATAAAATACTGAAAAAAATTTTAAGTTTCCAAAACAAGCCATACCACAACAGCAGTCAGTTTACTTTTAAAGCATTTCCCGGCAAGAAAATCATAGCGTCGAGGTAAGGTGCTGTCCTATAGGCTCGTTTGTCCAGGGTTCGGTTCTGCGCTCTCCTTCCGTTATAGTTTGGTGCTGCCATCTAGTTTATGTTGCTCGAAACGCTTCATCTAGTGCATGTAATTTTTTTTTTTGAAAAACTCAGAAAGGTTACTCGATAATTCGGAAACCTTTCTGAAATAGACGGAAAGGTTACTCAAAATATACAGAAACGTTACCCATCTTTTCCAGAAACCTTACCTTAAAAAGCAGGAAAAAATGTAAATATTTTTCCGACATATACGGAAACGTTTCTAAATACTTTACCCGATTGGTTCGGAAACGTTTCCGTAATTTTGAACTATAAGAGCTGCCCCATTTTTTGGGATAACGTTTCCGAATTTTTTTTTTTTTACCGTGAGCGTTTGCATTATGTATTTGCGCGAATGGAAAAGTGAAGTGCACTGATACACTTTTTTGTGTATTTGGTTACCTTTAAGAGCAGTCATTCAGCTATGAAAATCGCAGAAATAAGGTTGGAATGTTCTTGGAAGAAGTGCTTGGTTTTGGGGGGCCGATGACAATAAGTTACAGATATAAAGCCGCAATGGCGAAGCCAGGGAATAGCCGATGCAGCTGCAGCTACCCCCGAAATGAGTAAACGTAGGATAAGGAGAAAATTACGTATTTGTGGATAAATTCGAAAGCTCCACTCGATATCCCCATGGTACATTGGAAAATTCTTGTGAAATATGAGGTTCAGGTACGGACCCAGACCAGATTGAAAAACCTTTTCTAATGTGTTTTTCCATCTGCAAGCATTTTGAACTCGATTTCTGATTTTTTTTTTATCCTCGTTTTTCTTTAACTATTTTTTATGCGAATACTTTTAGACAAAATAAAGGGGGAACATCCGCCCCTCGAAAGAAAAGGTATATCGATTTTTATAAGTTATATATTTTGAATTCTCAGTCACCCCCGAAAAAAAAATTCCTGGCTACGGTACTGTAAAGCTGTGCTGTTATCGTCTCTGACTTTCCCTACAATGAGTGTACTTCGTCATATTCGTCAATGAGTGTACTTCGTCTGATTTAAGCAGTGCAGCGGCTCAAGGCACAGTTACATGTTTTACTGACCATCGGTCTCCTGATAGTGAGTCAGGAGGACCATCAGCGCTTGCCTAAAAAAAATAAATAAATAAAAAAATGAAAGGAAAAATTTTTAATGAATAATTTTATAATTCCACATCGAAGAAAGTATTCATAGGCGACAGATTTTTATTGTCTTATGATGAAAAGGTTTATTATATATCAAAAGATTCCTTTCACTCTCTGATGTATGGCTTTGTGAAGTCAAAAAAAAAAAAATGTGGTCCAAGGCAATTCAATAAGCTGCTTAGGCGTTTGCAGGAGTCTGGTTTGTCTCAAAAAGCTTTTAACGATCTAAAATTCCTTTGACAATTTTACGTGAAAAACATCTGGCCTGATGGAACCACGGAATCTGCAGAGTCCCGAAAAATATTAATTAGTGACATATCAGGAGCATTTTACATTTTATTATTTGGATCATTTTCAACGTTTTTCACACTCGTTGGAGAAATTTTAATGTACAAGCATATTTCTCGGAGAAAAAGCATTTTTTCGAGACTTTTGTTCACTGTTGTGATAATTAATATTTCACTAGTTTCGGTATCTATCTATCTAGCCAGGATTTTATACAGCTTTAGATGAGTTTCTTCTAAAGCATTTCACTAAAACCTCGTTATAGTATCAGAAAATTTGCCTTATGATTTCTGAAAATAGTATTCTATAAAAAAAAATTTTTTTAACTGCCAACTTTTGTATTTTATGACTAAAACTGCATGTGTGATTTAAATATTCACTACCGTATTAGCCCGAATAGAAGGCCATATATTTTGACTGATCATTTCCCGTTGAAAACCTGACTTGCGCTCAATTCGAGGTCAAAATGTAGGATTTTTCTAATTATCTTGGGGGGAAATTTCAGGGTTGCGTTGTATTCGGGCTAATACGGTGGATACGCATGGAATAGAATAAGTGAATTCTAGGACTTTGAGAATATTTGTTATTGTTTAATATATCTATAGAACCCACTCAATCTTTAAAGAACACAGTTTACTAGAATTTGTCATCTGTTTATGTTGATATATATCCCCTATCAGCGGAGTAATTCATTTTTATTTTTCCCTTTTTACTCAATATGTATTTAACCCCTTCTTGGTCGGATTTCTTTTCGAATTCCAGAGCCCCATTTTTTTTTCTTTTTCGGAGTTGCCAAATTTACGGAATTCAACTAATCACTTTCTGGAAACAATCTTTTTCATTTTGAAATAGTATCTAAATTATATCCATTTGCAAATTATTTTTATGTTTACCGTGTGAAGACAAAAATAAAACTCACCTGGTGAAAGTGGCAGAAGAGGTATTTTTTTTATTTTTGGAGGCCCAGTTAAAAGATAAAGAACGAAAACCTTATTCTATCTAAATACACTGTAAAAAAAATTCGGAAATGTTACCCCAAAATATGGGGCAGCTCTTGTACTTTAAAATTGCAGAAACGTTTCCGAACCATTCGGGTAAAGTATTTAGAAACGTTTCTGCATATTTCCGGAAAATATTTACATATTTTCCTGCTTTTTAGGTAAGGTTTCTGGAAAATATGTGTAACGTTTCTGTATATTTTGGTAAAATATTGAGTAACCTTTCGGTTTATTTCACAAAGGTTTCCGAATTAACGAGTAACCTTTCTGTGTTTTTCAGAAACCTCTCCGTTTATTTCACAAAGGTTTCCGAATTAACAAATAACGTTTCTGTGCTTTTCAGAAACCTCTCCGTTTGTTTCAGAAAGGTTTCCGAATTAACGAGTAACGTTTCTGTGTTTTTTAGAAACCTCTCCGTCCATTTCACAAAGGTTCCCAAATTAACGAGTAACATGCACTAGATGGCAGCACCAAACTCTCACGGAAGGAGTGCTCAGTACCAGTATCGAACCCTCGATGTACTCGTTCATAGGCCAGCACGTCACCTCAGCGCTGTGATCGTCTTGCTTTAAAAGTAAACTGACTGCTGCAAAAGTTAGTTCTGGCTTGGCTTGTTTTGGACACTTAGAATTTTTTGGAGTATTTTATAAATGGAGGGAAAATACCATAATTAATAAATATAAATTAAAAATCTTAAACTTTTTACCGCATAAATTATTTTCAGGAGATAATGTGCTGTTTTATTTAAGTATTCATCCGTTTTATTTAAGTATTCATCCGTTTTATTTAAGTATTCATCCGTCGACGTCACCTGGTGACTGGTCACAAATGAACTTCACAGTGGCCACACAGTGGAGTCACATCACTCACAAGTCACAGTGTGACTATTATGTGACAGTCCTGTGACAACTGTGACCCTCTGTGACGTCACAGCGACTCTTGTGACCATTTGTGCTATTAGGGAAGACGCGTTCACTCTTTTCCCTATGTCTCTTGGCACTTGGTGCATGCGCTCGAAGTCCCAAGTGAAGATTTCCTTTCCCCGTAAAATTTACGCCGAAATGTGGGTTATGTTTCCGAAATCGTTAGTTCGAGTAGAGCATCGGTAGGTTACGCTATACTTTCGGAAACCTTTCTGCTGTAAGTATGTAACGTTTCTGAATTTTTTTACAGTGTAGAACGCACATTAAAGACACGCTACTTTTACGCTAGTTACGGCATTTTTTAAACCTCGAAAAAAACAAAAAACTCCCAGCATTCCTAACTAATAGCTTGATCATTATCGATACCTACATATTTATGAAAACACGTTACTTTTTTTAGCATAATTTAACAGTCCATATCATTACAGCCCCACTGAGAGTCAACTTATTTTCTGTCGGAAATTTATGTTTAATCCTAAAATAATTATAAGTACCTGTATTTGAATAAAAGCACCAGAAGATTAAAATACTTAATATATATATATACATATATATATACATATATATATATATATACACACACATATACATATATGTATATATATACGTATATATATATACTTCTCATTAATAGCACTAGGATTAAGCACCGTGTTCCAAACTAGATATCACGAAAGCCCGGCTTTGAGCTGCGTAAAATTGAAGCAGAAATACCTTAGTGCAGAGGGCTACTCTTACATCAACGTACAGCTATTTAAGCGTACATTGTAGGTACTTCCAAGCGATAACGCATTATGTTATGAAAGAATATATTTCCTGCATTTTAGACAAAAATTATTCACAGAATGTGGTTGATTATATTCACTAACGATTTGCAACTCTTTGTCAGCGTACGGTTTCAACAGTACGAATTATGTGACATGCGACTAGAAGGGGCTAATTTCAAAATACCTGTTAGGAAATATTCACAAATTTAAGTGGATGAGCTGTACGATGTTAGAACGAAACTGCCGGTCCGGTCCGATTCCAGTCTTCTTTCCGAAGTGACTGGTCGCTAGAGCCCTCAACTTCGCTCATAAGGCATTGTATTAAGCGGAAATTATGTCCATACCAATCAGCATTAGATACATAAATATGGGGGAGCCAATACCAGATTACTACATAACTATAATTCTAGTAGAAAGTCATTCTGTATGTGCAAAAGTAAATTGATTCCAAATGATAAATATTTTTTAACGTATTTAGAAAAAAATATGGGACTTGGACGTCATCACTGCGCCTACATCTAAAAGTTTTATCTTCACAAAATAAAACTATTAAAAATTTTTGGTGAATGCTACGAATATTAGAAAATACCTTAAATTAAACATTAAAATTAAAATACTTTTCTGATACGAAATTTTTCAGCATGACCCACTTCCTTATCATATTATCTAATTAGTCATGATTAAAACTGCCATTTGTCGTAAAATTATATATTTTTTTATCTCAAATTATTAAAATATTGCTATTCATGGTTAAACTCACCAGAAATTTTTAATAGTTTTATTTTACGAAGGTTATAATTTTAAATGTAGGTTCATTGACGACGTCAAAGCTTGATGACACAGGAGTTATAAGGCTTTCTATATCTAGGAAGTCTTGCTATGAATCGATCTCTCATAATTCAAATATTGCTTTAAGGAGGGACATCTTAGTAAAATCTTACCCCATACTGTCACAGAGTCGTAAAGAATAGGCCATTTTGTACAACCCTACAAGTGGCATATTACATTCATAGTTGCCAACTCTTCCGGATCTTCTGGGAGATTTTCTACTACTAATTTTTATTCTGTGTTTTGATCTTTAAATAAATCCAAAATTTTTATGTAAAATAAAACGGTTTTAAAATTGTGGTGGAAAATATTCTGGAAGAGTAGGTAGCTATGTACAGTACATTGATGCCAACTTTAACGCTTGTTCTCAAATTTTTTTTTTCTGCTTTTCATTTTTCTCCGGGCTTCTCATAAAAAAATTCGGAGCATTTTGTAAAATAAAACTATACGAAAGTTTTGGTAGAAAATCTTCCAAAACAAAAAATTATGAAAGTTGGCAGTTATGTTAACATCATTTTCTTTTTCGAATCAGAGAAAATTCCAAACGATAATGTGCAGTAATTTAAAAAATACTTCGATTCATTTTAATTCTTTTGAGGACTGAACAAGCCGACCTGTGAGTATTACAAAAGAGATATTCGAACATGCAGATAAAAGGATGGTATTCGCGGCTTATGAAATTTGTTGCTCGATGAGAATTTTGTTGAAACAGGCAAAAGCAAATTTCCATGTATTTCTTATGAAGAGATATAGAACTTACAGTGCGTATAGTCAGCACCATCTAGAGCCGAGAGCTTCAACGCTTTACGTTCAGCTCTAACCTACACCTAACTCATCCTAATTTATAGTTACGCTGATCCCTGACTCACGCTAATTGTTCAGGGCAACCTGCACCAAGATAAAACTTTTACCCCCATTAATCCAAGATTAAAAAAGTTCAAAAAGATTAAAAAGCGCAACAAGCGTTATAACATCTGCACCATTTGTACCATCCGCTTAAAATTTTTCATACTTATGTATAAAAATATAGAAAACTATCTGCAATACTTTAAAAGTCTGAAAATCCACCCATTCCCGCATTTTTAGGCATTTTGTTTTATTATTTTAAGTTCCATTTTATTTTTGAGAATCAAAAAAGTTAATCATTTGCGTGACAAAATTGTGCTCTACCGGGGCTGCTTGTGCACTCCGAAAGAGGCCTACGGACGTTTCCTCATTGGTTAGATTCGGCGGATAGAAAACGTTTTAAGTGCTGGAACCAATAAGTGAGCATACGTAGGCCTCTTTGGATGATTCATCGGAGTGCACAGGCAGGACCGGTAGAATCCTGAGCGCCCCCGGCGCTGCAGGTGACAATGCCGTCATATTTGAAGTAACAGCATCAGGCTTTGAAGGGAAAGTTGCAATTTCAGTTCGTTTTAAACAGTTTTTTCAGATAACGTAGCTTTTTTTTTTTTCATTAAAATGATCATTTATTTGAAGCATTGATATGAGAGGGGTTGTATACAAAACGAAATCGGTCTAATGCGAAAAGTTTCAAGAGCATGAAATTCGATTTGAGAATATATATATTAAAAATTGAATATGAAGTTATTTATTTTAAGTGGACAAAGATTAAATATATTGAGTGTAGATACATATTCGACAAAGCAAACGGTCGCTAGACTTTTCTAGCGACCATCTTGTGGCTATCCAGGCTAGTATATCCAGGCTAGCGGCGGGTCAACACCTTATTGAACTTGTTACTGTAACTCTGAAATAAATTATTAAATTGTTCTGAAATTTTAATCATTTACTATTCTGTACATTGTCTTCCTATCCACCAATTTTCGTCTCAATCGGGCACCTCCTTCTTGGTGTGTCGATTTATTTGTTATAGAGTGTAGTTTTAATAATTAAGGGACTTCAGATTCCTTGACTGGTGCGTTTATTGCTAATTTGTTCACTTTAGTTTTCATCTAGTTCTTTTGGGAGCGTTAAAACTTGTGCAAAACTCCTAGAGACCTATGACTGCAAAGCTAGCCAAAGTGCGGCGATTTTTTAGGTCGGCGGGAGTGGGGGCATTAAAATAGGAATCAACTCTTTCTTGTTCCATAAAGCACATCTTTGGAATCAAAATCTGTCTTAAAATCGCTTACTACAAAAGTTTTACAATCTTCGCCAAGCATATTCCAACTATCTTCTGCCATTTTAAATACTGTTTGGAATAGGGATCATAAACCATAAGTGCTCCGTATTCGTCTTTCTTTTTAAATAAAACGGATTTTTGGAACCGAAATCTATCTTAAAATCACCTACTAAAACTGTTTTGCAACCTTCGCCAAGCATATTCCAACTATTCTCTGCCATTTTAAATACTGTTTGGGATGGGCATCATCATGATCCATGACTGTATTGTATTTGTCTTTGTCTTCTCTGTTCCATAAAACACTTCTTAGGAATTGAAATCTATATTATAATGGTTTTATGTATGGAGTGGGTGGTTTTATGTATATCACCTTGTTGTTCTTTTGAAATTGGCTAAAAATCTAACTTTCCTCTCATTTTCAACCTTGTTTTACACAAAAAATTTTAATAGAGTTTAAATTCAAAGTACTATGATTAATTAAAACAAAACAAATTATATTAAAAGTAAAATTTTTCTCTTAATTAGAAACATCTGTGTAACAAAAAAAAAAAAAAAAAAAGCTAGAGATTTTCTAATTTATTTTCAACTGTTTCTTAGTAGCTCAAGTCCACGCAAGTGAGATATTATGAAATGCAGAGCACTCGCAGGTCTTTAAGTATCGAGTGTGATGGCGATGTTTGCATACAAACAGAGAACAATTCACCAACGGATACATTTTTCTTCCCAAAAATGACGCAGAATCTTTAAAATCTTCTATGTAATGCAATTTAGGGTTTCGCATGGCGTGAACTATGATGTTTATACTAGCTGGAAGTCATTAATCAAAACACAATTACGTTAAAATTTTCATCCTTATTTTATTATATTTTTTTTATCATTGGTTTGAAGGACTGCGGTTAGAAAGAATAATTAAGTTTATATTTCTTATTCTCTAGCCACTAGGAACCTAATTAATCACTGTCAACATTTATACGATAAGCTGTGCAAAATATGTGAAAATAAATTGCAATAAGAATAGATTAGTAGTCAGACAATTTTTATTATTCAGTAACATTGCCTCGTACTATCGTCTATTGTTTCAGTTTTTGACAAGTTTATGTTCTTAATTACACCCCCCATTAACATTTTCCTTAGTACGCCGATAGGAACATTCACGCATGGGGAGCTTTTCATTTTGAAGCTGTTCTTGGAAAGAGAAAAAAAAAGTTACACCCATTTTTCGAATGGGGCAGTTATATCATATGTGCAAGCTATAAACCATTTATGGACAGTCGAAATAACGGCACAATTAAAACACCTCCAAAATATAACAGACCATTTTCTGTTAATAGTAATAATTATGTTAGAATGTAAGGAAACTTTTGAATTTCTCATGTATTGTCATTAACATTTTTTAAAAAATACTAAAATAATATACTGCTTAAAAGAATGGTTAATTATATTCCGAAATTGTTCGCACCTATGTATACTGTACTGTGTGATACAAAATAGATGTTAAGCTATTCCCACACAGCACAAAGATATCCATTGGTTATCTATAAGGAATCCGAATTGGATAATGGGTAGATCTATTAGAAGTCCAAGATCCTCCAGATAACATAAAATGGACCTGTTTAAGAGATTTGAGGTGTGATCTCTGTAAGGACTAGACAACATGTATAATATCCACGATGTCTGCAAGAAATCTATATCCAAAGTAGTATAGATATTAATTGGACTTCCAAAATATCCAAGATTTCTCGGGGGGAAACGTGAATTGTTACTTCATAGCCACAACTTTTTTTGCCTACTGAGAATTCTTTCTCCATTCTGTGAATTTTGATGCTGCCATCTATTGTTTATTATCATACACAAGAGCTTCAAGTTACTTTTAAACTGAAGGCTATTTTCTCCGGCTGGTTTCGAACCATAGATCCAAGGTGTGAAAGTCGAGCGTTCTAACCACCAGGCAGACTCTACCCGCGGTGAGAAGACTAAAGTTTGAAGTAATTGTTGCTTCAGTTTCGGAATGAAAACACTTTTATGTATCTAAATAAATAAAATTAGAATTTGCCATACACTACTTGGTATCACAGAATTTTGCGTTTTCCCAGTACAACCGTACAACCCCAGTAAAACCGTAAAAAAGAGAGAAAAAGTTTGTCTGCACATCACGTGAAATTGACTGAAGCGAATGAAATAAAATTTGGTGACATGATAGGCGGTCACTCAAACTGTAGAAGTCGAACTTTTTAAAAATTCATTAGATTTTGAGATTTTCTGAAAATCCTTTCAAACTGCACATTTTTTTTTTTCGCACATCACGTAATAACGACTAAATGAAATTTGGTGACATGATCACTGACCTCAAGCTATAGGCATTGGATTTAAAAGAATTTCATACTAGATTTTGCGATTTTTCTGAAAATCCTTTGAAACTGCGTAAATTTTTGTTTCAGTAGCCATCCAATCTTCTGCGTAATAAAGATGTCTACAAATGCATCTCTTATGGATGTTATACACGGACATCCAATAGATTTGTAGCTTTGGATGGCAATTAAATATCTATGGGACATCTATTTCATTAGCTATATTAGATGTCTACTGATGGATTTTATCTGGATGTCAAATACATTTACAATAGATATCCGGTTTCGAATGACTATTAGATATCTAAAGCTCTCTAAGGATATCTTATAGAGGTAGCCATTTAGGTGTCCTATAGATATATATATATTTATTTATCCGCAGATAAATATCCTTTAAATGTCCTGGGTATTATAGATCAGTTTGGATATCTATTGGACCTGATTTGGACATAGTGTGCTGTGTGGGTTATCTTCTAAACCGAAAGGGATAAAGCATACGTCGAAAAGTTCCTCAAATAAAGCATACCATTCAAATGCTTTTGTTTTATCCTTTTAACAGTACTTTTCAGTATTACGATCTCAGTTATTTAGCGCAAAACAAATACTGTGTCATGTAAAAGAATAGAAAATAATAATAATCCTACGTTATTTTCCGTAATTTTAGAAAATGTGAAATTAGTGCACATTTATGGTATTTCTCTCGCATAGCTTGACACAAAAGATGGATTGCTGAGAGGTGAAAAAAAAATACAAGTGCAAAATACAAAACGCCTTTGTCTCCAAGAAAACGTGCCATGGTGTACGTGATCTATCATCATTAAGGTTTATTTCGGGCAATAAAAGAGAAATCGCCTACACATGTGGAGGATTTTTTTTTTTAAAGATTTAGGCATAATTTTAATGCATGGTATGCGATCATCTACGGTATGATAGTACGTATTGTTTGTGAAACAATCCTGACTTCAAATCTTACAGATATTTGGGAAGCAAGAAGTTATTATTTTGTCACTCATATACGCATAATCACTTTTTCAAAAAACCTTCCAATTTGAACAGTTTATAATAGCGTATTTCGGTTTGTTTGCCTGTACTCTTAACAAAATCATCTGGACAAGATGACGATTCGAGAGGGAGTCATCTAGATGTGGGCGAAGTTAATACAAAAGTTAACTCCGTTTTGCTACTCAAAAAATTAACTTCAATAATTATTAATGCGTTAACTTTTCAAAACTTAGTTAAGTTGTTTGTAAAGAGTTAACCACTTAAAAGTTGTATTGCTGTTCAAGCGTTACCTTATCTGCCAATTATTAGAAGCCTGTATAGAAGAAGGTTAGCTTTGGCACACAAGTAAATAAAACAAACAGCTTAGTTAGGTTAAGAATTAGATACAATACAGGCATAACTGCCGACGTAAATGGAATAAAATTGACCACTTTTTTTAGAAGCAATTTGTTTGAATATTTTTCTAAAATAGTGCTGAAACCAATGTAAAGCTCAGAAAATTCATTATTTTTTAGCACAGAAATTACTGATTACAAAGAGCGGTTGATTAAGTTCCGCACACAGACTTTAAAGAAGGAAACACAGAAACATACGCTCCTAGTTAAAATAAGTAATAATCTATTATTGATCATGATTTTGCGCTGGGGGAAATTTCCCTTTATAAATATTGCATATTAAAAGTGCCATTCTTCAGCGATAATCGATTCCCCAGTAAAATATCTTTCTATACGGAAAAGACGTTCAACTGCTGTACTAAACGGAAAAGCAATGTTATTTATGATAAACAATTTCATTAAAACTGTTTGACCTAGAAATACAATATACATAACTGCCAATTTAGCCACTTTGTGGCTAGATCTGGCCTACCCGCAATTCCGAAATATTTTGCAAATCGCAAATGTGAGACAAAATGACTCAAAAAACAATGACTCAACTTGCAGACAGGTATATTTCTGCAGCACAAGCACTTAAAAGTGAACGCCAATGATTAATTTAGCTCGTTTCCTCAGCTGGAAAACATTTGTAGTCATTTCTATCCTCTTCAGATATTATTTCACCGGCAGAGTTCTTAGTACTGCGTTTACCGTTCTTTGGGAATTTTACGTAACACATATTTTCTCCACTCACACTACAGTACTTCCAAATTTAAATATGAAAAGCAGAAGTCTTGTATAATTGTGGTGGGTAATCTTCTGAAAACAATTTAAAACGTTAAAGTTGGCAGCTATGAATATATGTAACAGTGTCGTTTCTCTTTGAGTTCCCTCATGTTCTTACCAGATTCTAAACATGGTTTCTCAGAAATTAAAGGTCTTTGATAATAGAAGATGCTTTTCTTTGCTACACACGTAAATAAAAATAGTAGTTTAGTAAGATTAGGTATTTGCTACTTTTAGAAAGAAAACACTGAAAGGTATGCACAAAATCTCGCCAGTAACACTAACTGTTAAATTTAACAGAAGTTAAGAAAATAACTTTATATTTGCTGTAAAAGCACTTATTTTCGAGAGCAATAAATTTCCGCGAAAATGAAGTTATCGGTGATTTCACGAGTTAAAAATTTCGCGAATTTTATATGAATCGAACCGAAAGCTGAAAAATTCCGAAAATACCCAAGTTTAGAAGCCCTTTTGTGTAATAAATTTTAAGAAACTTCCTTGTGTTCTAAAAGTTCATCCCCTCCCCATTTTGAATGGCTTCAAAGAAGCCGATATAAATATTGTAAGTGAATGAACTGCATTCTATTAGTTGCATTATTGCTTTATATTCAAGAAATAGTTGTAGTTGTATGAAAGAAAGTTGCTAAAAAGGAATTTGTATCTGTGCCATGAAGCATTAAATTTTAGTCAGTCAAAAATTCCGGATTTTTTATTATTATTTGAAGCGAAAAAAAAAAATTATTTTGCGAGGATTTAATTTTTGCGATTACGATGGTCTCCCGAAAATTAAGAAAAAACACTGGTAGTCTTTTCAAACATTTATAACTAGTTAAGTTTTATAAATGGAATTTATATGTGTTCGGAATATTTCATACCACTATTTTGTTTCAGATGATTTGAAATTAAAACAAATCCAAATTGAATTCTTAGTTGCAGTGGAAAATTTAAAATGCAGACATTGACCGTTATGCTTAATGTGCAGATTTTCGATTGTAGCTGGTTTCCTTTATTTACTTGTACTGTAAGTACTGTTTTCAGTTATTGGTAGTATATGTGCAAGCAAAACAATTAGGTTGCAGAGTGATCTATAGCACCACCTCCTACATACTTAGAAGGCCTGAGAACAGAAGCTTTTTCATTATTGACTAGGCCTTCTAAGATGACATCATCATAGTTTTGATTTCACAAAGTAAATCTACTTAAAATTTCTGGTGAATTATACAAATTTTAAAATATCTTAAGTTAAAAATACCTTTCTGATAAAAAATTATTTATTATGATCTATTTCTGTATCATATTATATAATTAGTGATAGTTAAAATTTCTTATTTGTCGTAAAATTAAATTTTCTATCTTAAATCATTAAAATGTTTTATTCGGGAGTAAATTCGCCACAAACTCTGAATAGTTTTCTGAGTTCGAGAAAATAAATGTGTGTGTGTGTTTACGTCATTTTAGTGGACCTAGTGAAGACGTAAAAGTTTCTGTTCTCAGGCCTTCTATATCTAGGAGGTGGTGTTTATAGCCGCATGTTTTTTGGCGTAAATGGTCTCTCAAAAACTGACTGCTGTGATTAACAATCAAAGTGAAATAAAAACTATACAACTGAAAAAAAGACGACTCTCTTCCGCATTCTATTCCATAATTTTCACGAAACTCGACAAAACAATATACACTTCGATAGCTTGACATGAAAGATGGATTACGGAAAAAGAAAAAAGTAAAAGCGAAAACAACAAAACTCTTTTGTCCAAGAAAACGAGACTCGGTACACGTGATCTATCATCATTAAGGCTTATTTAAGGCAATAAAGAGGGATCGCCTGGGCACGTGGAGGCATATTTTCTGGATTTTTGGGTATAATTTTATGGATTGCATGTGATTGCTTTGGCTTTTCACCCGCAGCTTCGTTTGGACCGGTTTATGGAAAAATCCTGCGCTCGATTTTTTTTTTTTTCAAATCATTTCAAATACAAAGATTATTAATTCGTTTAACATCTACATATGCTTATTATTACAATCTAAAAAGTGCTTTCTTTAGGTTAAATTAAAAAAATTAAAATCTGTAACACTTCCATATTTTGAATACGCCTTAAAGTGCTAGATATTAAAAGCGTATCATAATCCATGCGTCATTCCTATTTTTCTTCCATATTCCAATAAGATGGAAAGTGAATCATTATGCATGAGTGTGCCGTGTTTTTCTTTTTTGTTCCATAAAACACATCTTTGGAATAGAAATCTATCTTAAAATCCCCTACTAAAACTGTTTTACAATGTTCGTGAAGCATATTCCAACTATACTTCACCATTTTAAATACTGTTTGGAATGTGCACCATAATCCATGTGTGTGCCATGTTTGTCTTTCTTGCTCCATAAAACACATCTTTGGAATCGAAATCTATCTTAAAATCGCTTACAAAAGCTGTTTTACAATCTTGATTCGCTAAACATTTTCAAACTATACTTCACTATTTTATATACTGTTTGGAATGAGCTTCATAATCTATGAGTGTGCCGTACTTGCCTTTCTTGTTCCATAAAATACATCTTTGGAATCAAAATCTATCTTACAATCACCTACTAAAACTTTTGTACAAGCATATTTTAACTATACTTCGCCATTTAAAGTACTGTTTGGAATGAGCATCACAATTCATGAGTGTGATGTGTTTGTCTTTCTCGTTCCACAAACACTTCTTCAGGATTGAAATCTATATTGAAATTGCCTACCAAAACCGTTTAAAATTCTTCGTCAGGAATATTCTAATTATACTTCACCTCTATAAATACCATTTGCAAAGTTTATCGTAATCTATGAGTATAGCGTATTTGTCTTTGCTACATAAAACGCTTCTTCGGAGTTGAAATCTATAGTAAAAACTTTTGCCAGGTTCTAGCCAAATTTGGAAGATATCGCCAAGCTTAGTTCGGTTTTGAAGGCATTGTTTGGCCCCAAAACTTGGCGATCCGTTATCAAAAATCGCAAAGCCTGTGCAACTTTCAACATTTTATCCCCCTCCCCTTTCCGCGTTATCTGGCAAACATATTTGGAAAAAGCATCGGCGCGACAAATTGTGTCGACGCTAAAAAACGTGCTCGGTTTTAAAAGCACTGGTAGTGCTAAAAAGTAAAGGTAGTTTCTTTTGTTGGAACTGCCGCAAACTATATTGACGAAGGATTATTTAGCATTTAGTTACTTGTAAGGTGCTTATTAAAAAGGGTGAATATAACAAAAACTTTTAATATACACGCAACATTTATTAATACGGTATATTGTGCCTTAATCCATAGTATCGTAGCAAATCTTCTGCAATTCAAATTCTCTCTTCATAGTTCAGCAGCAGAAAATTGTGTCTTTATTTTACTGTCCTGAAAAGCGTGAAACTGTGTTAATTCGATGACTTATTTAGAATCGCTCAAACTGTGAATGTGGCGTGAATTGTGGGGCAGCGTTTATCAAATTTATCAAACTCAAGCGGTTTTTAGCACCAGAGTGCTATTAATTTCAACCTTGCTTTTTGTGTAGACAGGATTTTGGTACAAATTTTCGCGTCGAGTCACTTTTGAAATGTGTTCGCCAGATAATGTGGAAAGGGGGGGGGGGGCGTTAATAAACTGTTGAAAGTAGCACAAGGTTTGCAATTTTTGATAACTAATCGCTAAATTTGGCGCCAAAACGCGACAATTTATTATAAATATATTTCGAGTATAGTTAGAAAACGCCTGGCGAATATTGTAAAATAGTTTTAATAGGCGATTTTAATATAGATTTTAATTCCGAAGAAGTGTTTTATAGAACAGAGAAGACAAATGCGGTACACTCATAGATTATGATACACTTTCCAAATGGTATTTATAAAGGTGAAGTATGGTTTGACTATGCCTGGCGAAAATTGTTAAACAGTTTTGGTGGGCGATTTCTATGTAGATTTCTATTCCGAAGAAGTGTTTTATGGAACAAGGAAGGAAAACACGGTACACTCATGGATTATGATGCCCATTCCAAACAGTATTTAAAATGTCTTGTCTGTAGAATGTAGTTGGAATATGCCTTCAGAAGATTGTAAAACAGTTTCAGTAGTTGATTTTAAGATATATTTCGATTCCAAAGATGTGTTTTACGGTACAAGTAAGAGTTGATTCCTATTTTAACGCCCCCGCTCTCGGAAACCTAAAAAATCCCTCACTTTGGCGAGCTTTGCAGTCATGGGTCTCTAGGACATATGGACAAGTTTCAACGCTCCCAAAAGAACTATATGAAAACAAAAGTGAACAAATTAGTGATAAACACACCTGTTAAGGAATTTGAACACACTTAATTATTAAAACTACATTAATTGGCAACCCAAAATAAATAAAAATGTAACGGAATGCTTTACTTACTGTTGTGCTAAATCGCCATTTTAATTCTAAATTACGATTGCCACATAAATATAAAAATTCGTCGTAGTACCTCCATATATTTAATGATCGCCACCTTGGTGAGAGTCAGGGCGTTAAAGTAGAGATCAACCCAAGAAAGCCAAACACGGCACACTCATGGATTATGATGCACATACCAAATAGTATTTAAAATGGTCAAGTACATTTGGAATATGCTTTGCGAAGTTTGTAAAACGGTTTTAGAATACATGTTCCAATACAACAACAACAACAACATGTTGTTCCAAATCGCCATTTTAATTCTAAATTACGATTGCCACATAAATACAAAAAATCGTCATGGTAACTGCAAAACATCGTAATGTTTAACTATCGCCACCTTGCCGAGAGTCGGGGCGTTAAATAAGGAATCACCCCAGAAAGAGAAACACGGCACACTCATGGATTCTGATGGACATTCGAAACAATATTTAAGACGGTGAAGTATAGTTGTAATATACTTGGCAACGATAGTAAAATGGTTTTAATAGGCGATTTTAAGATAGATTTCGATTCCAAAGATGGGCTTTATGAAACAAGGAAGAAAAATACGGCACAGTTATGAATAATGATACCTCTCCAAGTTAATGGAATAACGTAGAAAAATAGTTGCGACGCATAAACCATGATACGCTTTTAATATATAGCACTTTGGTGCGTATTTAAAATCTGAAAGTGTTTCAGATTTTTTTTTAATTTATGATCTCACGCTTTTGACTGTCTTATAAAAATTTCGCGAAACTCGTCGAATTCAAATTTGGCTGGATGGTAACTGTCAAGTTTGACAGTTCCCAGCCAAATTTGAAAGATATCGATAAGCTTGAATCGGTTATGAAGACATTTATCGGCACTGACTTCAGTCAGCATACATTAAACTGTATCGGCCACCTTATTCAGAAAAAATTAAAATTTTACTCCGCTACAGACCACTAAATTTCTTGTTTCTTGGAAAAGTGGCTGCGCCCATCTGAATCATCTGCACGCCTTAAATCAGTTTTCGAAGTTCTCGTTTCGCTGAATTTTTTTATTATTGGTTTTAACTTCCAAAGAATTCTGCTCATGAAGTTCGAGAAAAGTTCGAGAAATGTTATTATTAGTATTATTTTAATACTGGCTGCGTGCCCGTTCTTCGCACGATAGGGAACGAATATTTTCCTAAAATATAATCGTAGCTGTGCAAAAACAAAATCTAATAAAAAAAAAGTTCAAGTAGTCCCTTTGTTGAAACTACCGCGGGATATATTAACGAAACGCATTGCATTTAACGAATTGCAAGTCGATCGCGCGCGTTGAAAAATGATGAATAGAACACTTTCACGAAATATTTATTAACGTGAAATACTGTGCTTTAATCTACATTAACCTAACAAATCTACTGTTACTACCTATTAATTATATTAATATTATCTTCTTCGTTTCTCCATCTTTAATACTCAATCTAAAAAAACAGATTAGATATTTTAAACTAATGGTGCCGTTCTACTTTTTGATGATTCGTTCGAATTTATAGCATTGCCATTTAAACAGCTCTCCATATATTTTTAAGCATAATTCTTGTCAGATTGAAGTATTTAGCACCGCAAAATATTTCATCTCGACATGGTGGAAAATAGCCAACCTGTCCCAATTTAAATATTTACCTCCATGGCTGTCTCGTGTAAAACATCAAAATGTATAACCTCGCGGAACTCTTTAGAATTGCTAAAATTGCGAATAGGACACTAAATTGTGTTGCAGAGTTTACAAATTTCCGGTAACTTTTAATTTATGACATCACGTTCTGACCTCGAGTAGTTGAGTCTGGTTATTTATCGCAGTAGTTTTCAAACGGAGTAATATTGAACCATACGACGTTAAAAAACTCTCACTTGCAACAGAACTTATTAAAGTTAATTTGAGATATGTTGGGTTTATTCCTAGCTAATCGGTATTTTAGATATTTTCCGGAGCTATTTTGCTAATGATGCTACTTTTGTGCAAGAGCTTGCTAAGTTCCTGGAATTCAACAACAACAAAAAAGCATATCTAATATTTATAAATATATATATATATATATATGTAATAATAAAATAAACTTTGCTAATTTAACCTAATTTAATTTAATGTTATTTGAAAAATCCTTCTTTAATCTTTTACTCTTACTGTAAAGTTTGTTTCTCGGCCATACAATTATTACGCTCGGAGACGTTTTTTGAAGTTCCATAAGGAGAAAATTGTTTATTCAGCAGTATTCTCGGTTTTCTGTGGTTTTCATTACTACGTGCTTTTAGAACTCCTGGGTAAGCAGGTGTTTCTCATTTCTTGATTGACAATCTAGTTAACTAATTACATTTGAGAGTAACGCCTTCGTGATCGTGCTGCACCATGCCAGCAGGTGTAGTAACTAAGAAGTATTTAAGCAAGAGCACGGAAATTTCGAGAGCTTCGTCTTAACTTCGCGCTTAGCTTTTTAGGAGTTTGGAACGTAAAGCTTAGCTTCGAGCCTTTAGACTGCGATGTAAGAAGATAGCCACGGAACGAATAAGGTAGCCGGCCCGACTCCTGCCCTCTGTCTGAACTTTGAAATAAACTATTTAACCTAATGGATTTGCGTCAATTATTCCAACAAGGAATGGCGTAAGGCCCATTCTTTACATATATATATACCACCGAAAATCGTCCAAATTTGGCGACATTTTGCACGATTTTTGGGAATACATACGACGACCGTCGTCAAACCGATAGCGAATATTATGTATTATGTTAATTACTATTTTCCCCTTTTAGGCGACATTCGAATTTTCCACGATTTTAGAAAACGCAAGCTTCCTTTCGTTATTACGGTGGCGGAAAATCATAGTATTCAAAAATCGCCAAGGGTAGCTTGTGCATTAAACAAAATACTTTGGGTTTTTATAAAAGTAAATTTTTACGTCAAAGCCTTTTAACTAAGGCTGGGATACAGACTCTATTACCGTGATAGAAACCAGTTTATTGACCGATTCTAGTTTTAGTATTGGTTTATAAAAACTGGAATCCTCAATAAAACTGGTTTATAATGACGGCCAATAGAGGTCTGTATCCCAGCCTTAATTAGATTTCTAACTCATTTTTAAACTCATGACGTCAGAATGACATCATTCTCAGTTGCGATATCTAATATGAATTAGTGAATAAAGAAGAAAAAAAACACGTTGTTTTACTTTTCTGCAGCATCTGATTAGGTGGAAGTTAATTATTTCCCTCGTGGTGTAATTTTTGTAAAAGCGTGTTAACCTGATTAGGATTTCTAATGCATTTTTACACTAGTGACATCAAAATGACGTCAATTTCACTTGAGTTATTGAAGGTAATCCTAATATTATAAATGCGAAAGTGAGTTTATTTGTTTGTTTGTTTGTTTGTTTATGACGCTTTCACGCCTAAACCGCTGAATCGAAAGGATGCATTTCGGTTTAGATATAGATGGGACCCTGGAGTTGGTTATAGGCTACTTAGAATTTTAGAATTTTAATTATTAATTAAAAACCGTTTTTACGTTGCCATGCTTGGCGAGTATCGCCCGTATCATCTGATTCATGTTTTGAGCTAACAAGAATGCTATTACTTCAATAAAGAATTAAATAATACGGAAATTATGCCAGTTTCATGCCAAATATATCTATCTCTAATAATAAAAATGAATGTTCTCAAGACAAATCTACAGAAAGCAGAGCTTTGAAAATTTGAGCATGCCTGGACCCATGACTTCGGTAAAGTGTACCTGAGGCTCGGAAATTTAAATTACTTTTCTAACTATTATTAAAAACCGTTTTATCGTCCGCACAAAATGATTTATGCTTTTGAAATAAAGCAAAAATTCTATTTGCAAAATCACATACATTTGAATATCATAAATTAGTATGGAAATTATGTTGATTTTACGCCAAATTAAAAAGCAAAAATAAAGAAAAGTGTACTTGCGTATTATCCCGGTGGTCCGCCAAGACGAGCGATTTTTTGCCGAGATAAATGCCGGGCACATGAAATTATTAATGGTTTTGAATAAGATTGGCAACAGTTTGGCAACTCATTTGACGAAAAAACAGTTTGGCGGGAATGACCGCCGGGATAATATGTAAGTACCAAAAAAAATCCAGATGTGTTTCTTAAAGTTCGTAAATTTCCAAATCCTACAAATAATATAAATGAGTGCGTTTATGTGTTTGGATGTTTTTGACTGAATCACTCAAAAATGATTGGAAAAATTTGTAATGAAGATAGCTTATGCCCTGGATTAACATTCAGGCAACCTTTCAAGCATATAGCATAAATAATTCTTTTACAAAGACACTCAAAATAATGCTAATGCATTGCGCTCTATGGAAATTTTGTAGTAACTAACCGATTTTAAAACTTTCTTCACTGATTGAAAGTCCTAGGCGTATATGGAGAATTCCTCTATGTGGAATTTTCTAAGGGATCCTAGCCCGTATTTTCGCGAGGTTTTTGAAAAAAAACATGGAAAACTGCGAGCGGCTAGGCGACCGGTGTTTGAACCTGGCACCTCCCCCTTTCCAGGTTTGAGAGCAGACCCTCTTAGACACTGGGGGGACCCTGAGTGTTATAGGCTACCTTTTATGCATATATCACAAATAGTTCTTTTACAGGGATACTCATAAGAATTACATTACGCTCTATGTGTATCTGTAAGTACTAAACCGATTCCAAAACTTTTTTCACTGATAGTAAGCTACACTATTCTTGAGTATTATAGGCTAAAATTAATGCATGTAGCGCAAATAGTTCCTTTACAGGAACACTCAAAATATTTCTAATACATTACGCTCTATGGGTATCTCTGTAACTATAGAACCGATTCTAAAACTTTTTCGCTAATAGAAAGCTGCACTATTCCTGATTAACATAGGCTAAAATTCATGCACATAGCATAAATATTTCTTTTACAAGAACACTCAAAACTGTTCGCAAATACTGTCGCAACTGTCTCTATTCGCCAAATGCCTGAAAAAAATCTAAATTTAGTAATTTTACATACTCTGTTATTTTAAATGAAGTATACTACCATGCATTATACTTCATTTAAAATAAGTAAAAAGCAAATAATATTTAAATGCAGTTTCTTTAGTCGCAAACATATTTGTTATTCACACATGCTTCGTTTCTCTCCGGACCTAATTCTAAAGCCGACGCGGACGAAGTCGCGGGTAGCCGCTAGTAAATAAATAAATCTAACTTCGTCAACTATGCTCACGGATGTGCTCAAATCGGACATTCGAGTAGCTTTCTACCTTGAAAATTGCGAAAAATTGTTAAAAATTAGGGAACAGATGGATTTCCAGAATTTTAAAGTTGACTATAAACTATTCTATGTCGTTTTACATATTTGTGCAAAATTTTTCTATCTGTATTACAGGTTTTTCATTGTGTTTCTTTGAGCGTCATCTGAAAGGACTGCCAGGAAATATCTGTTTTAATATATTTTTTTTAATTTTACGTAAAGTTGTACTGCATGGTTTAAGAAATGAAGATTGAAGTTCTGTCAGTACTATGTGTAAACTACTTTCATTATCTACTGAAGGAATTGTCAGTTATTAGGGCAACGTAGAATCGGTATCTCTGATTTTTGTGACGCGTTTCACATTTAGTTTAATAACAGAACCAAACTAACTTAGAGGGAAATTTCATTGAGATTTACTTTTTAAATTTTTCTTAACGCCACCAAAGTTTATAATTTAAATTCTTTTAGTTTTTCTCCTGAAATTCCGCTGTTTCGTACAGCTGAAATAATTGTTAAAGTCATGCGGTTAATGATGCGAGCTCTGACATTTGCTGAGCGTAATTTCGTCGTAAAATTGGATCAAGGGCTGTGCAATTACGCGTTTAGAAGCGCTCACCTGAAGATAGTTCGAAGTTTGAGTCATCGCAGAAAAAGTTCGTTGTTTAAATGCATAGTATTCTTATTAATACAATCAGTGAGCTAAATGCATATATTAGAAGCAGCATTACTGCACTTTATGTTTCCTTCGTGTAACCACTAGCACATAAAAGGCACGCACACATCTGTTAAAAAGAAATCCAAAAACCTGGTTCTTAAAGAGTTAAGATGGCATTTGCGGTCATCTGTTCCTGTGTAATTCTGAATACTCATGATGTACCGTATCGCCCCTTAAAGTTTGTTTCGCTAATTTTGAAACATATATTCACTATAACTATTTCACATTAAAGTTTTATAAACGCATTCGATAGATTTTGACGAGAACTGAAGATTGAAACGCTACCGAACGTTCTAGCTTCTCCGAGTCAAAATTTACTCTAAACGGACATTATATGACGCAGCGAAGCAACCTCAAAAATGTGCGCAAAATAGTTCTCTAATAGCCTTATTCACCAAACATTTGACACGTGGATTAATCCTGAAACGCGTGTTATAGTCATCGGTAAGATATCTTACCGATGACTTTAACACGCGAGTTTGGTTTAATCCGCGTGTCAAGTGTTTGGTGAATAAGGACGTTAGAAAGCTGTATGCGATAATCTGCGGAGTGTAAAATTCGACATACGGTTCCTTAAGATTCTATTTTAACTACATTAATTAATATTTTTTAATCTATTGGTCAGAATAAAATCTAATTTTATTTCTAGGGTTTTTTCTATTAAGGTGGGCTGAAAAATGGATAAATGTTCATTTTTCAGCCCAGATAAGGAGCACTTTCACTAGTACATCAGACTTCATTGAATTAGATAAGCATCAAAAATCGATTACCAGAACTGATGTGGACAAGGATAACGATTACCGCCAATTTCTAAGCGATTACAATTGGTGAACGTTAACTTAGTAAAAAAAAAAAAAATGCTGTATTCGTGCTGGTGCATGTAAAATCCTTCGTGGCTCCAAAGTCCTCCATGTTTAACGCTACCTCTGGGGATGCCGATTTCAGGTGGTGGTTTGTCCATCATCTGGAATTGGTTCAAGATTAGGGACGAACAAGCAGAAGTTCAACCCCTTAGGCGGGCAATGGCAGCTATTTTTCCGGCGATAGTGCAATCTTCTATCCCTGTACACGACAACATTAACAATAACAATGCTGTAATCTTAATTTTGATGTAACGAATGCCTGAATTTATCCACGAGTAGCAGTATTTTAATAATTTGAGAAAAAAATATAATTAAGACAAAAGGCAGTTTTTAAAGATGACTAATTATATAATATGATAAGGAAATAGATCATGACTAATGATTTTATATGAGAAAGGTATTTTAATTTTAATGTTTAATTTAAGATATTTTTTAATATTTGTAGCATTCACCAGAAATTTTAAATAGTTTTATTTTGTGAAGTTAAAACTGTGATGACGCCACTTTCGCAGCTCGAGTGATGACGTGAAAGCATGGTGACAAGGCTAGGTGTAGTAAGGCTTGGTGACGTTGTAAGGCTTTCTATATCTAGGAGGTGTTGCCTGAGCGTCACTATGCGAAACTTCAATTGTCCGGAAGTTTTGGACTTCTTTGCTTCGCTCTCATCGCCAGTTCTTCAATTCAAACATCGGAAATCACTTGATGCCAAGTCAGAGGGGGAATAGTGACCTTTGTGGATCGCATATCGCTGTTGTTTTGAAACCGCTTGTTGGTCTCTTTTCTGTTATTGACTTAGCATTGAAGGATCGCCATCTGTTACCTGAAATGAAGAACTGCCTAATCCAGACCAATGAAGATTTTTGAAACGACTTCAGGCCTGACGTCGCATTGCTGGCGGTAACGTTGCATCCAAATTGCATCGGAAAGCTCATCTCCCAATTTGATAAATGCTGGTAACTTCATAACGTTTCTATGTCGAAGAGTAATTACATATGTAACTAACTTTGGCACAAATAGGGTACGAGATTGGTAGAACTTTTTGTATTCTTTACTATTTGTCTTTTATTTATTGACCTTCCCAGGTTAATAAAAAACAGCCTTCGTAGTAAAATTCAAGAATAATGGTAATTTCAGCCTAGTTTTTCTTCGAAAAAGTCCTATCTTAGTAAGTCGATTATAGAAGATTCTAACTGCTACGAACACTCCACATAAGCTCTTATCTCGTGTAACTTTTGGTACATATATGGTACCAAATTGGTAGAATTCTTTGAATTCTTTACTTTTTGTCGTTTCTTTTTTGACCATCGGAGATTAAGTAAAAAACAACACTTGTAAACAAATTCACGAATAATGCAATTTTAACGTAGCATTTCTGTGAAATTTCTAATATCCTATCTTAGTCGATTACAGTCGTTTCTAATTGGTACGAATGTTCTACACAAGCTCTTCTCTCGTGCTGCGTGCTTTAGATGCTAGGAAGTGGGGGTGTGACATGAAGATTAAACACCGTGGCGAAACGTCTCCACCCTTCAGGATATTGACTCGGCATGATTACCTCTTCCCGCCAGACCCCCAATCGAAGTTAATTAGTGGCCTGCCGTCTGATTAGGCGCGTCATTAGTCGCCATGTTCGCGGTACCCGAAACAGAACTAAATTGAATAAATAAAGAGCTGATTAATCTTGGAGCGGAAACAAAAGGGTTTGGGAACGAGATCGTAAGTAAAAATGCTGGCATATTCACTGAATGGTGTATGTGGCGTATTTTTTTTCACAGGCGTATTATCAGCACCTCCTACATATAGAGAGGCTAACAACTATAAGCGTAACTTACTGTAGTCAAGAGTAGCCAATTGCACTTCCCCCATAAAATTCATACATAAATTACAGTGGTCGCCGCTTAATTGAATAACGTTCGTGACGTCGATTTTTGATCCACTAAAGCTGCAGCTTTGATTGAGGCTTCGAAAAGAGCGATTCCGTTCCGTTTTCTGTGATTTGATTCGATAAAGCGGGTGATCCAATTAAGCGGCGGTCACTATATTCGTAAAAGATATTTTCTCGAGCAGGTCGCAGTTTACCCCCTCAAATTCAACGCCTGTTTATGACAATTCTAACAACCGAAGTCATACTGCCATCGCACGCACTAGCTTGGAGAAACTAGCGCAGTAATTTTCATAAAGTAAAACTATATAAAATTTCTGAAATGCACTAAAAATATTAGAGAATATCATACACTAAAGATAAAATACCTTTCTGATACAAAATATGTAATTTATTATGATCCATATTATATAATTAGTTATCGTTAAAAATTGCCATTTATCGCAAAATTAAACTTTCTATCTTAAATCATTGATTTTTTTTAATGCCTGAGTAAATATATCAGGAATTTTAAATAATTTTACTTTATGAAAATCGCATTTTTATTATTCCGTCAGTCACGTCGAAGCCTGCTGACATGACAGTCAGGCTTTCTTTATCAGGCGTTGGTACTTTCTACTCAGATAAAATCGCTCCCATGTTAGGCAGAGGCCTCACCATGGCACTGTGGTTATGCCACTGAAAATGGTAGATGGCCGAAGTGTGAAGGTCCCGGGTTCGGGTCCCATCGCGCGGCTGTCGATCTAACGGTCTGGAGTTTTGGTAGGTTTTCTCCAGATGTAACGTGAATACGCGTTAGAACCCCTTAGAAAGTCCTCCTACCAAGGCACCCCCCATTGGCAGATCGCCCTAGTGTAGCGTTGCCATAATCACACACAACACACAACCCATGTTAGGCAACAAACTGTGCCCGCTCTTTGCAGGTACGAAACCGATCACTTCGTTTCTGTGGTCCTTCGTAAACATTTTACTACCATAACTTATGTTAGCTTCAGTATGCAAATAAAAAAACTCTCGCGTAGTTTCTAAGAAGAGTAATATAAGAAATATTTTAGTCTTTGAATATTTCTTGACTAAAATATTTCTTAGGAAAAAGGCTAAGGTCTTATTGACTTTAGCCTGTTTCTTCCCATCGTTGCAAAGACTCAACAACAGCGATTCTCTCCCTTCTGTATCCATCATTGCTTCCAGGTTTGGGTCTTCGAATGTTTCTGGGGGAAGAGTTTCCAAGTGATGGTTGGCTTTTTTTATTGTCTCGCTTTACTTTCTTCTAGAAGATATTGTCTATTTTATTAGGACATTTATTTTTTCCTTGAGAATGTAAAAAACATCTGATATCATAGGTTATTTTTTTTCTCCAATGGTCTGGCATTTGCTCATCAAGCATTTCGGCACTACTAAGGCCCGAACCACTGACCATTTTATTATGGGAGCATACAATATGCGGCCAGAGTTACCTCCTTTGACGGGACGGACAACTCACAGCCATGCCCAAGACGGGATTCGAACCTAGACCGAAGGCGTGATAGAATGGTTCTTTAGCCACTACACCACCTGGGCGGCCTCATAGGTTACTATTAAAGATTATGATTATCCTACGCTTATTTGTTAAGAGCCACACAAATGTACACCTTGTACTATAAATCATAATTGCTAAATAGGAAAAAAACAAAAAGTTAAACTATAATATCGGAAATAACGAACATTTATGTTCCTTTAGCTTTTTAAAAATTACTGTCTGAAATGAAACATATCTATTATTGTGAGAGTCGAATATTTTATTTAACATTACAGTACTCATTGTTTAGTTCAGGTATGGGCAACCTTTGAGAAGTTGCGGGCCAAACTTTAGGATATCAGCGAAGTCGCGGGCCAAATTTCAGGATGTTAGCGATGTCGTGGGCGTATAATTATTTATTTATTTGCCTGGAGAGGACAGCTTGCGTCACTGAATGTGTTGCCTAGAGCTACATATATGTCCTTCCCGGAATTTCCCGCCACAATTTGGAACCTCATCAGAAGCTGGGGGACTTCTGAATATTGGCACCCCTCGGAAACTGCTAGCGACCGCCGAGAGGACTTTCGGAACCACGGATTTAAAGTGCACGTACACCGCATGTACACGGTGGTCTTTAGTGGTACGCCGGTACTCGTAACCTTGTGGTTACGAGTCCAACGCCTTAACCATTTGGCTACCACGGCCCCGGGGCCGTATAATTAGGATTTATACGGGATTTTGAATGGTTTATATGAGTTTTATAAGCAGTGCCTTGAATGGTTTACATGAGTGAGCGGGCCACATCCGGCCCGCGGGCCGTAAGTTGCCCATATGTGATTTAGTTATTCAGTGGCTGTTTACAGAAAAGCAAGAATAAATATTATTGCAGCATTTTTCTAAAATTTGTTAAACAAGAAACACACTTATGTTTATTACCTTTTTATCTCAAAACCAGATTTTTAAAATAGTTTCTTTTGTAATATTTTTATACCCATAATAAGTTAAATCTGCGTTTTGTGCGAGTTCATTTCTGTTTGAACAAATCATTGAGATGTTTGCGACCGGACAGTATTAAGTTGTAAATGAAAAAAAAAAATGAGAAAAGAAAATATGAAACACTTTCAGATTTTAAATACTCACTAAAGTGCTATACATTAAAAGCGTATCATAATCCATGCGTCTTCCCCATTTTCTTTCCTTATTCCATTAAGTTAGAAAGTGCACCATTGTTCTTCATGAGTGTGCCTTATTTTTATTCCCTCTGAAAATGGTAGACGGCCGAAGTGTGAAGGTTCCGGGTTCGGGTCCCATCGCGTGGTCGTCGATCTAACGGTCTGGAGTTTTGGTAGGTTTTCTCCAGATGTAACGTGAATACGCGCTAGAATCCCTTAGAAAGTCCTCTTACCAAGGCATCCCTCATCTTAGGCAGATACTCCTCGCGCAGGTTTGCCTTAATCACACACAATTCACAATTTTTCTCCCTTGTTCCATAAAACACATCTTTGGAACCGAAATCTCTCAAAATCGCCTACTAAAACCATTTTACAGACTTCGCAAAGCATATTCCAAATGTACTTCACCATTTTAAATACTATTTGGAATGTGCATCATAATCCATGAGTGTGCCGTGTTTGGCCTTCTTGGGTTGATTTCTACTTTAATGACCCGACTCTCGCCAAAGTGACGATAACTAAACATATGCAGTTACCACGACGATTTTCATATTTATGTGGCAATAGTATAATTTAGAATTAAAATGGCGATTTGGAATAACATGTAAGTGCAGCATTCCAGTACTTATTTATTTATTTTGGGTTGCCAATTAAAGTAGCTTTAATAATTAAGTGTCGTCAAGTTCCTTACCTGGCGAGTTAATTGTTATCTACTCACATTAGTTTTCATCTAGTTATTCTGGAAGTGTTGAAGCTTCTAGCCATGACTGCAAAGCTCGTCAAAGTGCGGCGATTTTTCAGGTTGGCAAGAGTGGGAGCGTTAAAGGAATCAACCCTTTCTTGTTCCATGAAACACATCTTTGGAATCAAAATCTATCTTAAAATCGCCTACTGAAACTATTTTATAATCTTCGCCAAGCATATTCGAACGTGATATTCCATTTTAAACACTGTTTGGAATGGGCATCATAATCCATGAGTGTGCCGTATTTGTCTTTCTTGTTCGATAAAACACATATTTGGAATGGAAATCTATATTAAAATCGCCTGCTAAAACTATTTTACAATCTTCGCCAGGGATATTTTAACTATACTTTTCGTTTGTAAATATAAACTGTCGCGTTTGCCAGTTTCTAGCCAAATTCGGAAGATATCGCTAAACTTGGTTCGGTTTTGAATTTGATATTTTTTGGCAGCAAACTTGGCGATCAATTATCAAAAATTGCAAACCTTGCGAGACTTTCAACATTTTATCTCGCCCCTCCCCCCCTCAACCTCCGCATTATCTGGCAAATACATTTGAAAAGATCTTCACCGTGACAGTTCATGTCTACAAAATCGAGTAGACAAAAATCTAGGCAAGAGCGAAATAGAACTCTTGTGCTAATAATAATAACAATAACAATTAATAGTAATAGGAATGTACTCATAGGTTACGTAAAAAGTAAATTAGTAAAATTCAGTCAATAATATATATAGCTTACCTCCAAAAGACAATTTTTTTTTCAAATATCATTTATTGTCTATGTTTATCAACATGCGTTCGGAAACGCAAAGGTATTCGAATAAAAATAAGTGCAAGTGAAATGTAGACAGTTGGCAACAATATGCATTTAAGGGTAAAAACGAGAATCTTATGTGGTGATTTCTAACCTCGTGGAACGAAACCTTTTTTTAATACTAGCACTATTTAGAAGAATTAATATCTCCGATTTTTTTAACGAGGGGGGGGGGGGGGTGTGCTTGTTACTCAGAGCCATTGCAAAGATTCTTAGTCACATATCGGTTTTTACCAAGTTATTTAAAAATTTCGTCAACTGCGTGTGTGTAGTTTTTCCAAGTCTACTAAGAATAGAAACGATATAATGATTTTTATTCTAAAATTTTTCAACAAAGTTTGTAATTTTGCCATAATTGTCTTTGATTAAAGGAATGTAAATATTTACAAGTATATTTCAACTGGTTTTAAAATTATTTCTAGTCTATTACAATTAAAATATATAATATCGGTTTTTTTTTTAACGATAAAACAGATTTTTTTTAAAAAAAGTTAAATGATACTTCCTATTAAATTACAATTTTGGAAAGTTTATGATAAATAAAAGTGAATTGTATTTTTTTTCCAAGTTTTCCAACTAGGTTCTAAATTTTTTTAAGTGTACGAGAATCTGCAACGTTGGGGGAGGGGGAGAAGAAATTTCCCCTACCCCTTCTTAGAGAGGGCCCCGGAATTAATGCATAATTATATTTAAAACTAACTACTTTTTAGCATTCAAACTTTTTTCAATAAAAAGGGCATGTGCAAAAAGGAGGGACAGCTTCAATCATGTTCATTTCGCAGTTCTGAGTGAATTATTTCAAAATGTAAAATAGTCTGAATTCATGTGTGTGCTTGCTATATTACTTCTCTTTTTTTATTTGCGAAAGCGAAAGCGTGCTCCAGTTTGTGACAGTCTCGGGAGGTGCGTCAAGTAAATTAGGGGAATAAGGGGAGCGTTCATTGACTTTTCTTGGAGGGGGTGACTGTTTGAACTGAGTCACTGTGCGCGTTAGTCAGCGCACAAAAATTACATTTAGTCCCCGATCTAATCTAATACTTTCTCGAGACAAAATATTTGATCTACATTTGGAAAAATGGGTGCATTAAGTAGAAAAGGTCGATTTTGATATTTTGTTCTTGTGATTTGTCTCTTTTATATAAATATATTGGTCGCTAAATATTCTGTTTCTTTAGGGTTTTTTTTTTTTTTTTTTAAGATGTCTTGAAACATTTCAACAGTTTTTAATCCCTTAAGAGATATTAATTTTCATGAAAACCGTCTTAAAAGTCACTTTTTTATTGCAAAAAATGAAGATTTATTATACTTCGAAAATATAATTTTCAATTTTTTGTTTATTTTTGTGGCCAAGATAAAAAATGATATGAAAAATTATATTACAATAGTCATAGCTGCTGACACTTCCTGGCTATAATTAACTTTATGTAATACTTTTTTTAAAAAACAGCTACCACATTTTAAACTGTGAAATTTTGCTCTATTTCAAGACAAAAATTAATGTTTACAAAAAAATTATATTCGGAACTGTTGGCAGCTGCACCAATGATGAATCCTGCATTTCTTGACATAGGCTCTCGAGGGAAAAAAGAAAGAAAAAAGAAGTCTAAAAGAAAAAAAAATTACAGTAAAATCTCCGTATAACGAATTTTGAGAAACCGAAGTTTTCATCGGTAACTCAAAAAATTCGTTAACGTGAAACTTTATTATGGCTGAATTTGTACTACATGATTTTCTTTTAATGAAAGTATTTATTCGTTTACTCTATTAAGAATTTCTGCCTTTCCTTCTTGTTATTACTTTCACCACTACAGATGCACTCATACTCTTCAGTCTGCCAGTAATGGCGAGTTATGTCATTAAATGCTATATAACATAAAATGCCTCTTTAAAAGTATGACGCAACAGTTTGGTGTCAACGAAAATTTAAAATTTCCAGTATATATATAATATGGCGATTTGGGAAAGTGGATTCTAGTGGTTTGCACACAATTTTAGGCTTGGCGCAATTTACTGAGAGCGTAAAGAAATAGTATTTTTAAAATCAAGTGCAGGTTTTACTAGAATTTAGCCTGAAATTTTAATTTTCTGTTCAGAAATAATGCAGTTATTAAGGCGATTTTATATGATTTTCATCAAGTTAAATAAATTGATTTAAGTTAAGGAAACCCCGCCAAATTTCAGAAAATTAAACTTTATCATTTGTACTGCTAATTCTATGCCCCGATTGATATGAGTTGGTGTTACGAGCGTATGAATAGATAATATTTTTTAATCCCGCCAAACAAGGTGTAATATAATAGGAAGTCTTTATAAATACGAATACTGTTTGAGATGAATGAGAATATTTTTAAAACCCAGTTAGACTAGCTGGTAATGCCTTTAAATTATTGCATTTATTGTGAAGTTTAATGTGTGATTCATTTTGGCTATTTGCCATCGACTGCCGACGTTGATTACGCCAAAATGGCAGTTCTAGCAAAGTAAACATAAATAAATCATTTCATATTCTATTTTTAACACTGCTACAGTTTCCGTAGCAACGGAATCCATTGTTGCCACTTAAGTTGTTCAATATAATAATTAAGTGAAACCACTCATTTCTACATCTCTTAAGACCCAAAAAAGTGAAAACACATTAAATATGAAACAAATAGAATTTTAACATATTTCCTTCGCGTGTGACGTCATTTTCACGTCATTGTCTTCTGTTTTGCTGTCAGATTATCCGGAGAAGCACATTACATGCTAACGTATGTGCTGCTTCGGCGGACATAAGGAAGCAATTTGTCGGGTGCGTATTTGCCTAACCCCTCTGTGTGTCTAAATTGAAGCATTGAAACTTTGTAGGCGTTTTTTTCTAAACTAGAAAAAGGCAGATTAACGTCGTTAACGTGAAAGAAGCGATATGGAAAACTATTTAATTGGTAGCCGTAATGCGAAATGATAATCGATTATTCACATGCGCAAAGCAACAAAATTTCAAAAGTATGAAAAGTCAGGAATATGAAATTAAAATCCAAAATAAATCACCAGAGACTATAGGATAAGCATCGTGTACGAGAATGATATTGCAATCATGTACATAACAAAGGCGCTTGCAAGGAATACAAAATATAATATGAAATTAATTGCTCTTTCTTCCCATGGCGTTTGTGGAATCTTTCCGAATAACGGGATCCAATGTACTTAGATATTCATATAAATTACTTTTGTAAGTTCTATAGAGATTTCACCACGTGCCGCATGGAGTCTGCCATAAAACTCGTATTGAAGTGACGTCTGTCCACCAGACTTGAATACCAATAGAGCCTCATATATTCCCAGCATAGAATGTGACGTAATGTGAAATGCCCTATTATTTTTCATACATCTTCCAGTTACTCCAGTTACAAGACCTAGAGCTCTAAAAACGATTTCAGATTTTGTTTAATATTGAATTTGACACTATGCAATTAATCTATGTTAAAAATAAAATATGAAATTAGTTATTTATTTAGTGTGAATTGGCAGTGAGATCAACGTTAGTTTTATGTAACAAGTGTGCTACTGTATTAAGAGTTCAGTTAGGGTAATAAGCTTTTCCGCTTAAGTTACGTCACAAATTTTTTCATTTGCGAAAGCGACAAGATCTTCACGGAAACAGGATGCATTTTTGGTTTCTGAACGTACAATGTGCATCGATTGTTTCGTGTAGGTTTTTTTAAATTTGAGTAAAATTTAATAAAGTCATCTGCAACATAACTGTGCTAATGCATTGTCCACGCTTTACGAAATGCAAGATAAGATAAAATAGTATTCAACATCATATAGTGTTATTCATATGGTATGTATGAATGCTATAAATTAAACCTAAAAAAGAGAATTATATGATGTAGAAATAAGGCATTTTTCGAAAGAGAAACGTTTCGTCTGCATACCGTAAAGTTCTTACTTTTCTGATCGCCAGTGACAATGACGCAGTTTTTGTGTCATCATGTTGCAATCGTCTCAAATTTCCACTCATGGAGTCAGCTTTTCGTCAGAACTCCAGCAATTTTTCACTATTAGAGATTCCTGTAACTGGGTTTAATTCGAATTATATGTGTGTAAGGAAAATATTCGTCTCCTACCGTGCGGAGAACGGGTAAGCAGCTAGTCTATACTATTAAAATCTGTGCGCGTCTGTCTGTGTGTCTGTGTGTAACATCATCTCCTCCTAAACGGCTGGGAGTTGAGTTTCGACCGAGGTATCCACGAATTTGGAAAATTTCGAGAAAGAACCTCCGCTAATTTAAATTTCGAAATTCGAATTAGTTTAGGAGATATTGATAAAAAACCCAGTCAAAAACGTTAATTTTTGCTCTCCACAATTCCGTGATTGTAACCCCTGTAGTGCCATGTTTGGCTATTTTATTAAATTATTTAGACTCCTGCAGTAAAAATAAAGGAATAATGATTCTTTTCTGTTTAGATTATTTACAAAGTTATTTTTTAATTAAAATATTGCGTTCATGTTAAATCAGAGCTGGAATTCAATGTTTTTATGTGTAAAAGAATAAGGGATTGAGAGATTTCCGAGACTAATATGTATATTTTTTAGTTTGGCCGAAAAAAATCGCCAATGGCTCATTTGGCGATTTTGAGAAAGTAGTAGGTTCTACCGATTTGCACAGTTTTGGGCTTGGCGCAAATTACTGAGAGCGTAACGAAATAGTATTTTTAATAACAAGTATAAGTTTTACGGCGCTATACTTCGATTTTTCATATAGAAATAATGCAGTTATTAAGGCGATTTTAAACGATCTATAGAATTTTCACCAAAATTAAGTAAACTGATTTAAGTTAGAGGAATTCCGCCAAATTTCAGAAAATTGAAATTCTCGCATTTTGCACATGGTAGTTAACGGTGATTTAAAACCCGTTATAGTTAATAATAATTTAAATAACTGCTACTTATCAATATACTGCAACTCATATATGTACACGTGTATGCGATAAGGGAGTGAAGAATATACATTTTGTATGGCAAAAAACTCCGCTTTGGGGATCCCCTATCCCCTCCTTGGCTACGTCGCTGTACGCAAGCATAAGTTGTCACGTCATGAAAAACCGTCATAGATGGCAAACTCCGAAGTTGTTCTGAGGGTTATACAAAATGAAAAATTTTTCTTTTAGTAAATTTTACTTTTGATACAGTTCGGATATTTGGTTTTAATACATTTCGGCCACCAAGGTGAGATGAAATATTACTAAATACGGCAACCCAGAATTTTCTTAACTGTTAAATTTAACACTATGCAACTACAGTAGATTCCCTAACACGGTAATACGTTCCGTGTTGTACGGGTCCTGCACTATACTCCACCTGGAGTGCGAACTGCGCGGTATAATCGCGGCAAAACTTATTCGCGCTCCGTAAAAATGCAATGATGTTTGGTGTTGCCATTCAAAAGGAATGTTAATTACAGGAGCTAAGGCGTCATAATATCAGAACATATGTCTCATTTTATCGTGCTGTACGAGTCTCTTTTAACGTGTTACACGAAAACGATCGTAATGTTTTCGTCGTGTTCTAAGAATTCGTGTTGTAGACCCATGCTATAAAGGGGTCAACTGTAATCTGTAACAAATGAAAAATGAAATCAGTTATTTATTTAGGGCGAATTGACAGTGAGATAAACGTCAGTTTTATGTAACAAGTGTGATACTGCATTAAGAGTTCAATAAGGGTAATAAGCTTTTTCTCAGAAGTTACATCAAGAACGTTTTCATTTACAAACTGCATTAATGTTGCGTTTTCATTTACAAAAGCGACATGATTTTCACCGGAGCAGGGTACATTTTTGGCTTTTAAACGTAAATGATGCATTCATTGTTTCATGTAGGTTTTTTAATTTAGGTAAAATTTAATAAAGTCGTGTGTAACATAACTGCGTTAATGCATTGTCCACGCTTTGAAAAATGCAAGATAAAATTGTTGTCAACATCATGTAATGTTGTTTATGTGGTATACACTATATATTAATGCTATAAATTAAAACTCACAAAGAGAATTATAGGATGTAGAAATCAGCCATTTTTCGACAGAGAAAAGTTTTGTCTGCATACCATAAAGTTATTTCTTTTTTGATCACCAGTCACATTGACGTAGTTTTTGTGTCCTGTTGCAATAGTCTAAAATTTGCACTCATGACGTCAACTTTTAGTCTTCACGTTTTGAGATTCCGCATTATTAGGTTTAATTCGAATTATATATGTGTAAGGAAAATATGCGTTTCCCACCGTGCGGAGAACGTGTACGCAGCTAGTATATATATAAAAAAAGAGAAAAGAAAAGGTATGTTTTGAAAGTTTTTGACTATTTTTCCTTCATTCAGCATCTTAAAATCTATCACAGTTAGCTATTGGTAGCTTAACAAATTTTGGTTTCAGGACTGTTATTATTTATGAAGGTTTAAATATAATTATAAACATAGTAGGTTTCAAAGGTGGGCTACCTGAGGGTATCTCTTCAGAATTCTTGTTTACTCTTACTGGAAAGATAGAAATGTGCATATCTCTTATGCTGATATAATATTTTTCAGATACAATGTTTCCAAATTCATAAAAATTCAATAATCTATATTCTTTCAAATTAATTCAAACAAAAGTCTCGAAAATTTTTCTTAAAAAAGATTTCATCGTATCTTCTCGTTATCATTATCGAAGTTACTCGTTTAGATGTTAAACAATCGACTCAGGTTTAAAAGTCACAAAAACGGTCATTGTGACTCTTGCGACACTCGACCATCACTATGACATCACAATGACTGTTTCGTGACCGTCAGTGCTGTCGGCGAATCTTTTCTATTTGCAAAAAGTGGTTGGTTATATTCCGTGCATGTTGACAGCTATGCAGTATGAGTATACTTGGTTTTACATACGGCTCTCCGTGAAACTGTTTAAAGTCTTCAAAATTCAAAGTCCCACAAAGCGCTCCATTACAGCAAAAGTTTGAGAAACACTGCTATATAATAATGATACGAACATTTGTTCCGCCCAGCGTAAAAGCTCTAAAATTTCCTCTCGTCTCTCTTCCATCTCTAAAAAGGACACCTACAGCAGGATTGAAAAGATCGTGCCAACTGTGTAATACTTAGTTCTTGTCTGTAGGTATATGCAAAATATATGAAAGTACTATAGAATGCTGTAACCGAGTTAGTCAAAAGTAAGCTTGTGTTACACGGACAAGTGATACAGTATATTTTGACGTTGTAAGTGTGTTGTCACTATAAATTAGGTCACAGTAGTAAGTAGCCCTCCCGCCTTTTAAACTACAATCCTAGTTACGGCACTGTCACAGACAAAACCTCGAATTTTTTTTTTTTTTTTTTTTTTTTGTATAGTGCGGCCAGTGAGTCCCTGGAAAGATAAGAAATCGCTTAGAGATAAATTTTAATTTTTTTTTATTTTTTTTAAAGGTTTCCAACCACATTCTTTAAATAGCTGTATTTATGTTGAATTTTTAACTTCAATGCGGTGGATGTAGTAATGCTGTTCTCTGTTTGAACTGCAATACCAACCTCTCGTGTCAGAGGCAACTTTTGAGTTCAAGCACATAAATCTTACGATAAAATTAAATAATATGAGTTATTTTATAGTGCTTTATTTTCTCTTTGATCTATCCTGACTTAGGAAAAATAATTTATTTGAGACATTTCTTGTAATCGTTTCATTTCTTGGATTAAGATTAAATTTGCAACTAGCATAGATTATTATTATACATGTGATAGTGCAATCTGAAGTCAATTTGTGTAGTTCATGATTTTTGCATGAAGAAAATAAAAATCTGAAACTCTTTCAGATTTTATTTACGCACTCGGCTGGAAGAATTTCAGTTTTTTAAAAATCTATTCAATCAATTCTGTCATATAAAGGAAAATGATAACTGTCCGTGCTCATATAGACTCCTGTTTGCATAATTTTGTTGCTAAAAATTTCATCAATTGTTGTTTCGCCCCTAATATTGAAATGTTTTGGATTAGTGCGTATGGGAAAATCTAAAGTATCCATTTCAGTTATGAAAGTGGATCCTTGATCGGAATTTAATTCTATGTTAAAATCTCCTACTAAAACAGTCTTACAATCATCCTCCTTCAGTAACGTTTCGAATATAGCGTCTAATTTATCTTCATAAGAAATTCGAGGACTAGCGTATGTAACTACAAATCTCACTTTATCTTGAATATACGCAATGACCATTTGAACACCGTTCATCTGGCTCGTGTAGGCACGGTTAAAGTGTTTCATATTCTTTTTATAAAGTTTTCCTCTATAAAAATCATAACTCCAGGTGGCTTTCTGTTTTGGAAACCAGTGTCTATCCGTTCGACCAAAGGGAATCCTGGTATTTGAAAATCATCTGAAGGGATAGTCCATGTTTCCGTTAGCAAATCACTCAAAATTATCAAATCACTCTGCAGAAAACATGAATCAAAAGGAAAGTGACCACGGCGCGCCGCGTAAACAAAAATCCCGTGCTTGAAAGAAATAGCACCCGAGTGCTTTAAAAAAAAAAAAACTTCTTTTAAGATAGCGATTTTTTGACGCCGAATTTGCTTTGATTCACCACAATATGTGTGTTGCCAATCATATTCATCAAATAATTTGGCGTTTTACCTTATAAATTTTGTGCGCGATAAGGTTTTTTTTTTAAATTTGCTTTGTTCAATGTTAAAAATAAATTTTACTTATTAAAAAAGTCTGGTGCTCAGTCTAAAATTAGAATTTAATTATATCCGGTAGACTCAAACATGACGTACCGCAAAGTTTGACAACCTAAAACTGGTAAGTTTTCTAAAAACACTTGTAGGAGAACTTTTTGAGGGATTCTAACACATATTCAAAATACATCTAGGGAAAACCACCCAAAACTCTAGACCGTTAGTTCGATAGCCACGTGCGAAGAAAGAATCCCGAACCTTCACACTTCAGACATTTCCAAGTGTTCAGCGTTTTATAAATTCGGCCATTGGTCGGCATGTTTTAATAGAAAAGAAGGACTATAAATACTGTACAATTTCAATGTATTCACCGATTTTTCTTTTTAATGTTTTCTACCGGGTTCAAATTTTTATTTATGGGCTCATCATGGTATTCATTTTAACGAGAACTGCACTCTCGTTACAATAACTGCCCACAGATGTAGATTTAAATGGCATTAAATCATGTAAAGTATCGATATTGGCCGATACAATAACTGTAAAGTATCGGTATCGGCTATTTCTGAAAATGAATTTATAGATAAAGTATCGGTATCGGTTATCGGTGAAAATGGGGTATCGGTCGATCCCTAGTTGGCAGCTATGCTGATAAGTAAAGTTCCCGAAGTCCCTCAGAGGTTTAAAAGTTAAATTAATAAATAAATGATAATAGTAATAATAGTTAAATAATGCGATTTGTTTTTAAGCCTTCCCGAACCTAAAAAATTCCTTTTATTCACAAGAAAATTTTACCTTTTCTTCAACAGTGAAAATGTAAAACAGATATGCAAAATTGGGAGAAAGTGTTTTAAAGTTTACTAGTGAGTTTACGTTTAACAGTTCTTGTGAAGAGCTTCTATACAGAGAGTTTTGAAAAATTCTAGAATTATAAAGTCATTTAACTCGAAGTTAAGACATTTGTAGAGTAAGAAGATTGTGAAGGATCTCAACTAACCATTGAACTAAGGTTTAATATGTTACCAAGGTTTAATATCAAAATAATCTGCTGTGAAAATTCCTCTTTTGTGACCAGTCCTGATTTGGGCTGTTCTTTAAAACCCGGTCCTGGGTGCGAAGTTCTTTCTTTTAACTGTTTTTGATAAAATTTATTTTCAACCCATCCTTAACGATCAAATTTATTTGAACAATATGCTCAAAAGGTTTAATTTAGCAACGTAAAACTCTTAAATATAATACGCTAGATGGCAGCACCACATTCTCAATAAAATATGCTCTTGTAAATTTCTCCAGGACCATAGGATTAAATGTCTTTTTGTACAGCAGATGGCAGTACCTTCTCAATCGGCTGTCTAACCTATTTGTTGATATACCGAGATGTTGGTGTCTTACGTGGTTGCTATTGAACATCAACATACCCAAGGCAAAACATAAATATAAATTAAAAAATATTGCACTGAAATCGCTAAATTATATCAAATAAAATTATTGTAGAACTATTGGAAATTTTGCTCTATGAAACAATAGAAAATTTAATGTTAAATAAACGTAATTTCCGTTTGTAATCTATCCATTGTGACCCTAAAAGTTTTTTTTAAATCAGCAACCTAAAAATATAGTTCATAAATTTATATAATGTTAGAGAATCTAAGAGATAAAATTTTAAATGTTCAACATGATTTATCTGCCAGGTAGGATTTTTGGAACGTTCATCTCTGTAGTAGTGCCAAATTCAATTAATGTTTATTAAATTAATTCGTCCTGTACTGGGTGGTTACGAACTGCGAGAGTTTTGGTTTATGGATGTTATTAATCAATGCGTATAGTTTTAATTGCTTTGATCAGTTTTTGTTTTCGTTTTTGAAATGTCAATTTTCGGACTTATTGATCTGTCGTAAGTGAATATTAATGCTAGTTTGAGTTTGGTAGTTGTTTTTGAATGTTGATTTTTCATTGCATTTACATTGACACGTATACTACTTGGCGATATTAGTGAGTTAACAAATGCAAAAGCGAAATGCCAGATACTAATAAATGCATGTAGTACTACTATGCTATCTGTTTTGATTAAAACTTATAATACATTTATTATTATTATTTGTGATAAATGTGGATATTGAAAATTCTTTTAAGAGTGTTACAGTGTCCATTCTAAACAAACGTTAAGAATTCTTCTTGATTTATAAGTACTATTGGCTTGAAAAAGAATTATTTAGCAAAATTTAACAAAACTCATACAATTTTCATTGTGAATGACACAATTGATTTTTAGATTGTAAAAAAATGATAGTTACTAGACTACCGAACACTAAAGTAAATGGAATTTTTTAAAAACCTTTTTCACATTTTATGCTTATTATTTGACTTATAAAAAATATAATAAATCTCTACAACATTTTAATTAATACTACTGTCCAATCATTTAAGTAATAAGCAAATGCCCACAATCAGTGCATTTTACGGTACTTACATATTATCCCTGTGGCCATTCCTGCCAAACTATTTTTTGTCAAATGTGCTGGCAAACTCTTGCCAATCATATTCCAAACCATCAATAATTTCATGTGTCCGGCATTTACCTTGGCAAAAAATTACTTGTCTTGGCAGACCACCCGGATAATGCATAAGTGCCCATTTCTCTTTGATTCTAAAAAAGAGGAATTATTTTATTATTTTTTACAAATGTTGGTTTATACTACTCATTGATACTGGATTTTATAAATGTACACCCTGGGTCATTCCATGCCAAATCATCCAGCCAAAGTGTACATTGTCCACCCCACCTCCTCAGATTTGGATGAAACTTGGTACATGGCATCTTTAGACAAATATAAGAACCCGCATTTTTTATTTTTGGAATATTTACATTATTTTGCTTTTTATAGCTCTTTGAATTTTTGCCTCATTCAATAGATTTTTCCGAGACACTTTCAAACCAGAATGGCAGACTCAATTACAATTTGCTATTGTTTCAATAATTATCAAGATAAATTGTTGAAATTCACTATACTTATACTGAATATGATACAGATTCAAAATATATCTTATAAAATACAATTTAATTAATATAAATAATTATTATTAATTTTCGAAGTTAGAAAATGAGTTTTCAGAAATTTAAAACATAGAACAACTAATCCCCCTATAACTTTTTTCTGACTAATTTGACAGTTTTGGTTTTAGTGTCATTAGAAAGAGGATAAAATTTCCTATTAAAATATGGGAAAAAAATAGTGTGTATTTAACTTTTCCCCCACACACTATCACTTTTGAAAAAGTACTTAATTGATAAATAAAACTCCCTTTTTGTAATTTTTGCGCACTCATATTGTCTGCCAATTTTACAACAAATTACAGAAAAAATACTTGAATTAGAAATGGTAATATCAGTTTCAAATTGAAAAACTAAATTAAAAAATATATATATTAAAAGAAAAAAAAATCATAAGGTCACCTCTTCATATCTTCTAAAAAAGGGATGCCTTATCCACCTTGCATACGCAAATTTGGATGAAATGCAATACTGGATACCTTTAGACAAATACAAGAACAACTTTTTTTCATTTATGAACTATTTACATTAAGTTTCTTTTTATAGTTATTGGAATTATTGCCTCATTTGGTGGATTTTACCAAGACAGTTTCAAAGCAGAATGGCAGGATGAAATGCAGTTTGCCATTGCTTTAATAATTACGAAGTCAAGTTAATAATTGTGGTTTAAATAATCTGAAATAAAGCACAGAGACATTTCCTTAGTCGCTCTTTCTTGTAATGTAGGACAACAGGATGCAGTATACAGGCTGCATGTATTCAGTGATATGACTGAATGTCATCTTGCATTAGAAAAGAGAAATTTTCAGCAAAATCCATCAAAATAAACATTTCATTTGTCTGTTTTATGTTTTAAATATCCAGTTTGCTGTTTAGAAATAAGTGAGTGAGGTATTAAACTTTCAATTTTTTTACAAAAAGATCAATAAATTCGCTTAAAGGTAGGATCCAATAGCGGCGATCAGTCGTTACCCATTGTGAAAACTTAGCTTCATCCTCCTCTTCAAAATCCACAAATATATTTCTGATATATTCTTCCACTTTGTCAGAATTTAAACACTTGGGGCATTTTCACAACATGCAATCTCTGTTTTCTCTGGTGCGAACCATTAGTTCAATAAAATCATTCATCTTCCATTTTTCTAAATTCATAGCACTAAGTAGAAGAATGGAATTTTGATGGATTGCACAAACACAAACTGAATGTGTGCCTGGCTGATCAAATGTGACACACCATTTAGGACGTAATTCGCAGAATTAAGAAAATCCTACTTTATGATTAGGGAACTTTTCTTTATAAGCTGTGGTTCCTAAAGGCCAATATTAGACGTTTTTGCTCATAAACTTTCGTTTGCACGCTAACTTTGTCCTTATATATATATAGTACCTGACATACATCTGTTATTTTCATCATCTTGATAAAATTTAATAACATTCTCAACTATTTCTGGAGAAATTTTTCTACCATGACAAGGTTCAGGGTAAGAAAATATTCCCTTGTCTTTTGTTAACTGATGTGCTTTCCTTGCTATGTACTCGCCAATATTGAATTCTTCTGATATTTTTCTTATGTGACCATGACTTTGGAGCAAGTGTTAAAATAGGTATCTTCTCTTTCCTACTTTTAGCAGTTAGTAATTTTTCTTTCATTTGCCTGATTAAATAATTCATATCTTCAGAATTTTTTTAAATATCTATATCCTCAGTTATGTCACTATTTGAATCAGATAACAGCGTATCTTCTGGAAGATCTATAACTTTTGCTACCTTGGATTTGACTTTACTTTTCACTTCAGCTTTCTTCCTCTTACCATATCTTAATTTTAAGCGCTTCGAAAGAGATTTCAGTTTTAAAGGTGATACATGCAGGGACTTCATGCTTAAATTTAGATCTTCTTTTTCAGTACATGTGCTACTAGCTTGATCTTCCTTTTCTATTGAATCATTATCTAATAATTTATAATCATCATCAGAGGTATCCTTATTTTCTTCAGGATCGTCAGAATTCTTAAAATGCATGCGTTTGATGCAATTAGTGCATATTTTTTTTGTCCTGGAACTAATGAAATGCCAATTTTATTTTTTTCATTTCTGGTCATTTGAAGTGATATAAGTTTTAAGCTACTTGTAACAGGCCTCCGGTGTTTCTTTCTTTGATCATAGCATTTTCTGTATAAAGTTAGATAGTACTTAATTTTAGGCAGAAGAAAATCTGGTTTTAACCAAGCTTTACATAAAATTAGATAAATTTTAGCATTTTCTATAAAATTCAATAATCAAATGTAAATATGGTTAACATAACAGTCAAGAAAATTATTTTATAAGTATTAAAACAAATCTGCATACAAATAAATTACATAAAAAACATTTTAGGAGAATAACTTTTTTAACTAACCAGAGCTATACTCAGTGGAAAAAAGATTTGTTAAATGTACAATAATATAAGCAGTCTGAACTGCCAGTTGTTTTGATTTTGTTTAGTCAAGACAAAACTTCCCGATTTGATTTTGATTACCAACTTCTCTCCAAGCAACTGCAAATTTTGTTTTCTTTCTTTTTTGCAGTTAGTTTTTCATTAAGTTTTATAGCCGATATTAAAATTACAGTAAAAATTAAGCATAATAAAACTTATTTTTAAGAGAAGGAACTGTATAATATTTGTTAAACGAAAGAAAAGGCTAACGTGATTAAATATGTAATGCAGAAGTATCTTATGTAGTTCTTTAAAACTATGAAGATTTTATCTTATGCAGGCAAGGACTGAAGCTTAAAAAAGTTTCAATGAAATCATTTAAGAATTGTTCCAAGTTCATAAAAAATCTGGATGAGGTGACAAATACTCAGATTATTTCACAGCTTCTGATAATAGTATTTTTTTAATTTCATTGTGTGTGAGAGAAAGAGACAGTAGTAAATCTAGTAAAAATAGTAACAGTTAAAGTGTCTTCCTAAACTCCACCAAATGAGGCAATCATTCAAATAACTATAAAAAGAAATTTATTGAAATAGTGCATAAACTAGTTGTCTCAAAAGTGAGTTTTATTTATCAATTAAGTACTTTTTCAAAGTTGTTCTTATGTTTGTCTAAAAGTACCCTGTATTGCATTTCATCCAAATTTACATATATAGGAGGTGGATAAGGCATCACTTCTTTAGATCATGTGAAAAGGTGAACTTATGATTTTTTATTTTCCAATTTAAGATATATTTTTTTAAAACCACATTTGAAACTGATATTACCATTTCTAATTCAAGTATTTTTTGTGTAATTTGTTGTAAAATTGGCAGAAAATATATGAGTGCACAAAAATTACAAAAAGGGAGTTTTATTTATCAATTAAGTACTTTTTCAAAAGTGATAGTGTGTGGGGGATAAGTTAAATACACACTATTTTTTTCCATATTTTAATAGGAAATTTTATGCTCTTTCTAATGACACTAAAACCAAAACTGTCAAATTAGTCAGAAAAAAGTTATAGGGGGATTAGTTGTTCTATGTTTTAAATTACTGAAAACTCATTTTCTAACTTCAAAAATTAATGATAATTATTTATATTAATTAAATTGTATTTTATAAGATATATTTTGAATCTGTATCATATTCTGTATAAGTATAGTGAATTTCAAGAATTTATCTTGATAATTATTGAAACAATAGCAAATTGTGATTGAGTCTGCCATTCTGGTTTGAAAGTGTCTCGGAAAAATCTATTGAATGAGGCAAAAATTCAAAGAGCTATAAAAAGCAAAATAATGTAAATATTCCAAAAATAAAAAATGTGGATTCTTATATTTGTCTAAAGATGCCATGTACCAAGTTTCATCCAAATCTGAGAAGGTGGGGTGGACACCCCTGGATGATTTGGAATTTAATGACCCCCCTCTTAAAAAAGTATTTAAGTGCAAGCAGAATTTTTCAATTCTTGGCATAATTTATTTATTTTTAGAAGATTAAGTATACATTTCATTGTACCAGGGACTATAACACATATTTTAAGTTAGGTTTTTTTCCCCCTCTCTCTCCCAAAATACAAGGATGTATTTGGGGGGGGGGTGCAGGGAGTCCCCCCCCTGAAATTTTCATTTTTGTTACTAAAATGATAATGATATAGTCTTTTTGTGAAAAATTCAGCCTTTTTTAGTGTTTGTACCCCCCCCCCCAAAAAAAAATGGTTTTTCTGGATATGTGTCTGCCCCAAAAGGACCCATTTTCTTGCAAATCTCTAGGTCCTGCATTTTTGTTGCCATTCATATCAGTTGTGTGTCTTTGTGTGATGATATGATAAGAAAGGAGTTAACTATAATTTATTGAATTGATTTCTTTTTATGTTTTTTCTGTTGTAATGTTGTAAATAATTATTATTCCTTTTCTTTCTTGATATGATAAACCCTGATTATTCCTTTTCTTCCTTGTAGTTTTCGAAATTTTTCTACTGGAGAAGGGCAAGCTGCTAAGTAAGTAATCCTTTTTCCCCAATAAAATAAATAAAATATCATTTTCGTTTCTTCATTACTTTATTAAAAACTCCAATCATTTGTATTTGTTTCTATCACTTATAAAGCCAAAATAATGCTTTAAAAAAGTTTGGCTGAGCCAGACCCAATGGTTTTTTCTAAAAAAAAAAAAAAAAAAAAAAAAAAAAAAAATTGAGAAAACCTATTATTTTGTCCACTTTATCCAAATTCTTAAATTGAGAGAATATTGTCTTTGATAAAACAAACAAAATAATTACTTATGTCAAATATTCTTCCAAAATAGGCACTTTGCATATATATAAATATTTTTTACAAATATAACATCATAAAAAAATTTTAAACAATTAATACCATAGTAATTAGTTAAAAACATTAAAAGCCTAAAATTTCCGTAAAAAGATTAAAACACACACCATGAGCGCTTTCGACAGCTTAGCCCGCTGTCATCATCAGAACTGAGTTGCTTGGCTTGTTCACCGCTTCTTCTTCACCATGGCCTGCCACGATTGCTTGATCTGCGCATGCGCCATGTCGTTGACAGCTCCCTCTTGTGTCATTATTTCCAACGCTTCCCGTCTTAAACCATAATTGTGATTATTGTAATTAGCTATTTTCTTGACATTTACGAAATCTATATTTATATTTTCCTTTAAGGCTAGGCGGGATAGAGCGGTACTTTGTCTATTGTATTTTATGTCGTTTATGTGTTCTTTAATTCTATCTTTAATTTTTCTTTTTGTAACCCCAATGTAGTATCCGGGAAGGTTGGAATCTCTATATGTGAAATTTATTTTATAAATACCTGCGGTTTCTAGAGGGTTAATCTTGTCTTTATCTGACCGAATTCTTTTAAATATATTGCTATTGGGTTTAATTGGGATACGGAGGTTCATTTTACGTGCCCTGTTGGAAATTTTTACAGCGAGACCGCAACGGTAGGGAATCGGATGAGTAAATGTGGATTTTTCTTTTTGTGCGTTGTTGATGATGTTAAGTTTCTTTCTTCTATTTCTGATTAGGCGGGGGATGATATTGCTGGGATAATTAGCTTCGCGTGCAAGTTGCTTTATGAATTGCATTTCTTCCTTTAGTAATTGTTGGTTGGAGCATATTTCCAGGCTCTATTGACGTGTGAACATAAGATTGATATTTTGTAGTTGTATGTAGTTTTTGTGAAGTAATTGACAATTTTATTATTATTGGTAGGTTTACGATAAACGGTAGTTTCTATATTGTCTGGGGTGGTTCTAATTACTTTAACATCAAGGAAATTTAGGCTATTATTCTGCTCAAGTTCTATAGTAAATTGTATATTTTCATCAAGTGAGTTAAGTTCGTCGAGGATATTATTTATGCTATTGTTATTTACTTTTGCAAAAACATCATCAACGTAACGAAACCAGTATTTAATATGGGGGTGGAGGTTTGTATTGATCAAAGTTTCAAGGTTTCGCATTTTCCACTCTGCTATTATACCAGATATCGGGGAGCCCATAAGGACACCTTTATTCTGTTTGTAAAATTTATTATTGAATTGGAAGTAGGAGTTATTGAGGATGAGGGACAAGGCAGCTTTTAGGGTTATTGAAATACGCCCGAATATTGCATTTTTAAAATTTCATTTTAACTTAAATAAAATATTCTTTTCAATTTTGTAATTAAATACTAAATAAAGATTAATTAAAATTAATTTTATATTATTTGTAGGTACTTAAAAACAAACAACAGTATATTATCTGTAAAACTAAAAAAATATTGGTCATGATAAAATATCTTTTACAAAGTTGAACACTAATAACAGCATAATTATATTTTGAGATATTCATAATTTAATAAATATGTTATGGTAAATGTCATTAATCTGGTAACTATATATAATCACATCATGTTTTGGGTTTCACAGACTCTGAGCAAAACATATTTAGCAGCTTTTTAAAATTATGTTTGTAATTAAAGATCTGAAAAAATTCCTTTTACCCCTACCCAATAAAGAAATTAAAAAATCAAGTCAAGTAGTGTCAATAAGTAAATAAAATCTGCATTTCTGTAATATTATTATTATGTTTCATTCAGTTTAAATTCAATGAATTAGGATATTTTATTATATGATATTAACTCATTGAAGTATAACTAAGCAGTATTATTTGTAAATGCATTAAAAAAAATATTTTTCTCTCTTTTCTCTGAAATTATTCAGCTGAATATGTAGCCACAAGTATTCGGCCACAAGTATTCAGCCAAATACCTGTTCAGTATTTGGCCTACTGAATATTCGTCAAAACAGCCGAATACCGAATAGTGGCTGAATATTCGTTACATTACTAAATGTACATGTGGGATCAGATGTGCTGAAAATGTTTATTTTATTTTATTGAATTATTTTTTTTTCAGCTGATAACATACATTTCTATAACTAAATTATTTCACCAAAGTTTCTCCGAGAAAAAAAAAAAAAAGATTTTTGGCAACCCTGCTGTTATTCTACTTGTCTGTGATGATTTTTTGTTTGTGCTGTGGTCTATAAAAACAACTAAAGATAATGAAAGTAATTCTTGATAACTTGATAAATGACTTTTCAACTTAAAATTTAGACTTTGAATTTTTTTCCATCATTGTATGATTTTGTAACTACAGTAAATTCCCGCCTATCCGGCCTAATGTGGCGGAAAGGTAGGCCGTATAAGCTGAAGTTCTGTAAATATTTTCTTCCTTTCTGCCTTCCCCCGTTATATTAAAAGCACATGTCACATATTTTAAGGTAAACTAGTGGCCAAAATTTTATGCTATTTTTAACAGACAGACAGAAACGCACAGATTTTAATAAAATAGATTTTATATGTACAGTACATACAGTTTCATAATAAGCAAAACATTACCTTAAGTGTAATTCGTAAAAAAGTCCTTAAATCTTATTTAACTGTTTATCAATGCATTGCACAAATACGAAAAGCTATGCCTAAGATAAAAGAGTCAAAACTTACCGTTTTTAGTTTTTTCACTTCTCCTGCTTTGGTTTGTAATTTTTTTTTTTTTTCCCCTGGGATTCTGGCCACCCACCCTTCTTTTTCGTTCTTTCTCTTCTCTTCCTCTACTTTCTTCCTGTTTTTCATTTTCCCCCATACGCAGGTTTACTTGGAGTTTGCATTCATGGAAATAGATATTTAATGTGAGAAATTCTCATTTTAGTGGCTACGTGCATATCATCTGCAAAATTTGAATACACAGTCGCTAACAACATTTATCATTCTTTCAACTAGGCCAGATAGTCAGGAGTTTACTGTACAATGTAATTTTTTTTATTTGGCGCATCCTGTGTAAACAAACATGTTAACAAATTAAATATGACATTTTGTTGCATGCACACATTGTGTATGTTCGCTGAATTTGGAAGATATTTTGGATAGGCTAATATATTATGTTGGTGCATAATTATCAGGCATTTCTTTGATGTGTTATATTTTAATAAAGATAGTAATTTTAATAAATTATTTTTTAATTCATGTATATTATCTTATGTGAATTATTTATTTAATTTTAATAATTTAATTAATAAATTAAATAAAAATGTACAAACACCTGATAATTATGCATCAATCCTATAGTTCCTCTTGAATAGAAAAAAAAATAATAATAATTTATTTGTATTATCTTAAATTACTACCTTTGATGATTATTTACTAAATCTTATTTCATTTTATCACTATGATTATTATTGTTGTTTCAGGAATAAGAAACAGACTTACAAAGGAATTTCACTAAATGCTGGAGCTGATTTACTGCATCAGTATGTTTAATTTTATTTTATATTTTTTGTCCCTCTAACTTTATTCATGGCACAATGTATGATTTGATACGTTGCACCTTCCAAAAAGTGTGCCTTATGTGATTCGCTCAGTAAAACTTAACAAATCTATGATTTTTTTATTATTATTTTTGCCATCAATAACATAGAAACGTACTCATTACACACGCATATAAGAACATATATAAACTATAATTTATCAGGATTTCTGAAAAAAAAAAATCTTGCCAAGTATAGGGTTAAGATAAGTAATATACCACAAACTTCTTTTTATTCTGTGGATATGTTCCATTTCTCATCATTGGTTCGCATCTCTCGCATGACATACTCCTTTATTTTGAAAAGTGAAGCAAACCGACAATATCGCAATCATTTTTTCAGGTTCGAAATGAAGAAAAGATATCAGCATGAAAACGTGAAATTTAAGATAGTTCTACTGTATTTCAAAAGATAAAAGTTACAAAATTTATAAAGAAAGGACTGTATATGCCAGGGATGGGCAAACTTTTTCGATTGCGGGCTAAAAAAAAGTTTGGTGGGCCAAAATAAATTTTTCTAAAATTTTAAAAACAATATACAAGTATTAAAATTTAAATATGTTAATGAGATGAATGAAATTGCGATTTCATTTTTAAAAGTTTCTTATATTGAGGTTTGAAGTGAGCTGTACTGATTCTAAGGAACGAAGCTAAATGCTCATCTGTCAGTCTACTTCTGAAAGAATTCTCTCTAAGGTTGACAGTTGGAAACACTTGTTCACATATATAAGATGAAGCAAACATAGCACTGATTTTCTGGGCGTGAGATATTAAATTTGGGAAACTTACTTTCGATAATGATTTGTTAAACTCTGGCATACTTAGAAACAACTGCTTGAGATGATTGCTAGATTGCAACTCAATTAATTCAAGCTGCAAATCGGACCTCACTGCTTCACAATTTACATTCAAAGGCATGGTAAAAATATCCAATTCTGTTTGAATGGCACTCAAATCTTGAAATCTACGTTCGAACTCAAAATGCAGTTTTTTTCAAGCCATCTTCATAATTAATAATATGGAAATATAATATATAAATATATACGCATTTTCTTTCATTTTCCGTCAAACTAGCAAATTAAAATTCTATCAATTAAAATTCTATGAATTAAAATTGCATTTACCTTAGGCCGTTGTTTGCCCATCCCTGGGTATATGCATATGTTTTTCAAAATTCGAAAGTCAAAAATCATCCCACGTCTTCAAGGCTTGAAATAGTTGACATTTAGGAAAAAGCATGCAAAGTTCAGTGCTCTTTGAAAAAATCCAAACATGAATGCTGAATCTGTGTAAAGTTTATTATAGTTTTCTTGCTGAAATATATATAAAAACTATATAGACACTGAATGCCTTTGTTTCTTTCTAGCTATCAACAGTTATGGGTAGAACTTCATGATAATGATGCGTCTAATGCAAAAAAGGCAGAGGTAAAGAGTGATTTTATTATTATTATTATTTTAAATATTTCTTTTTAATGCTTCAGCAGTGCTCTTTGCTTCTTTTTACATGGACAAAATATTAAAAACAAAATTCTAATTAATGTTTTCTTTCTTTTCTTTTTCTTTAAATGTACATAGTATTAGAAACATATTCAAATTCAATTGAAAAAAATAATTTTCTTTGTTTTAAGAATATTAGTGAATTACAAAGCTTTTGTAAATTTAATAGTATTCGTGCTAGTTTGGCATGTTTTTGCCTTTGTTAGTAGAAAAAAGAGCACTGGAAAGAAAAAAATTTTGCTGTGGCAAACATGTATTGCATTTACCTTAGGAAAAAGTATGAGTATTTAAATATTAGCAATAAAAGGAAGTAAGTGTAGTTTAAATAATATGTATGTTTAAAAATTTTTCATTTCTGATACCAAGTTAAATCAGTGCTATACATTTCGTAAAGAAAAAATAATTTGATAAAATTTGTTACTTTAAAAACAAATGTTCAAAATGCTTTACATAATTCTTAATTTATCATTTCTTGATTATCAATTAGTATTCTAAATCATAAAGAATCATATTTTATTCAGTTAAGCAATGGATTGTATGTACTAAGAACCTGTTAAATAAAAATAAATATAGATTACATGGGTAAATCCCTTTAAAAAATTATTATTGCAAGACTGAAATATTTTTAAATTTCCCAATTCTGTCGTTAAATTTTGCTAACTTAACATAGCATAGGAATAAATCATTTTTGAAAGAAATATTTGTTTAAAATCTATTTCAAGTTTTAGTTCGCATTATTTAAAAAAAAAAAAAATTCTTTTGCTTCACTGATTTCTGGACAAATTTGGTGAGATGTTATGAATTAGCCGAAGTCATTGAAAGTCTCACAAGAATAAATATACTTGCTATTTGTTAAATAGTTATCTAAAGTGTAACATTATAATGTATCACAATTTAAGTTTATAAAATTTGATAATTGGGGTCGATATCCTTTCCACCCTGACTGTTGGTGACACTATTATATATATTTATACTTTCCGAAGATGTACCATGTAAGGAAAGTATTGTAATCATGTAAAAACTCGACTTCGAGATTTTGGTGTATTGACACGCTTAGAGGTCTTCTGAATTCATTTATGCTATTTTTACGAGATGTATGTATGTATGTGTGTGTGTATGTGAGTGACACGATAGCTCCTAAATGGGGCATTCGATTGAGCTCAAATTGGGTATATGTTACAAACCACCGTCGCAAGACCGGTATTGATTTTGGTGTATATAGGACTTATAGTTTTTCTACAGGGCTACGACAAAGGTTTCTTTTACATTATGGTTTATGGGAGGAGATTCTTCAAAGTGTGCTAGCGTTTAAACGGGACATTCGATTGAGCTGAAATTGGAGATATTGTCATAAACCACCATCGTAAGACCGGTATTGATTTGGATGTGTATAGCACTTATAGTTTTTCTACAGGGCTATGACAAAGATTTCTTTTACATTATGGCCAATGGGGTAAAATTCTTGAAAGTGCGCTAGAGTTTAAATGGCGCATTTGATTCAGCTTCAATTTGGTATAGATTTTTGAATTATTCATCGATTAAAATTTATTTAAATGCATGGTAATGATCTTAATCGTAAGTGTTTGGAAAGTCGAGTGGAGTCACTCTAGATTTTTTCTTTTGGTTGGTGAATTTGACTGGAAATGCTTTAAAAGTACACAGTTGAATCATGAACTGAATGTTTTGTTTCCTCCAAATTGAAAAATAGTCTTGTTTCCTGATGAGACATAAAGCTGCTTCTCTCAGCTCGAATTTACTTTACTTTTATATTGCTGATATAAATACTAATTACAATCCCAACAGTAAGTTAAATGCATGTAAAGTATCTAAAATCTGCAGGTTAATGTATTTTTCTCAGGATATGAAAATAGTATATGTATGAGTTCATTCAATAAATTTTAACTCTTCTTATCACTAAATTTTCACAATCAATTTTTAGATTCTTGAAATGTAATAAAACAATTGTAAGTAAAATATTTACTGGTATTTTTAGTTTTAAATATAGTTAGCCATCAAATTTGAATACTGTTGATTTTATAACAAATAATTATTTCTTGTTGTGTACTTGAAAGTATGTGAAGTGTTTAGTAATTGGAATACAATTTCTTTAAATTAACATTTAACCCTTCCTTTCTGTGTGTTTATTTATTTACTTTTAATTTAAGGAAGTTGATGCCTTGCTAGGAAATCTCCATTCCTACTGTTTTGATCATCTGTCACTCATGCGTCAGTTAAATACACAGCTAGCTGCACTACCTCAACTTCAAACAAGCATTTTAGACCTTATGGGAAAAATAGGTATGAATTTTTCCTATTCTTATAAAATTATTTGATATTTTTTTAAACTTGAATAACTTAGCCCCCCCCCTTTTTTTTAACTATTCAAGTTTTAGTCCTGTTGCTCTTAGCATGGGTCACTTAATCCTCAGGAATTATTCCACAAAATTAACAGAGATTATCATTTTATAATTATTATATTTCTCTACAAATTTAAATAAACAGTGAATATACTCATTTTTAAGATTTTCCCATTAAGTTGAAAGATTGAAGCTGTAGTTCGAAGAAATACAGCCTTAATCTTTCACGATCTTGGCATACAATTACACCAACCTAGGTTACACTGATTGCCAAAATATTGTTAATTTAAATTTCTCTAGGAAATGTTAATTCTAAGTATTCTTTTATGTTAAAAAAATGTTTAAAGATTTTTACTTGTAAGGTTGGAGATTAAAAACATCTTTAAGTACGCATATTTAGTGTAAATCCTGCTATTTTCAATAATGAGCTATTGGGATTTTAAGAAAAAGTTACTTTCGGTAATTTTAATGTTAATTTATAATTTAAAATTTTTACATTGATTATTAAATACACTGATTTCTTAGTTTTTATGAAATGATTCTTCAATAATAGTTATATAAGTGTCAAAATAAGATTAAAAAGATTATATATATATATATATATATATATATATATACAGTGATCTCTCACTTACACATGTTTCAAGGGACCAATTTAAGATCGAGTATAACTGAGAGTTTTATTTTCTAACTCTATTTAAATTATGGGAGACAAAACATTAAAAAAAAAAAAAAAAAAAAATCAAATGTGTGATAATATTTTTTCAGTTAAAACAAGTAATATTATTTTTTTAAATATTTAAATATGTAAGCAATTTAGTTAACTTTTAAAATTCAAAAATAAATGAGTGACCGTTATCATTATTTTCCTATTCCTCGTGAAGGGACTTTTTGAAATTCACTCATAAAAGAGAGACACGTAGAAGTGAGAGGTCACTCTATAACTATTTTTCCTTGTAAATAAAATTTTTTAATTACTATTAGTGAAGTGAAAATTTGCTAAATGAAATTTAAAAGGTTTAAAATTGATAAAATCTGTTCATTTAATAATTTTTATAGTATTATGAAAATGCCAAGAGTTTCAATGTTTAAAATGGGTTCTGAAGAATAATTAGTTTGGCAAAATAATTTAACATTTAAAGTATGCTTTGGAGAACCATTAATTTGACAAGATATTTTAATTTTTAAATGCTCTCAGGGGGATGTTAATGACTCGATATTGCAAAGGCTGTGTGGACCACCTTTGGTCCTATCATGAACACGACAACAACAATAACAACAGGAACGTTAATTTGAGGAAATTTTGTGAGAATAACAGTTGAAAAGCTTCATATTTTGATGTTGTTTTAATGATATTCTACTGCTCGGAAATGACAGATTTTGTTTCTGAAATCTCAATAGTTAACTTAAAATAAGAATTTTATTTTTGTTTTTTAACCCTAAACTATTTGTTCTAGAGAAATTGAATTTCAATATTTGAAATTTTCAAAGTAAAATTTATATTAAAGTAAATAAAAAACTTTGTAAACAACACACTTAAGAAGTTATAGGTACTTCTTATGTGTGTTTTTTACAAAGTTTTTTATTTACTTTATCGTTTAACACCAGTAATTTGAGTGTTTTTTACTGTTAAAATTTATATTGTTAATTAAAAAAAAATTGTATTGCATTTTGAAGTGTTAATTTTTTTAATTAATTGTATTTTCGCATTAGTGGTATATAAGCATCAAAATAATGTAAATAAAGAAAAAAAAAATAGATTTATACTGTATTTTTATCCTAAACATGATTTTAAAGTTAGTGTTAGTGAAATGAGCAATTTTGCTTAACGAATATAGGATATAAAATCTGTTTATTTTATAATTCTTTCACCTTTCAATAAAAACATGTTAATTTTGCAATTAATGTGGCAAAGTTCATGTCTGAAATCATAATTTTTGTTAAAATAGCAACTGAATTATCACTTTTTAACTATAAATTAGAGAAAACCTTATTAGGTTTCATATACAAATTGACACCTGTTTGGTATTGCTGTGCCAGGAAATATATCCTCCTAATTGCTCCCCCGCCCTCCATAGCCAAGCCTCTGATCACATAGCTGTTCCTTTTTTAGCTTACATAGCTGTCATTTTTAGGGGGGGGGGGGTGATGATTATGATATCCTAGACGTATTTGTATGTATTGCAAATTTTTGACTTTTATATTAAAAATAAAGGACATAATATATCAATTTTTAAGATCAATATCTATGAGTTAATGCTATTAATGAGTCAATTACATTCATTTTATTTTATAAATTAAATATGTATATATATGCATACAATTTCTTCCTTTCTTTTTTTTTTAAATCTAAAGTATCTAAATTGAAAATAATCAATTGAAACTAAATGACTTTTCCAATATCATTGGTTTTAAGGATGTTTGCTTTTTTTATTGTAGAGAAAAGTGGCAACAACAAGTTATGTATTTTTTTATTTCATTTTGCTCTTTCAACTACAAGGCTAATAATTTGTCTAGTATTACATTCTTTTTAAATATATATTATTTCCAGGAAACAAATATTCAATTTTGATAGGTTCTGTAAGGTGGAAAAAAAAAGTAATGAATATTGAATGAGTTTTTTATTTTGTGTATGTATATACAGTCAACTTCAATAATAGTGAACCTCTGGAGATCAGCAAATTTTGTTCCCTATATCCATGGTTCACTAAAACTGATGTTAAGTAATAAAACTTATTACAAAAGTAGAAAATTATATTTTATGCAAATACTGAATGTTAATTAAGTAAATCAAACATAATTGATCACATTTATGATTATTGAAATATTTATTAAGTAAAGCAAACATAATTAATCCCATTTATCAAAATAATGTACATTTCACAGTCTGTAAAGGGTGTTATCACTTTTAATCTGTGATACTGAATTGGAAATAGAAAATGAAACCATGTTCAAGGTCAAATGCAAAATTTCCACTTTTTGTTCCCTTTCAGAAGTACGTTGCTTTTGTAAGTGAATGCTTTTAAAAATCAGAATGCATTACAGTAATGAAAAAAATTATAACCCCCACCTGCCCCTTCTTAAGCACAAATATATTACAGACACTGGTAATTCACCTGTATTTTGGAACAGGAGTTTGATAATTATTTTCTCTCTTTTCGAATACAAAAGAGACACTCTTCATCAGAATTGAACAACATTACCTCTGCTGTCCAGCATTTTTAGTTCACTATAACCGAAGTCATGGTTTATTAAAACCAAAAAATGTTATGAACATTTCTAAGGTATGTGAATTGCGACTAATGAAATGGCATTCACTATATCCAGGCTCACTATATCTGGAGTTGACTGTATATATATTTACGTATGGGTCTGAAGAATGAATAAATCAGAGGCTTCATTGATTTACTTGAAAATCATGTTACTGTATTTATTTAATATGCAGACACTTTTTCTGTCGACAGGGAATTATTTTCCCATTTACAAAACAAATTCATTTTACCAAAACAAAGTATTCAATGAAGCAAAATGTTAACCTTGAGCAATATATACATATTTTTAGGGTGGCTGAAGCTTACTAACTCCTCCCATAGATATGCTACAGCTTACTGTAGTTTAGTTCTTTTTGGCATTATTTTTAATTGCTACTTCATTTATGTGTTGCAGGGGAGCTGGAAGGAGTTTTCGAAGAAGTTGAAGATGCACTAGTTAATTTAGAAGATGTGATAGAGATTCAAGAGCTACAAGAAAGACAGCTTGATCATCGATTTCAACTTGCTATGTACAAGGAGAAAAAGTTAGCAGATTTCGAAAACATGAAAGGTCTGTTAAAGTGAAAGTTCTGTACTTTATTACGATGCCACTGGAATGAATGTAATGATTATATTATGAAAGAGGATTTTAAAAGAAACTAGCCATGAAATCTTGCTTGTGTTTAATTAATACTTTAAATGTCTGTTCAAAAAACAAATAACAGAACCTTTTCAAAAATTTTTAACAAATGCACATCTGGTTCGAAAAAATTAAGGCTGTATGTTCAGAAGCTACACACGAGTATTAAAATTTTAAAATAATTTTTATATTTATAGATTAGTACATTAAAAAAATCTTTTACTTCATGAAACTTAATAATTTTTGTACTATGTTTCACTTTTCATGATTAACACTAAATAAACATCTGTATGCGTCTAAGTATAACCCAGCAAAAGCAATTTCATACTGGTTAATTTTCAGTATTACTTAATTATGAAAATAAACACTCAAAAAACCGGTGGTAAAAGATAAAATAAATAAAAACTTTGTGAAAAAAAAAATCACACATAAAAGATTACTTCAAGGCATAACGTTCATTTCAACCGAAAATTCATTCGGTCTTCGTCAGACAAACCCTTCCGTCAAATAGAGCAGAGGGAAGGGTTTGTCTGACGAAGACCGAACAAATTTTCGGTCGAAACGATCGTTACGCCTTGAAGTAATCTTTTATGTGTGGTTTTTTTTTCACAAAATTTTTATTTATTTTATTACTTGATTATATCAAATCACTTTTTGTCGACCACTGGTATATATCTTTTTTCAGTCATGAAATTTTTGAGTACGTAACAGAGACTTTTGAGGGTCAGAACAAAGGAAACTTGATCAGAAACACGACTTTTACATCACAAAGTTTAGAAGAATGTTTTACTTGAATAAAATGGATCGAAAATTTAACATTCCTGCAAAAACATACTTATAAATATTTAAATATAGTCATAAATTTCGCGTTTGAAACTGAAAAACTGTAAGCAGTTTAATAGTGAAAGTAAACTCTCTGTTTAATCTAATTATTGTGTTTATTCAAAAACTGACAATAAGTTTAGGACTGTTAGTAATGAGCAATTAGGTATGAATTAAAAAATATATAAATAAAAATACATATCATTCTATATTTTAAACAGAATGAAAAAAATCATTATTTTAAGTATTTGAAATACAAAAAATATTAGAGTTAAAAATAAATTCCACTTTGTATAAAGTTTTTATACTGTATAAAGTCTTTATACTGAAAATGTATATGCTCAAAGCTTCTGCTCTATGCTTCTTATTAATGTTTAGCATTTTCATCTGTGACTATAAAATACATGCCGTATTCATAATATAGTCAGTGGCGGATCCAGCGAGGGGGCAGTAGGGGCAATTGCCCCTCCCGAGAAAATTAAGTTTGCATAAAATGGTAAATTACACAAACAGAAAAGAAAGTATAGATGCATGTATATATATCGAGCTTACTTATTATGTTATTGAAAACTTATTTCTAGCACTCGTAAAACACACATAATGAAATAATCATAACATTACTGTTAAATTATTCTTCAGATGAGCAATTCTTGTTAAGTTTTCAAACCTTGCAGCAAAATTTGCCGCAGATTCTTATGTAAATTTTTGCTAACAGGTAACTTTTGTTAGGGTAATATATAGTTTAAAAAACCAAAAAACACGCTTTAGGGATAAATTGAACTAACTAAAAAGCGAGAAATAGTTCTGAATATAGAAATAAATTAATGAACGAAAAATAGTATTATTGTGAAAAAAGCGTGGGGTGCTTTGTGCTATATTTTTTGTATCATTTTTGTACTAATCGTACCAATCGAATAGTCTCAAAAACTGATATATGGAGCACCCCATGCTTTTTTCACAATAATACTATTTTTCGTTCATTAATTTATTTCTATAGTCAGAATTATTTCTCGCTTTTTAGTTAGTTCAATTTATCACTAAAGCGTGTTTTTTGGTTTTTTAAACTATATATTTATTTTTCACTTTTTAGTTCTATTTGCTATAAAAGCCTGTTTTTTAGTTTTTTTTTTTAAACTGTATGTATTTAAAATTTATTTTTAATTTTCGATATATCTCATAAGACACTAAGAGGCACTAAGTTGGAAAGTACGAAGAGATAATTTATTTTCAATGTGCACCAGTAACGAAGCCAGGATTTTATTTCGGAGTGGGCTAGGTATCAAATTTAAAGCTAAATATCAAATTGTGAGGTAAGTAAAGGGTCCCATTTCGGGGTGGGGGAGCAGCCCCCTGAGCCCCCCTTTCCCTCTGGCTACGCCCCTGCTGTGCACTAAAGTATTAATCAACCTGCAGTTAAATGCTACCTTCCTCACTAAAAAGGAAAAATAGGTCTCTAATCAACAAATAAAAGCGTGTTAAAAAGAATGGCCTTAACGTGGTCTTGTACTCAACTCTTCCATAGTGCGATGGATGACGATATTTTGTAAAAATACAAATATTGTCGTGACCAGGATTCGAACCTGGGTTATTGCGGCCACAACGCAATGTACTAACCACTATACGATCACGGCTACAGTAAAAGATGGTTTTCTTAACATTGTAATGTTTGGAAGCGTTCTACTTTCAGTCAGGATAAGAAATGAACTTATTTAATCCTGGTGATCCTGATCAGGCTAATGAGATAAACTTATGAGATTATTGTATTGTCACCGGTTCTTGATAAATGTACAAAGTTTCAATTAAATCTGTCCGTTTAAAGTGGGTCAAAATAGAGTCTAAAGGAGTCGGCTACAAACATACATGCAGGTGAAGCTAATAAAGGCATGTTAAAATCAGGATAATGGAATAAACTTATCAAATTATTGTATTGTCATCGATCCTTGATATATCTACAAAGTTTAAATTAAATCTGACCGTTTAAAGTGGGTCAAAATCGAGTTCAAAGGAGTCGGTTACAAACATACAAGCATACAAACATACATACAGGTGAAGCTAATAAAAGCGTGTTTAAAAAAAGAAAAACAAAAAAAAAAAAGATGGGGGAAAAGCCCAGCCCACTATGAAAAACAAGAGTTTTAACAGGTTAGAAAATTAAATAAAGAGTAAAACAAAAAATTAAAAAATCCGGTTTTTATTTATTTTCCAAGAAACTTTTAAATATTGTTTTAGTTTTAAATATTTTAACTAACTTGATCAATCACAAATGTGATCATATCAAAATACTTAAATTTGAATCGCTAGCATTATTGATTATCGCATATGCTAATGCAGTGCAGCTACAATTAGACTTCTTTTAAGGGATTAGAAATTTATTTGTTTGAAAAATTAAAAACTTCCCTATAATAATTACATGTATTTTATTAGGTAATAAATTAAATAAATATCAGACATGAAGGGAAACTGACTTTCTTATTTTAGTACTTTAAACAGAAGAAGAAAACATCAATAATATTACATTGAATATAAAATTTAGTCAGTCTGAACTTCTGAGAGAAGCGCATAATTTGATTGTAAATGACTATGTACTCTTGTGAGTTTTGTTCTGTCAGTCCCTAAACGATTGCAATTTAAACTAGCAAATTTTCACACAAGATTCACGAAATCTACATAAATTGGCAAATTATCACAAAATCGCGAAAATTGGATTTTTTAAAAGTTTTATTTTTTATGAACAATAGAAAAATTAATTGTATTAATTTTTTAATTGACTAAAAATTTTTGAAGACCATAACAAAAACTATGTAATTTTCAATTTTAAAGTCTGATAATGAGATCTGTACGCACTTTAAATTTTTAGTATGCAGGGTGTCCCAATATTATGCTCTATTTAATTATTATCTATTAGAGATAAGAGGGCAATTGAAAAAAAAATGTGCAAAACAAGGTAGGAAAAAAGACTACGTTAAGAAAACATTCCCCTCGTTAATTTTTAAAAAGTTATACATTTTAAATGTGTGCGAAAATTCTCAATAAGTAAAATGTGCCTTCTGCGCTCATGAGGTGATGTACAAAATTGCAGAATTACACCCTAAGAACTGTCAGATGTATGAAGAGAAATATATTCTGATTTAAACAAATTTTAAGTGGCTCTTGAAAGGAGAGGGGGGAACCTCACATCAAATGATCACATTTCTGGAATTATACAAAAGTTATGAAAAAATATATTTTTTAATAACTAGTAATAAACATTTACAGTAAAATTTACGTAGTCCCTGACTACTTTTGTTTAAATATATATTTCTGAGGCGTTTTACGATGAAAAGCTGGAATTTCGTTTATCTCCTCATTATTATATGGGGAACATTTTACTAATAGGGAAATTTTTGTACGGGGAACGTAGACAAATTTAAAAACTTTAACTTTTTGAAAATTAATGAGACGAATGCTTCCGCTAAACTTCTTCCTCCTCTGTTTTAATCTGATTGATCTCTGATAGATCCACTGATCTCTAATAGATGAAGTATTAATGCTTGTTACTACCTTTTTGGGACACCCTGTATATAAATGCATATATACACAAACAAATGACTTAAAATTATTTTTTAAAAATGCTTTAAATATATTACATTTATGATAAAAAATTCTTGATGAAATGATCTAAAAGTGCGAAATTGTACCTAAAGCCTAATGTCATGAAAATTCAGACCTTGGTCTGGTATTGACAGTAATTATTATAATCATTTTTGTGTCTGTAGTAAAAGTTACAATTGTAGAGTAAATTTTGAAATAAAAATAACTTTACAAAATTGTGGGTCAAAAAAAAAAAAAACTCTTTTTTTTTTTTTTTTTTTTTTTTTTTTTTTTTTTTTTTAAGCTGAAGAACAAATCTTTGGCAAATCTGTATCACTACTAAAAATATCAATGGATCGTACTTAAATTTTTATAAGCTGAATGAAAAGATTTTAACCCTTAAATGCATGAATTTTAAAGACGTTCACTCGATAGCCTCGAGTGTAGCTAATTTTCATGTATCGGTTTTGTGAATAACTTATTAATTTTTCCAAAAACATGCAGATTGAAAGAAGTACAGTAATTTTGAGATTTTGAGAAACAAATCAATTAATTCTGGTGCAATCGCACAAATTTAATTTCAGTTGTTCTTTTCTGAGTAATAGATTAAAATTAAATATGTTTTGTTTGTAATTATCTCTAACTATGTAAGTTTAATTTATATATTTCAGTTCCATACACAGTTTTGCATACTATTTAGAGAAGTGAATCATTGAAATTGATTTTTAGCAGAAAAAAATGGAATATGGGACATAGGTGATTCATTTGCCTATTGTTATTCTTCTGGTCTCAATCAATTGAAATCCTGACATTCGTCACTTTATTCGTAATTACTTTTGTACTAACTTAATTGTAAGTTGTATTATAAGTTTAATTGTAACTAAAGTTTTTGAAATTGTGGACAACAAATGATAAAACAGAGCAACAAAATTCGTAATAATAACATATACCCATCTGAGTTAAGTAAATACGTCGACGCCCCCCCCCCCCCGCTACCCCCTCACAAAAAACTAAACAAACACTACAGTTTTATTACACGTATAGATTATTTTCCATGACCTATAACTAACGTACTATAGCACTCATATCAGGAAGATTAATAAAGAAGAAATTTTCAACATAGTGTTTCACTGTTGCCCCCTCCGACATGGAACTCTGGATCCGCCCCTGAATATAGTTATCTTAAATATTTTTAGTTGAAAACAAAAAATTAGTTTAGTCAAGTTTTTATTAACTGTGTATGTCATTCCAGCTTAAAATTTGTTTATGAATTTTAACCCACTATCATGTGATCGAACTAAAATTTTGCACTCATGTTAATTCTGGTGACACTGAGTACTTCTCTTTTTAATTTTTTGATACTTTCAAATATCCCCCCCAAAAAAATTATGTTGTCTCACACGTATCAGCGCATATCTGCTTAATTATTTGTCAGCAATTTTTTATCATTATGCCCTCGAAAAGTTCTTTCGATTCTAAAAAAAAGATAAAATTGGTTATCTCTAGCTTAAATTTATAATTTTTAGTAATTTTTCAAAAGAAGAAAAATTATTGCTTTCAATTTCTTTATATTGTGACATCCAAAAAACTATACTTTCTAGGTATATTTGAAAATTTCACTTAATACAGAGTGTCCTTTCCTAAATCATTTCAATGAAAAACAGTTGAAAATATAAAAAATTTAATTTTTCACAATTTTTTTTATCAGAAGCTGTAGAATAAAGTGGTTCATGCTTTTCTCCTTTAAAATATGAGAAATATTCTATTCAGCCTATACATTTTTTGGTTGTAGGGGGTGTGTGTATAAAGCAGGTTGTGTTTGGATGTCGTGCTGCACTACCAGTGACTGCGTCGCAAGTAAATTCATTCCGAATAGGAAAAAGGCACAAGGACTCTCTGCTCCTACATTTTTTGAGATGAAATATAGTGAACAAATTAAAACAATGTAAAAAAATCTAAAAGCTTAAAATAATGGACAGTTGAGGAGTCCTAAAATTCCAAGGAACATCACATGAAAGTACCAGGAACTGTACTGAACAACTCAGGGAAGCTCCACTGAATTGTATATTCTTCAATAAAATTCTCGGTATTTTCATGTAACTTTGCTTGGATTTTAGGGTACCTCAGCTGCCTATTATTTTTCATGGAACATGCCTGGATTTTTTATTTACAGTTCTGGTCATTTTTAAGTGTATTGCATGTTTTTTAAGCAAATCATGAGAGCACTATTCAATTCAGGGACAGGTTAAAAGAAGCACTGAAATTTTTAATTGGAAATGTTTACTTTCTCTATGGTATTTGTGAGTCTAACTTTTTCTATTGTATCCAAGGAACGTTTCTGGATTTTTTACTGTGAAATAAGGAATTAAATCACTAATTACCTGTAAACTAAAAGTATCAGTTATTAAATTATTAATTTAGATTATATGATCCAATGTTGCAAAGAGGAAAAGGGGGGGGGGGGGTACCAAAGAAAGTATTGTTCAAGAGTGCTTTTTACTCTAGGAGTAATCCTGAAACTATGAGAAAAGTTTCTGTCTTTTGAACAGAAAAATATATATCTTTTTTCTTTTTGAGAACCGAATTTTGAGGCCCGAGGCACGCCTCATTTTGCCTATTGGGAAATCCGCCACTACGCATTGGCGGATCCAGAGGGGGGGGCACAGGGGCACGTGCCCCCTCCCCCAGACGAATGAAGTTTACACTATAGAAGATTGATTTATTTTGTAAATTCAAGTCATTCTATAAGGAAATGTGACAAAAATTGTCTTGTGCCTCCTCCAGAATTTTTTTTCTGGATCCGCCGCTGCCACTGCATGCCCCCTTCAGAGGCAGATGCTCCTCATGTAGGCTTGCTATAACACAAAAGGACTAGAAACATCCCACCTTCCTTCCCTGAAAAATAATTATGTCAATTAATGGTTCTAGTAATGACTATGTTTAATTTAATATATTTCTGTAATATAAAGCTGCATATTAGTGACCACAACATTTGAAGTATTACCTTCTAAAATGTTATGCCCTTTATTTACTTTGAATAGATCACAAGGTTAAGTATTCATGCAAAATGATATGGCTAATTTTTTTTTAGGGTATGTAATACAATCATAAAGCTGATATAATATAAATGAGTTGAACAGTAATGAAAAAAAAATAATAATAACCATTTACAGTAGATTGTTCTACATATTATAATTTATAGTTATTAATGATTAAGAGATTGACATCTTGTAAATGTGAGATGAGTATTTTATTGTATCTGAATGGAAGATTTTTTTTCCCTGTGGAGGGAAAAGCTTTTTAGACTTAATGAGTATTTTTTCTATGAAGAGATGGAATTTTGTGCTTTTGTATGATTATTTTGAAGGAACTGAAACTTTTATACATTTTAAAATAAGTTGTAGATCTCTAGGAATATTTTGATGGTTTCTTGAAATACCAAAACATTTCAGATAAGTGTCTCAAATTGGGAAGAAAAATACTGTAATAGTGAAAAAAAAATATTACAATACGCAATTTAAAAATAGTTATATCTATTATGTATCCATTTCCTTAAAAACTTATATGACTTTTCCGGATACTTGGAAGCATTCTAAAACTATTCCACTTTTTAAAAAGAGTTATATAAATTATTGCTAAAATTATCTATCAGTTGCTATATTAAGTCCTTTTTCTAAGATATTTGACATTATAATGCATAATAAGTTTTTCCAGCAAGTTAAAAATTTAATTTCTTCATCTCAACATGGTTTTATTCCTAAAAGGTCTACACTTACCAATTTATTTTGTTTAAATAACAATATTATTTCTTTGTTTGTAAATGCATATCAACTTGATGTCATTTATACAAAGTTTTCCAAGGTCTTTGCTCTATTGACTTTGGCATTCTTCTTAAGAAATTAATCCGCATATGTGGTGGTATGGTTATTGGTATTAATCTTACTGGATATTTTTCTTACTTAAGTAACAGAAAGCTATTTGTATATTTTAATGGTGCTGTTTTTGGTAAATTTACTAGTACTCCTGGTGTTACCCAAGGTTCTAATTTTGGACCTTTGCTTTTTATTTTGTTTATTAAGGTTTGGCGTTTAATTTTGAAATTTTCTAAGTATCTTTTGTCTGCAGATGATCTGAAATTATTTAAAGAGATAACGGTGTTTTAAGGATGCTGGTCTTTTACAAAGTGATCTTAATAGTTTGTATCAGTGGTGAATTGACAACAAATTATTCTTTAATATTATGAAACATAATTTTCTTAGTTATTCTCGTAAATCTCTTATTTATTCTTATCATATTAATAATCTTTACTTCATTCTGATTCTATAATTGACTTTGGTGTTGCTTTTGATGTGAAACTTGACTTTTCTCTCCATATTAATGACATCATTTGTAAGGCTTAATAAAAAACTTGGTTTTCTTAAGTATAAGCCTAAGTATAAGCCTAATATTTTTCTAACCTACCAACATTAAAAGTTTTATACTTCAGTTTGATTCATTCTGATTTTGAATATTGCAGTCTTACTTGGGATCACTATTATAAAAATAAAATCAAACTGTTTGAGCGGGTACAAACTCAGTTTGTACATTATTGATACTACAAAAGTAATTCTATTTGTATTCTGGATATTTTTTCATCTTACTTGAGAAATACTTTTAATCTTCCTAGTTAAAATTCTTGTTGTGATCTATTTTGTTTATTATTTTTTAGTAAAATTGTCAATAATATGGCTGACTGTAGTTATACTTTTCACAGAATGTGCTGAACAGATCTGTTCGAAATAATCATTTATTTGTGGATTTCTCTACTAAATATAATTACATTATTAATTTTTTATTATATAAATCTTACAAAATTTTTGACACGTTTTCTGTGGGCTTAGATATTTTTAACACGGTCTTTACTTTTTTTAAGGTTTAGTGCATTGAACTTTTACAATCATAATATGTGATTTATTTTATCTCTGTCATATTTGTCTTTTGTGTTCCTTTTTTCATGCAACACTGTAAATGAACTTTTTCTATAGTGTACATTTATAAATAGATAAATAAATTGAACAAGTTTTTAGCATTTTTATTTTTGATGAACCTCAACAGTTGTCCAGTCCCCCTCCCCCTTCAAACACAACCACACAAAATGATAATTTGTGATTAGGGCAAAGTTACATGCGAGCTCTCTGCTTATGGGAGGAGGTGCCTTGAGCGAAGGGGGTTTGAACACATATTCACATTACATCTGGAGAAAACTGCCCAAACCTCAGACCATTAGATCAACAGCCGTGCTGCAGGCCTGAACCCGGGACCTTCACTCTTCAGCCATCTTCCATGTTCAATGTTTTATCCACTCAGCCATCGTCGGCTGACACAACCTTGTAGTGCTCTCAACAGATTAAAACATAATAGTGATATGTAAAAAATAATTTGTCTCAAAATCACCCAATATACAGGGCCGGCCTAAGAGCAAAATGCTGTGTGTGCAAGAGTGAGATTTGGTGCACCTTACAATGATATGGGTAGTCTATGAAAAGCACTCCAAAAAAATTGCATGGATGTTCTGTAACTCAAATTTCTCAAAACTTAATACCTTAAGTTCTCATTTTAAAGGGATTAAAAAACCAAAATCTAAAACTGACAAGCAGTAATAAATATTAAATATTAAAATAAAGTATTTAGTACATCATTTCATAAGTCTTGTTTTTTTTAAATGATTTATTCTAGTACCAATTATTTTAACTGACTTTTCCGAACTTCAATAGGTGTACTGTTCTGTACTTGTGTAAAAAGCAAACTCCCAAGGAATTCTTTTATTTGGTTTATTGTTATGTTAAGTAGAATATAACGGACACATTTTTAACGACAACGAAAGTTTATTATATTCATGGAAAATTTATTTCGGTTTGAATATATTAATAGAGCAAAGCACTTGAAGCCAGTCTCTTTACTGTACTTTCAAGTAGCATATTATTTGTTGAACAAAGGTTATTTAATACATTCAAACAACTAAATTGCATTTAAAATTACATAATATTTTTAGTTTTAACCATATTATTTTTCTATATTTTACATTTTGCCCCCCACCCCCTCTCAAAATTGCACAAGTTCGACCCCACATGCCTTAAACCGGCCTGGCCAATATATAAAGTAAAAAAGAGAAACAAAACATATTCTTTCTATTATGTTTTTTTTACTGCTTTGCAAATTAACACATTGTTCCTTGAATTAATATCTGTTTTGCAATAAATGTTTTAATTTTACGTATTTGCAGTTAAGCTGGGTGAAGAACATGCTCACAAGGTATTAGTATATGAAAAGAAACAGGAAGCCATTCTTAAGGAACGTCAGTCTATATTCCAGGAAGCTTTTGAAGAGGAAATCCAGGAATATAAAGCACATGGAATCAAGGAACTGCGCAAGCGTATGCATTATTTTCTTACTTATGCAGAGATTACTTAGATTTAACTCATTTTAATTTTGTTATTTAGTTTGATAAAATTAGTTTAGTTAAAGGGAGAGTATTCAAATTCGACCAAGTATTTGATTTTTGGTTTTTAATCCTAAATTATAGCTTATTTTACTGTGAACAGCTTACTACCAAGATTTTTATCATATGACATTTATTGCATGGGATATAGCAAAAAAATTTTGGCGTTCTGCTCAACATATCTTTGGGGAGCTTCAACATAATACTTTACAATTTTCAGGACTTGTCCATAGTATTTATATGCACAAAATGAACTATATTATAAAGATAAATTAGATAGAAAAATTTTTATAAACAAAAAAAATCCACAAAAAATTGCAGGAATTTTGTTTTTCACTAATTAAAAATTAAATACTGTACTTGCATTGTTAAATATCTTAATGATTGTAGTTAAAATTATTAATAAGAGTATTTTCTTTAACTTGTGAAATTTGTAGGGAAATATTGAAAACTTTTAATGTTATCCTGCACAGAGTGCATTGTATTTTTGAAGACCTGAAGTTTTGTGTTATATTTATGCATTTATAAGTAGTAAATAATATCAAAGTTTTTAGTTAAGGCTTTGGTACATCACCTTAAGGAATTGGAAATCTAAACTGTGAGACGCGCATAGCTATGAGAGGTAATAACTTCACAGGTCTAAAATGTTCATATATCTTTACTTAAAGCCGATTCGTATAGGGCTACATAATTACATTATAGAAATGACATTTCTATTCAATTGTTAATTAATCACACAAAAATAACATTAGATACCACACATAGGGAAGATGGAAAATCTGTACTATTTAAAATGCTTACCCATGGCTCCAGGGTTTATTTGATTGACGTGGTAATCCCAATTGGAAGAAAAACCTCTCCTCTTTCTTAATCGCTCGAGCTTTATATAGTGTTTTGTTTTGGACAAGCATGTGACAATCATGCCGATGTCCCGTTACTTCTCCCACTGATTATCTTATTTGTAGTTTAAAAGTTAACTTGATTAATTTGGGGGTCAAGGGTTCACTAACTAACGAACGTTCGAGTTTATCATGAGCAAATGACATTTTCCAGAAATTCTCATGATTCATGTAGTCATGCACTTTTAGCAGCGTGACAATAAACTGTATTTTATTAAATTTTATTTTTAGGATACAAAACAGTATCTTATGTATTCATCCTACAAAAACCATTTTAATACATCTAATATTTGTTTTGTAAAAAATATCTGAAGATAGAGCACATTTTTGTAACTTCATTCTTTGAATGGGTGAACTCTCCCTTTAAAAGCTTTATGAAGGGACACACACAAAAATTTATTTATCTACAAGATGTGTGTTTCATGTGGTACAATTTTCTCAGTAGCAAAAACTTTCAACCATCCATACCAGTGGAAAGGTCAGAATGTTAATCTGTCTCCTCGTGTGGATGGTGCATCTGAAGAAGGTTGGATTTTCGTACTGCCCAAAATGATCATTTTGTTAATAAGTACCTTTTTATACAGTAAAGCACTGTTTATATGTTTTTCATTTGTACGTCACTTTCATGAAGTCCTGATGCATTCCCATTCTTTTTAATGCAAAAAGGTTTCGTTTATATGATGCTTAATGGCGCAATTTCAGTTATTGTCATTTTTCATCACCCTAAACTTTGAAAATTTGCTGTCTCAGTCATTGTTTTCCAATTTAGTGATAAACTTTTCCTAGAAAGAACGTCTAATAAAGGATCTAAGGAGGGATTTACCTTTTACCACTTTACTTTAAACACTCAGTCGACTATATTATAAAAAACATTTTATGAACTTAATTGAACCCATACTATTGTAAAGACACTCAATTTACATTTTAACATTTGTCTTTTGTTGAACGTTCTTGCTGAGTATAGTAGTTCTCAACTTGTGAAAATATGTGTCTTAGTAATTATTATTATTAATCTTAGCCCAATATCAGGAGTTTAACTTGTGATTGTATTTCATCCCCCCCCCTTCTCTTTATCGTATAGGTCTCTATAATTAAAAAAAAATTCTTTGAAAAAAATTCAGATATTGTGGAAAAGTTGAACTTCACTGTCGTGTGTAGAAACTTTTGGAATGTTCTTTAAAAATTAACTACTGATAAACAAATACTGAGTGATCAATTTAAACGAGGACCCGGTGGTTTTTTTATAACCCTTAAATCTGGGGGATGTGGTAACTATTCTAATACTGAAATATACACTACTGACCAAAAGTATTGCAAGTTTCAGAAATCTAATCCTTTTCAAGATTAAGCCCCCTTTCCCCTGTCAAAATTATAAATCAATATGATGTATAATTTTTAATGTCAACATGTTAAATTAATTACTTCAAAGAGAAGATTGCATTAAGTTAAAGAAAAAAAAATAATTGTTTAATTTATTGAAAAAATAGCATAAAAAATATATATATTATTATAGAAATCATAATCCATTTTGGCTCACCGGAATAAAATTAAATAAAGAATTAATTTCAAGTTACTCCGCAAAAAGAGGATAATAAATAAATGCAATTGAACTAAAGATCATTTATTATGTTGCTGAGCAGCCTTGACTTTGATCAGAACAGCCACTTTTTTAGATATGGAATCCACAATGTTTTACAACACTTCCTTCGGTGTTTCATGGTGCCAACTTAAATTATTGGTTCCTGTAGCTCTCATTTTGTTTTTTGGTGATTTTCAGATGCATTCTTTCCAATTATACTACATAAATTTGCAAAAATATTAAATCTGGCAAATGTCCTGTCTATTTTTTGGGGGGTTTATACTTGAAACGATGGTTAGATTTCTCAAACTTGCAATACTTTTGGCCAGTAGTGTAATTGTTCAAACCTTCTTCAAGTGTGGAAGAAGTGCATAGCACTCTGATCTAGCAGATGGAATGTGCCTGGTTCAAAACTAGGTAGTTTCCACTGACCTAACCGCTCAGAGTTTTCTATAGTTTCCTCCGAAACTTACTGTAAATATGCATTAGGACCCCTTAAAAAGACCACCATCTCATCCATAGGCCTAGATTCCTCCTGTAGAACATTGGCTGTGATCCAACAACAATCACAACATTAAATGTGGGAGACGATTTCCAACACCGTTGGACTGTTACAACTTCATTTACGAGTTAAAGCAGAAATAGAGATGCACAATGTTACTTAACCCAGCAATAATTTTATTTTTGGAAAACATAATTTAATTCAAAATTTTACGCCATCATTTCTTTCATCAAATGTTGAAAATATTCATTACCATTTTGAATGCAAACATGAAGACATCGAACCAAGTTTTCTGACACTCTTCTCAACATTGTTGGTGTTACTGATGAGATTTCTACAATTATGGTTTGTTTTAATTTATTGATGTTTGCAGGCCTTCTCAGTAGAAGCCAGTTGTTTTCATGTTTGCATTCAAAATGGAGGAAAACATTTTCAACATTTTCTGGAAAGAATGATAATGCAAAAAATTTGAATTAAATCATGTTTTTCAAAAATAAATGTATCACAGTATTAAGTAACATTATGTGTCTCACTTTCTTTTTTACCTCACAAGTAAAGTTGTAATACTCCAGCAGTCTTGGAAATTGTCTCCCACACTTGACCCATTGAGAACCAGCACATGGAGAATGAAGCACAGTCACACGACCGAATGGAATGATCTTTATGAATTTTTTAATACTAATAGTAGTATTATAAAATTAATTTTTAAACTCTTGATTGGGCATGATTTACTCCATGACCACCTTTACCGTTTTAACATTGCAGATTTGCCGGGGTGTGTTTTGTGTTTGAGTAGGAGACTGCTGTGCATTTGGATGAATGCTCTGCATTGTTGTCTTGTAGCTCTATTGTTAAAAAATATTAGAGAGCTTGAAGCCTCATGACCTTAAGATCAAATGACAGGCATTTGCTAAATAAAATATTGTCACAGTGATGAGCAGGGTTGGCATGGTTTTAACTGACTGGTTTAAACCAAATGGTTTTTTTAAAAGAATAATTTAAAATTCCAAATACTACAGACAGAGTACATTCTGATATCTTTTAAAATTATCCTTATAAGTATCAACAATAAGTTTTTATATCAATCTAATAGATACCTTATTCTTTTATCATTATTAAGAATTATTAATTAAACTTAAATTATCGGCTGCATTTTAAATTTGTTTCTAAAATAGAGGTTTTGTGTTTTAACAACTTATTTTTAAACCTTAAAAATATCATTTTGAAAAACTTATCACTATTATTACTGATGAATCTAAGTGCAAGATTCCATGTAAAATGTAGTAAACAATTAATATTGTATTATATTATATACTAAATATAAAAAATAATATCTCTGAACAAAATATTAAAATTGAATGATTTCAGTGTCCACATAAGTATAGCAACAATTGTTTATTTACTTTGTTTTAATTACTTTCAGAAGGAATATTAATTGTTATTTGAACATTTTACAAATAATTTTATTTATAAGTATGCAACTGTAATTATAAAAGGATTTAAAAAAACAACAACCCTGGTTTATTTTTTTTTTTTATTTTTTTTCCAACCCTGGTAATAAGCACTGACCATAAAAAAAAAAAAAAAAAAAAAAACTACAACCAGGTTTCTGATACAGTATCCAAATACATTTTTTAGAACATTTTAGGTTTATTAATAATCCTAAATCTTATGATTTATAATAAAATAAATGAACCCATTCACATTTTTTTTAAAGGTGTTTCTAGTACAAGTAGTGCTGAAGCATCTGTTTCTTTAGAAGATATTGACTTAGGCGAAGATGCTACTGCTTTAAATGAATTCCTTGGTGAAGATGCAAATGATGAAATAGTTCCTAATGGTAAGTTGCTTTTATTATGATGGAAATCTGTTATTCAAATCTCTTATTCATATCTGTTATTTGTTATTCAGCCAAATTTTCTATAAAATAGGTGTTAAAATTTTGGTGGTTGGGATACTTTAGGTATTTGAATAGATAAAGCCTGTGATCTCTATATAGTTAGTACAAATTTTGCGTTGTGCAATAAAAAAGAAAGATTAAAATCTTACAAGAAATTTACTTCTATATAGGTACCACTAAAACCTGAAATTTTGTTCACTCAAATAATAATTAGAATTTCTGTAGACATGTCTTTATTTATTTTTATGTATTATACTCATTGCACATACAGTTTATAGTCAACAATCATATGTATATCATTCAAGTATAAGCAACACTTTACAACTAATAATTTCAGATAATTATATTAAATAGGGTGCCCTAACAGTTTGCATATTAACATTCAATTTATTTCAAACCATATTTTTACTTATAAAAAATATTTATCTAGAAAAATTCTTCAAATTAATTGAATCCCATCTTTACAGATATTTTACCTTAATATTAATCAAACCATTATAATACGCAACAAATACATGTAATGCAGGATGGATTTTTTATTGCTGAAATTTTTATCAAGCAGTGCCTTCTCTCAGTGTTAGACATTTGCAAAATCTTAAATAAAATACATATCAATAAGAATTCATCCTATATTAATTCAAAGATATTGAAATACATTTAATACAAACAAAAATAATAAAGTCAAATTGATTATACGTTAATTTAAAATTGACAAAGTGCATTTTATATAAACAAAAATATCAAATTAAGTCAAATAAATCATGCCATGTTGGGGCAGATGAAATACCTCTCAACTCCATAACTCTCAGTAGCTGAATAAGTCCGAGCATGGGGTTTTGCACATCAGTTGGAAACTCTATCATTAATGTGGTACCTCCATAAGTCTTAGTAGTTGAAATAGTCCGAGCAAAGGGTAAGCCAAGCACACATCACAGCTATGTCCATTTTCTCAAACATCAGGAATTTGAGCTCAATGAACTAGTGTTGATCAGGACGATTATGCATTTTTCTCACAGTTTATCTTTTCTTAAAATTCAAAAAGTCGGAGTACAGCACAATGCTAGAGTTGCATGCTTAAATTTTAGCAGGGCGATTATGCATTTTTCTCACAGTTCATCTCCTTTTGAAATTGGTATTCTTAAACTAGCGAAAAAATGGACAAGAAAAGTTAACCTTCGATCAGTAGCAGTGATTTCAGTAAATTTTTCTTTAAAATATTAACTCTCAACATGAGAGATGGAAGAAGTGGTTTGCCCGGGCATCAAGGAATCTCAGGGAATTTCTAATAATCAATCTTCATTTTCTTCAAACAGAGATGGAAAAAAAATATCCAGCCAAAGGCATCGGTCAATTTCAGGAGAAAGAGACTGGGTCCCAACCCCTTCAATCTTCCGAGAGGCCTGACCTAAACCAGTGTTTTCAAAATTTCAAATCCAACTGCCAAAACCATTATTGAAGTTGTGTAGCTTGATATTCGCCAATTTGGCTAATTCTTTTGTCTTTGGTTCAATCTAATAGTATTCTAGGAACACTTGTATTTTTAGCCAATGGAGCTAAAACAAATATGTGACAACCCTATTCCCTGCAAACCTTAAAATTTATGAGTTCTTTGACTGTGTCTGGTGTTGAAATCATCCCACACATGCTGCTTGGAGTACTCAAATACCCCCTCTACTTGGGTGGTCCGCAGGGAAAATCTGGGGGGCACACCCCTTTTCGAAAATTCCAAGTCTGTGCGGTCTTGTGAACTGAGGGAGATCGGGAACTTTGGAAAAAAATTGTATTTTATAAGTTTAAATACTTAATTGATCTTGAATTCTCTGCATATACTTGTGAGGTATCAAATTGCACCTTTTCCATAGTGGGATGGAAAAAAGCCAGAGTTGTTATGCCTACTCATAAAAGTAGTTTAAATAATAAGTGAAATATTAAAAATTAATGAAAATTTAATTTTAAATTTAAATAAAGATTTGTATTAAGTTTGAAGAGAGTGGGTGTGTATCAAGATAACTCTGTAAAAATTTGAAAATGGCTGTTTTCATGATTTTTGTCCACTGAGAAAAATGCTACTTCTATATCATAAATAAAGTTGTCTTTTAACTTTATCTGCTAATTATTTCAAGTTAGTACAGTGAAACCTCTCTGAGTGGCCACCCCACCGTACCGATAATATTTGGCCGCTCAGAGGGGGTGGCCGCTGTCAAGGGTTTATTTACTATCATAAGATAATTGCTATAATGCATAATATAAACAAGTCTGGCACATATTCCTTATTTAAAATGAAATATAAAACTTATCTAAAGAGAAAAATGTACTTTATTTAACGCTTTCTTACATTTTTTGAAAAAATGATACGTGTCTGTTTTTAGTTTTTAGTTTTCTCTGAAACAACCATTTTTTCTAGATTGTTTTTTACTTTAAAAAGCAGATCTCTAACTGGTTAGTTTGTAACCATTTTGGAATTTTCGATAATTGCATGGATTTTCCCTAAAGTCGCTTGTGTTGAAAGTTTAGCTTGCTCACCATCGGACATCACAAACATCGGACCTTGCATCACAAACATCGGAAAATTTCTCATCAGGGACTGAATTAGCGCCTGAAAGGGACAAAAATTCATTTGTAGGACAACTTCAACACCTGATTGTCAAAGGGATTCCCCATCTTAAGGGCGTGGAAAGAATAAAAAAAGAGAACAGATTCAATTCCAGTTATTCCTGGGACTTATATTTGACCATAAACCTGACCTTGAGTTTTTCCGCTCAAAATTACAGTATGGAGTGAGTAGAATTTCCCGAAAAATGAGATGGGCGATCCTGCTCGATGGCCGTTTAGAGGAGGTCGGGTGGCTGCTGATAAAGGTTATTTTAACATTAAGTCTATGAACCAAAAAATCCGTGCCATGAAAAATTGGTTGTTTAGAGGGGTGACTGCTATACCAGTTACCCGCTCGGAGAGGTTTCAGGCTGGTTGTTTATGGAGGATTGTGAGGTCTCTTCTAGAGGATCTTTTAACATTAAGCAGACTGGGTAAAATTTAATTCATAAAATATAATTCTGTATTCATAAAATTTATTTTTTCAATAAATTTTTAATTGACCTCTAAAAATCTGCATGATCTAATGAGTCAAACTTCATAAGGGGCTGCGCTAGCCCAGTGATTAAGATATTGGACTGGTGATCTAGAAGTTAGGGCTGGATTGTGAAATACCACTGAAGACCATTATATATAGGCACATGGAATCTGTGGTTTCAAAAGTCAACTTGACAATCAGTATCAGTTTCTGAGAGGTGCCAGTTTTCAGAATTTTTACTTTCCGAACATGTACCATGTAATTAAAGTATTGTAATCATGAAAAAATTCGACTTTGAGATTTTGGTTTATTGACACGTTTTGAGGTTTTCTGAATTCATTTATGCTATTTTTACGAGATGTATGTATGTATGTGAGTGAACATGATAGTTCCTAAACGGGCCATTCGATTGAGCTCAAATTGAGTATATATATTATAAACCACCGGCGCAAGACCGTTATTGATTTTGGTGTGTATAGGACTTGTAGTTTTTCTACAGGGCTACGACAAAAATTTATTTTACATTATGGCCTATGGGGGGAAATTCTTGAAAGTGCGCTAGCATTTAAACGGTACATTCGATTGAGCTCAAATTGGGTATATATGTTATAAACCACCGTCTCAAGACTGGTATTGATTTTGGTGTGTATAGGACTTAGTTTTTCTACAGGGCTACAACAAAGATTTCTTTTACATTATGGCCTATGAGGGAGAAATTCTTGAAAGTGTGTTAGCTTTTAAACTGTATATTCAATTGAGCTCAAATTGAAAAAAACTAAGAGTTTTTGTTGAATTATTCATTGATTAAAATTTATTCAAATGCTTGGTAATGATCTTAATCGTAAGTATTCGGAAAGTTGAGTGGAGTCACTCCAGATTTTTTCTTTCTGATAAAGCAAATTGGGGAAGGAAACTCTAAGAAAGACTCATGTAACACTAAACAACATATTTGGTGATGTGAGCTGTCTTCATAAATGAACACTGACAGCTGATTCAAAATGAAGTTACAGCGATTATCTCTTAGACCATGTGTGATTGAAACATACTTTAATTGTCAAAGTCAGTCATGAAGAGTAGCTTTCAGATATGCAAATTTTCTTACAATAGGCTGCATACATTTTAAAATACAAAATTTAATTTTTATCCAGTCCCTCCTTTCCTATCAATTATATCTAGAAAAATATTGCTCTATGAAGGTAACGTTTTAAAAAAAAACTGTGTCTCTTAGTTGAATAATTTCCCAGATATCTGAAGTTAAAAATGATGACCTACACTACTTTTCCTGCTGTATTGGCATCTGGAAAAAGAAAAAAAAAAAATCTTTATTTTAGGAGAAAATCTATGAATTGATAAAAGTTAAATTATAATCCCTTTGAATGAGTTTCATTGTTAATTTTCAATAAACTCATGAAATTAACAGACTTTACTTGAACTATTGGCAGTGCATTATGTAATTACCAACAATATAGTTTTTTAGCGGTCATTCACTAATTTACGCACACTCTCAGAGAAGCGATTTCAAAATGCAAGAACCAGGTGAAAGTGGGGGTTAACTTTCACTAGAAATTACCAACCATACATTACAAATAGGATTTCTGAAAGTCAAATGACCACTGACACAAATTCACATCAGTTAAAAGTAATGAAAATTTTCTCACTTTTATGACATCCCCTAGTACAGTGGAACTTTTCAGGAATGACTATCCTCCGTTCCATGAAAAAGTCAGTCGTTAGAGGTGGTCTCTCAAAGAAGTATAAATATTTGATAGCAAATAAAAGAAAACTATAAAAAATATTCTTTGTTTTGTTATTTATGAAATTGCATACTAATACATGAGTAATTATAGAAGCATATACAGTAGAAACTCGATTATCCGAAGTAATTGGAACCGAACCTACTTCGGATAATCGAGAATTCATCAATAATCATCTAGTTTAATATGTAATATCGTCATTGAACTGTTATTATGACTATTTTAACTGTTAAATAAATTTATTTCTGAAACAAAAAATTACAATGGTTTAAATGGAAGCTTCATCTGGTGTAAATTGGCCATCCTTTGCCGTGCAGCTCCATCCCGAAGTTTTCTTAAAAGCATGATTTCAGAGGAATCACACTGCTCCTCTTGTTCCAACCAAAGAAGGCCTTTTGAGAAACATTCAAAAGCATCATTGTTACTGATCTTATTTACTCCAGAATCATTCTCATCTTCTTCATCATCATCATCTTCTTCTTTTGGAGATTTTCTGACTTCTGCTATTAATTCCTCATCATTGAGCAATTGGAAGCCTGCATCTTCCACGTCACAATTCAACCAATCTGAGATTTCTCTATCCCCGCAATTTTCAAAACCTTTCATTGTGCTTAAAAAGGCTTGAAAACTCAGTTAACTGTCTTTCACAATGTCTCTAGCATTTTCATCTGAGCCAGTTGAATTGGGCAAAAGTTTCGCCAACTTCGTCTTAGTTTTGATTGCGGCATAGATTCCCACGCGTCACCGATTATATAAATGCAGTCTTGAATATTGACAGTTTTCCAAAATTCAATTATTGAAACTGAACCAGATTCAGAATCTCCTCCAAAAAGAAATTTTCTGATTAAAAAAAAAAAAAAAAGAAGCGGAGGGGGGAGAAGAAACCGACTTCGGTTAACGGAAAGTTTTGGTTAATCGAGGTTCTACTGTATTTATAATTTAAATTTTAATAAAATATTTAGAAATTTCAGATTGTTTCATTCTTTTTTCTGTTTCTGGTAATATTTCTCTCTAATTAATTTTTTAAATACATCTGACAAAAGAGCATTTATCTGGTATTCTTCATGCATTCTAAATTTGCAATAAAATCTATTTGCTTTAAAATTTGCTTCTTGGGATTTCCCACAACCAAAAATTATCGCCAATTTCCTCTCCAAATTTCCTTTTTTGTCTGACTCAATCACATCAATATGGTGCTCCAACAGTAAAATCACTCTTTTCTAGAGCATGTCTCTTCTTCTCTAACCTATAAGATTTGTATGTATAATGTACTTGCACTTGCTGTCATTTGAGGTAGAGCGACTGATTTGGAATGTTTTTTGTTTACTTTACCTCCGGAAAAATGCAAGAAAATTTCTGGCAGGGAACTGAGGCTAGTTGTTTATGGAGGGTTGCGTGGTCTCTTCTAGAGGATCTTTTAACATTAAGCAGACTGGGTAAAAAACCTGTACCTTAAAAAATTGGTCGTTGGAGGAGGGGGTTGCTTAACCCTTTGAGGCACAACCCTTTCCCAATGCTGAAAAAAGGGCAGCCATTGCCATCGCTCGACTTAACTACCAGCAAGATGGCGGACGATCGAAACGTTCATCGCGTGCCACAGATCTAGAGACCCTTGTTTTGACGACAGCTGGCAGTGCAAGCTGTCATCAAAAAAAGGGTCTCTAGATCTGTGGCATGCGATGAATGTTTCGATCGTCCGCCATCTTGCTGGTAGTTAAGCCGAGTGATAGCAACGGCTGCCCTTTTACCAGCATTGGGCAATCCATCCAGCTGTTCTCGCATTCTTCCCTTTTTCAGCAGATGTCAGTGCTGTTTAAAAAAAATCCTGACCATTTTTTTTATGGGAAATGACATGCTAAAAACTAAAGGATTCTCGTGGAGCTATGTCACCCGCAACTATTTTTATAGAAATCAAATCTATTCTTCATGACTGGCAACAGTCAAAACGTCAGAGTTTGGTGTTCCCAGAGCAGGAACACTGCACGTTAAAGGGTTAATAGAGGTGGTTGCTCATACCGAGGATTCATACGTTCTCGGAAAAGCCTAGTAAACAGGGAAAGTTCGGAATTGAAAATTAGATCTTAAAACTCAGGGAAATCTCACGAAGAAATGTAATTTTCCTTTAAAAACCTGTAAAATCCAGCTTTAACCCTAGAATTTTAAGAAAATGTACTCCTCTCACTTTAATTTTACGGATAATTTTACTCCTATTCAATGGCCAACTACTTCCCTAATGACGCACACACACAATCAGAAATGGATGTATACCAAATGAATCATCTATTACTTACGACTGCTTACGACGAATGCTACACTTGCTTCTCATTTTGTCTCTGCTGTTCTGTAAATTTGTGGTCGCTCTCATTTCTCAGTAGGGTTGGTTGAATTAAGGGGCTGTTCTTTGTATTGTGTACTGCGCACAAAGTTAGATTGTGTAATACATTCGAACCTGGATTTAATGAATTAATGGGGACTCACAAATCCGTTCGTTAAATTGAAGCAATTCGTTAAATCAAATACCAATTTTTGTAAAGAGTATGGTACAAAAATATCAATGCAAAATACCCTTAGATATACATATGAAAAAAAGAATGGTTATTGTTTACTTCGAGCAAGTTATACATTAGGTGATCAACTTTAAAATTATCTAAATTTTTTAATGTTACTTGCTCTTAAAATTTAATACATAATACATACATAGTTACTTTGGAAAAAAATCCTTGATAGTGCTTTGCTTTGACTTCCCAAAGTTCTTTGTCGATATTTTCTAACACCGTAAAAACAGCATCAATCTCGTGAGACAAAAAAAAAAAAAAAAAAAAAAAAAATAAGTATTCAAGCTGCAAACTGCTTTCTGGAATGTCACCTTTTGCAATTCAATTTTCGTTTCTTCGCCATCTCTTCGCTGCTTTCAGAATCTTCATTCTCTTTCTGTTCACTTTCGCAGATACTTAGCTGTACATCGCAAGACACATATCCTCTAAAATTTCCATTACTAGGAAAATCTTCCCATCCAGGCATTTGATCATTGCTGTCTTCGTAGGCACTTGCTTCTTTTGGAGAAATGAGAAAAAAATTATTGTATTACTCACTTGGATTAGGGTGTGAAAGATTAAAATTTTCCTTGCAAAAAATTCAAAGTTTTAGTTTTATGTGCGAATTTTATTTCAGCGATTGTTGTTCATTAAATCAAAGCTAAAAATTCGTTAAATCAGAGCATTTTAGCACCCTTTTTGTCGGGACAAAAAAAATATTCGTTAAATCGGAGAATTTGTTAAATCAAAGTACGTTAAATCGGGGTTCGGCTGTATTTTTATCATGTGCATACAAACGCTGCTGATGTTTGTTAGAATACAATGTAGAATGTGTATTCCTGTAATGTTAAATATTTCATTGTTTATGCATAGAAGTGCTGGGTTTTACTTAGTTCTAAAGAATATGGGAATTTTTACCAATAGCCTTGTGTACTGACAGTAGTATAAAAAACTTATCTTTTAACTCTCAGCCAGTGAAGTGGCCCAAAAAATTCTTTTTTGTTTTGACTTACGCATAATGGCAGATTAAATAGAACAGATTGTATAGTTAATTTATAGGTACTATGTACTGTCTTTAATTATAATTTAAGACAGTCTAAAACAGACTAAATTTGTCAAATGCATGACAGACTAAATTTGTCATGCATTTTATTAATTTTAATTCTCATTCTACTAATTTATATAAATTATAATCCATGTTAATGATAGACAGACTTATATAAACATTTAGAATTCTGTTTTGCATTTAATAAAAATTCTGCTGAAGTAATCACTCCACTTAGTAAGTCATTTTTAAGTGGCTCTGAGATTGATATACTGACAAAGTTTGTATTTAAATAAAACAGTTCGCTTGTCTTAGTGGAATAAAATACTGATCATAACATATTTGTTCTATGACACCCATTTACTGATTATTTAAATCAGGAATGGGCAAACTTTTTCGGTCGCAGACCAAAAATCGAAGAAAAAAAGTTTGGCGGGTCCAAGATAAATTTTTCTAAAATTTTAAAAACAATATACAGTAAAACCTCGTTAAGTCATCACTCATGGGACCAAACATTTTTGACGACTTAAGCAGAGTGGTAAAAAAAAGGAAAAAAATGAAAATAAAAAACCCACTAAAGTATTTTTCTGAATTTGCTGTAGGATTCCATAAGAAAAACAAGATTTCAGAAATCAATATGCAAATAAATCAGTGGAAAATAATAAAGAAAAAACACTTTTTATAGTTACCACATTCTTTTTTTCTTTTAATTATTAAAATAATCCAACAGTGTCGATTGATGGAGGGCTGACTGGTTGGTGAAAATAACTTTTCTCTCTAATAACGTAAAGCTCTAAATTCTTCGTCTGTTATTTGAATTGTTGTCCAGTACTTTTGTACTTTTTCAAGGGCTTCGATTGCTTCTGTTTTGCTGGGCGGGGTTTGATGTTCTTCTAGATTTTCGGCATCACTGTCTTCACTTGAACGGTCTTCATGTTGTTCTTTTAAAACTTCACACGTCAAAGCTTTTACATTAGCTTGTGAGCAGATTGCGACGTCGTCATCGACACTGACAAATGCAGTAATGTCATTGACAGTGCACTCTTTTTCGTCTGTTTGCAGCAAAGATTCCAATGGTTCCGGGTCGATCATGTTTTCATCGCTGAGGATTTCTTCTGACTGCGTTTTCGATGAACCCTGTTTGTCGTAAACAATTTGAAACAGTTTGTGATGATACGGAACTCCAACTTTTATCTATGTATTCAATTGCATCTAAAACCGAAACTTGAAGCTTTTCCTTTCTATCCAATGCTTTTATCAGGTCTTTCACAAGCAATTTTTTGTACTGTCGTTTGAAGTCATGAATTACCTCCTGATCTAAAGGCTGAAGAAGCGCAGTGAGGAAGAAAAACAATTTTGATCGCTTTTAAATTTTCGGGTCGATTGTGGGCTGTACAGTTATCGATAATGATGACAACATTTCTTTTCTGACACAAAAACTGAGAATCCAGTTTGCGAATTTCTCTTTCCCAAGTCGTCGTAGTCATCCATGCATTGGAATTTGCATCGTATTCGACAGGCAGAGATTTAACATTTTTAAATCAACATGTCTTTTTACTTTTGCCTATAACAAGTGGTTTAAGTTTCTCTCCACTCATGCTAGCCCAAGCAGAACTGTCAGGCATGGGCGCCGGCAGTATAGGGCAAGGGGGCAATCCCCCCCCCCTGGATTTTTGTATACAGTGCTTTTCCTTGCATTTTTGCTCTTTCCAACATGGTAACCATACGTTGAAGTAGTCTTTGCCCCCCCCTTGAGTAGTCTTTGCCCTCCCCTGGAGTAGTCTTTGCCCCCCTGGGAAATATTCTGCTGGTGCCCATGCTGTCAGGCATTGTTTGCTTGCTTTCCCAGATGTGCACTTTTCACCCTTAAATGACAGAGTTTTATCAGGCAAAAGACGGTAAAATAAACCTGTTTCATCAAGATTAAAAACATTTGATGCATCAAACTGATAAATCTCCTTGAGAACACTGTTCTTCCAGTTTTCTATAGCATCACCGTCAACAGCAGCTGCATCTCCACAAATCAATTTAAAAGAAAGCCAATGTCTGTCTTTGAAGCGTTCTAGCCAACCATTGCTGCCGCCAAAATCTTTAATGTTTAACTCCTTGGCAATTTCTATGGCTTTCTCTTTACAAAATCATGGCAGAAATTGGTACATTTTGCGATCTGGCATGTTTTAGCCATCGAACTAAAACATCTTCAATTTCATCGAACTTCGATTTCCTCATTCTTTTTCTTTTGTCGTTACAGTCAGCTTCTTCAAGGATTTTTTTAGATGCAAGGATGTCATTAAGAGTATTCCTTGGAATATTGTGCTCTTTAGCAAAAGCTGTTTTTGAAAAATTTGATTTCTCAAACAGTTCAGTTAAATCTCTTTTTTCTTTAAACGACAAAGTTTACGTTTCCCTGACATGTTTAAAACCTATTCGCACCACGAAATTGTAAGAGAAAAATAGCCCTTATAGCGGGGACATGTAAAATGGAGAAGAAATACACATTTGGCTATTTTTTTGGGTGACGAGTTATCCGGGGAAGAATTAAATTTGTGACGAGAGAGAGTAAATGGGGGTTATTTAACATTATTGTGTATGAAACTTTTCCGGGACAAAGGAAAGTGACGACTTATCCAGGTGACAACTTAACGAGGTTTTACTGTACATGCATTACAATTTAAATTTGTTAAATATGTTATGAATGAAATTATGATTTCATTTTTAAAAGTTTCTTATATTGAGGTTCGAAGTGAGATGTACTGATTCTAAGGAACGAGGCTGAATGCTCATCGGTCAGTCTACTTCTGAAAGAATTCTTGCTAAGGTTCATAGTTGAAAACACTTGTTCACATATATAAGATGAAGCAAACATAGCACTGATTTTCTGGGCGTGAGATATTAAATTTGGAAAACTTACTTTCAATAATGATTTGTAAAACTCTAACTTTCGCATATTTAAATACAACTGCTTGAGATGATTGTTAGATAGTTCCTCAATTAATTCAAGCTGCAAATCGGACCTCACTGCTTCATAATTTACGTTAAAAGGCATGGTAAAAATATCCAATTCTGTTTGAATGGCACTGAAATCTTGAAATCTACATTCGAACTCAAAATACAGTTTTTTCAAGCCATCTTCATAATTCTTAATATGGATATATAGTATATAAATATATATTTTCTTTTAATTTCTGTCAGACTGGCAAAGTTAAAATTCTATCCACGGACCGGATAAAACCTTCCGGCGGTCGGATTTGGGCCGTGGGCTGTAGTTTGCCCATCCCTGATTTAAATGAACATAGTATTGGTAATACACACATTGTGTTCTTTTCTTGTAATTTTATCATATTTGCATGATTCATAATTTTGGTTAATGAATTAATTTTTGTGATAATTTTTGTGTATAACACTCTGATCCATCCTCATTTTCTAGCAACTGAAGATCAGGAATCTAGTGAAAATGAAATTAACACCGATGAACATGATCTTAAGAAATCTGAAGATAAATCATCTAATCCAGATTAACACTATATGCTTCAATTTTAAAAAATGGTCCTTTAAAAATTTTAATATGTTTAAGTTTGTTATTGCAAACAAATAATTCCTGTACAATTTTAAGGTGACTTTTAAATAGTTAATTTGTTGATTATTAGCTCTATAAATAATTATTACTTAATTTTTTTAACTTCAAATCTGGAGAAGTGTGATATAAAGTCTGCTTAAAATAGAATTTTTATAAATCAGAATTAAGTGTTACATACAAATCAGGACTCTGTATAAAATGCAAATAGATACCCTAGCTTTAAGTTTGTTAATATCTACAAGAATATTAATTTCTTTTTTCATTTCTTTTCCTTTAAAAAAAAATTGTTCTAAATTTATACTAGACAATTTTTTTGTAATTTATTTTAAGCAGATTTTATTGTATAATCCTTTTTATATTAATAATCTTGAACTAGTTTCTCAGACACACTTAATTTTTATTAATAATTTAAATTTTATTTATATTTATCCAGTGTGTGAATTAGTTATTAAAATAATTATTACAATGTGTATATTGCAATAAAGATGCTTTAAATCTCAGTAAAAAGAATTTTTTTGCTCATAAGTCTGCATTTTTTTTCTTCTAAAAACTACTACTCTTATGAATTTGAAGTTAAAAAAAAAAAAAAAATCAGTCAAAGCACTTATCACAAGTATAGTAAAAGTTAAAATTTATAAATGAACTTTTGGCGTATTTTGCATGTTTCTACAGTTATTTAGTGTAGCTTTTATTAAAATTTTTAAAGAAGTTGTGGCTACTTAACCAAAACATTCGATATCCGTCTGTTAAAGTCTTGGTATAGAGCAATTCAGTTCTATTTGGTCATTATCCCAAATACAAGGTTTTAAAATTCTGATTTTGGTCTTTTGCATCTTATAAGTGTGTGCTGCACTTCTTGCTAAGGTTGCGGTGTTCACAGGCATCCATATGAGTACTTTTGGGGGAGGGGGAGTGTCACTTTTCAGACTCTTTACAATTAATTTATAAAAAAAAGTCCTGTATGCTATAAAATTTTTGGCTGTACTCCTAGCTGAAGAAAGGAAAGCTAAAGCACTTACCTTAAAGGCTTGTCTTCATGTCTTTTATTATTTTGCAATACCTATAAGCTCGTCATTAAAGTCCTTTGCATTTTAAATAACCTTGTGTGATTAGTTTATTAATCAAGAGCTTAAAGGATATTCATTTTCATTTTAAAAAGTTTTTGATAAATACTTTTTTAAAGTTCTGAAAGGATTAAGAACCTGGCTTCATATTAACTCTTTCAAGCCAAGCATTCACAATTGAGGAAACAAATTTTGAAACAAAATAAATCCTCATAAATTTATGTTGAAATTGTTGTGTATATTTTATGGGCATTTAATAATCAGGATTTTTTTTATTACAAATTTTGTTATTATAAAAAATATACTATTTAAGATACATTATTTAATCAATTCTGAAAGTTATGTGTCACCACCAGTTATGATATTTATATATATATATATATACAGGGGCGTAGCCAAAGGGGGGGGGTTAGTGGGGTCATAACCCCCCCCATGAGGAATTTTTTGGCATACAAAATGTATATTCTTCACTACATTATCACACACACATGTACATATATATGAGTTGTAGTAGTCGTAACCCCCCCCCCTTGCAAAATTTGTGGCTACGCTCCTGTATATATATCATATATCCTGGCGTATAACACTCTCTGTCATGTAACACACATCAGTAAATTTAGGCTTTGTCAATCAATGTATTTTATATTCTATAAATTCAGCATTTTATATTCGGTGTACAACACACACTCAAAAAAATGAAGTAATTTTTCGAAGTTGAAAGTGCGTGTTATATGCCGAGATGTACCGTATTTCTTTTTACTGAGATTTATGTCTTAGTTTTCCATCCACCTTAAATTAGATTGTTTTGTAAGTACGACATTTTAAAAATACTATTGTTACAATTGTTATAGATTTTACTGTTAAATTATATGCCATTTTGAAATGTTGAAAAATCAAATTGTCTTTCATGCACTTTGATACAGTAATATAATCAAAAACACTATTCATTGTTATTTTATTCTATTAAGGTCTTATTATTATTACTCTCAGATGTTGCATCGTATACTTTTAAGAAAAAATTATTGGAATACTTCAAAATAATATAAAGGTTAATTCCTAGCTTTCTTAATATATATTTATTTAAGAATACATATGCATGTGAACAGGGGCCTGTTTGCCAAGTTTGGGGCCCTGGGCAAAAGCTTCTTTTGGGGTCTCCCTCTTTCAAAAACTTTTTTATATCGTACAAAGCAATTTTCATATCACACCGTACAAAGAACGGTGGTATAACAACATAAAAATGATTATTTCATCAAGTTGCAAAATAAAATGCAATGGTTTGACTATAATATTATGTAGGATAGTAATATTTCAAGGACATTATTTAATTTTCAATCATTCAGTATTTTTCAAGTAGCGTGGTCTACTGTATTTTTGTATTTATTTTCCTAATACTTATATCAGAGCATTTCTCTGTAGTGGGATAGATCTTCACTTCACTACACTTAGGAAAGCATTCCTTTTACCAGTTCTAATTGAAAATCAGCTGTATGGTTTCCTCGTGATTATCATACATCACTGCATAGGCCACGCCTAAATGATAATTGTGTTCTGAACAGTTCCTGCAGCTATACAGAGCTAAAAAAATGTCGTGGATATTATGCTAGGACTATGAAACTGTAACTATGGATATTGTTATTTTTCACAAAATTAGTTTCTCGGTTTCTTATTGTAAATTAAAATCAAACTTTACAAATTTTTAAACTTTAAAAACAATTTGGGGGTCTCCTTATTGTTGGGTGCCTGGGCGCTTGTCCTGAATGCGCTCACGGAAATCAGACCCTGCATGCATGTTAGAACCAAATAGCATAAATATAACTACAAATAGTTAAGTTTACAATAAGTTTAAAAAAGAGAGATCAAGTTCTTGAATATCACTATACTTAATTTCCCTTTTTGTAAATGCTACAAACAAATTCACTCCCAGCTGAGCTATATATGAAAAGTCTTTCTCATCGCTTAGACAATTCAATAATTACAGTATTAAAAGATTATTTATTCTGTACTTTTCCTGTGGGCCACTGCTAGGTAGCTTTGTCACTGATGTTGGCCAAAAAAAAAGAATATTTCATTTGAAATTAAATCTTTGAATATCTAACCAACATAGGTTTTTAGATAATAAATTGTCTGTATAGCTATAGCATTATGAATGGGGCCATAAGCACACTGGTTAGAATTGTTAGTTTCATAGGTGACTGATGCTAGAAGTAGATGACGTCTAGCTTGATGTCATTGGCAAGTCACTTTATTACGCCACAAACTGAACCGTTAAACATAAAAAATAGTAAATTTTCACTGTCATTGAATGCACCAAAGTGTTGTATTTATGTTTGGAGTGAAATTGACTTGATGATACTGGAACTGTTATTAAAAAACTTTTCCTATGCCCCTTTTCATGTATCAGCCTGAAATATTGGTGTAGTGACAGCCAGGGAAACTTCGTCTTGAACTTTTTTTATTGAAAACATTTGCTTTTAAATGTAAGAAAAAAAAATCTCTACTCTTGATTTTGATATGTCCCCCCCCCCCCCCCACCAAACTTTTTGGTCACTCAATAGCTATGCCTTAAAATGCCAAAGACCAATGCCAATTAGAGATGAGATGGGCTCGGGCTCTGAAATTCACGATTGCGTTTGGGATCTGGCTCTTGAGAAATTTCTTCTTTATTAAACATGCTCTTTGTAAACAGATTTTTAAAAATGATTCATGGGAGAAATAAACTAATTATTATTATATTATAAACTTGAATATATAGAAAGTGCATTAAGAGTTTACTATTATATTTGTCTTTAATAAAATTTAAGATATTCTGTCAATGAAGTAATTGACTTATTTATCTATTAACTGAAATTTTGGATTCAGGCTCCGGCTTTGACTTACATAATATTGCAAAGGCCGGCTCGAATTCAAAGTCCTCGGGATTTAAAAATGAGCCCGAACTCATCTCTACTACCAATGCAAAATGTTCTGCCTAAGCAAATGAATCCTATGAACGTTCAAATGGCTGAAAAGCCACTGCACCAGATTCCTACTCAGTTTCTTAACATTTTTATTATTACATTTATTTAACACAAACATTTTAGCCAGTGGCAAATCTCCAAAAAAAGTTTGGAGGGAGAAGTGATAAGTACAATAAGGCATATTACCTGAGACTGGACACTGTTTTCTCTCTGTTTATTTTTAATCGTGAACCCAAATTTAACATAATGCAGCTAATAATGATTATAATATTATTTCTCAGACTTTCTTTTGTAATATTTTTCATATTATAGATTAAAATAAATAAAAGGTTATCTAATTAGGGCAAAAATCTGCCCAGAGTATAATCATTAAATGACTTTTTTTTAATAAAGATTTTTTTTTTTCTTTACTCAAACCTTTTTTGTGCTTGTGGGGGGAGAGGCACTGAAAACATATAAACTTTAAAAAATAATTCGTTAATGTGTTTACACAAAACATGTACCTTTTGAAATATATTTTAATTGCTAAAAAATTATGCTTAGACTTTTTTTACTTATTTATTTTTTCTTCTAGCGTTGGACATTTAGAATAGTTTTGAAAATATGCAAAAAATAATTTTGTATTAGATTCATTGCTCATTCATAAATTATCATGTAACACAGAAAGTTTGTTTCTGTCAAATGTGTATATTTTTAAAATCTGTTATGTGACATTCCATTTAAATTTTGTTGAGGTTTGTTGTTTCATTAATTATTAAATTTTTATGAAAGTTTGTGTATTTTTTCAATAAATGTAGTACTGCTTTATTGAGTGATTTTATTATTATTAGGGTATTTAACTTCATATATTTATGTTAACTTTTCTTCAGTCTATTGCTCACAAATAAAAATATTTTCCTCCTATTAAAATTAATTTTATGTAATCACTTTTGTTACTGGCTTTTATATATTTCTTTTTTCTTTCTAAATTTTTATTTGAAAATTACTTTTGTACTAAAATAACACAAGTAAATACTCTTTTGTAATTTTGTTTTTGTTGGCTTCTTTAAAAGTGATCAAACTTATTGTTGTATTAAGTTACCAAATTGAGCAAATTGTACCAGAGACTCAAAACAATTCAGAAATATTCTTTGTAAGCTGCACTGCATCCTGAAATAAATGGAAAACTGCATCTTTTATGTAACTTCAGAAGATACTCTTAAATGTGGAGAGCAGAATTTTTCAGACTAACTATGCGAGAAATTTCAATCTGGGAATCGTCCCAGAGTAGCTCAGTGGTAGAGCACTCGCACGTTAAGCAGCAGTCCTGGGTTCAATCCCCAGCTCTGGGATTTTTCGCATAGTTGGTAAAAAATAAAAATTAATCAGCCTAAACACTCCAACTTGCCTAATATACTTGAAATGTTGATAGAATCACTTTCTAAAATATGTATAATTTCTGCGGCGTAACGAAGTTGTCGCAAATTAATTGTTTCACCTGTTCCGTCTGTGGTTTGCAGAAGAAGATGATAAATGCCAACAGTTCTAATGTGAGAAATTTCATCTGGGAATCGTCTCAGCTCAGTGGTAGAGCACCCGCACATTAAGTGGCAGTCCTGGGTTCGATCCCCAGCTCTGGAATTTGTTCATAAAAAATAAAAATTAATCAGCCTAAACACTCCAACTTGCCTAATATACTTGAAAGGTTGATAGAATCACTTTCTGAAATATGTATATTTTCTATTTTTAAGCACTTTTTCAGGAAATTTAATGGTGACTATATTCTTTATTTCAATATAATACAGTTTGTGAAGAGGCATCCTAAAATATTTAAGTCTGTGGCACAATTAGTTGATTTGTATTTATGTAGCAAAATCACATAATGTTTTCTAGTTGCAGTCTTAAACTAATTGCATCAGAATCCTGAAATTCTTAAGATGCTTTTCATAAGCTACACTTTAATAAATGAAAATCTCCGTTTTTTTAATCAAAAATTTCAAAAAAAAAATCTTAATTATTAAATCCAGGTGACATAAATAAAACTATGTATTATAACACACATGACGACTTATCTGACAGATAAGTACCTTGTTATGTGTAGTATAATACAAAGTTTTATTCATTTCAAACACCAGTTTTTTTTTTTTTTTTGTGTTTTTTAATATGGTACCCACGGATTTTTTCCAGGATTCCAGTTTAGGGGTTCTTATGACAAGATTCCAAAACACACTCAAAAATACACACTGGACATTATAGCCTACTGCTACGGAAGTCCCTTAAAAACCCACTTTGCTTCGGTTTGTACCCCAGTTTATTCTTGTTAGGACCTGACTAACAATTTTGTGCCCCTATATACATCTGGCTCAATTTTTGGCCTATTTCTGCATATGTGCCAAGAACATGAGCCCCAAGTGCCTGTATGCTAATCAGCGCCTGATTTTTTTTTCAAATTCCAATGTCATTTTTTTGTGAAATGTCATACCACTTATCCAAAAGTCTTTTTTTTTTTTTTTTTTGTCGAAATAATTTACAAATCAAATAGGTGAAATGCCAATGGAGAACTATTTCATTTAATTCAATTTTTGTGAAGGGGCGTTTGAATTGACTATATTTTTATAAAGGCCCCATTTTAATCAATAGCAATTTTGTGAAGGGGCTGCAAAACGAGCCCAAATTTTGTCTGCATCAATACCTGGTATCAGTTAGTAAAATATTCTATATTTAGGAATTATTCCTGAATGTTTCATAATTTATGCAGGTTTATTATTTGTTACAGTATACACTATGACTTAACCTTCGCTTTTATTACTTAAATATTGATCATAGACATGTATGATCAGAGCCTGACTGGCCAGTGTGTCCGACTGTCTGCAGACATCTGCTTCCCATCAGTCTGGCCCTATCTTGACCTGACTGACACAAACATTTCAGATGTACAAGTGTTCAGGAAAAAACGAAAAATTTCTTTTTTTTTCTCGCATGCCTACTTGGCCATGTTTTGAATAAGGATCACTTCAAATACTTTCATTCCCATAAGCTAAAGTCACAATTGCGTCCCAGAAAGTTTCAAAACTCATCATTTTGTACCTGGTTTTGGAAGTTTTTTTGGAAGAAGGTTAAAGAACTCCCTTTATCTGGGAGGTTTATTTAAATTTAATAATATTTCTTAAAATATTAATTTTTATTAGCTAGAAAGTTCCCCCAGTTGACATTAGCGGATCGTTATCTAAGTTAACTTGATAACACGTGCCATCTCTGTGTATGGCATAAGCAGTTAAAGCATGCATACATAGGTGCTGTGATAGTTGAGATGTTCAGTGATAGACAGTTGTAATTTTTCGTGCACTTGTAAAGGGTACTTTTGAAAACTAATATCTGAAATCTATCTCAGTAATAAAAAATGATTGATCATTAAAAATTTATTATCGGGAACAGCTATTCCAAGCTAACAGAAATCATAAAAAGTATGAACATTTTTTGCTCAGTACGTAATTTCTATGTCAGAGATTATTAAGTTGATATTTGATGCGATATTTGAGAAAAGTAATAACCTAATGCATATTAAGCTCTCTGCAGCTGAAAAGTGTCTAAAATCGCTAAAAATCGGAATGGGAAGATTTTTAGAATTTTGAAGTAGCTTATGGCCTTCTCCATATTCTTTCAAATATCTGTTCAAGATTTCAAGACGATTGGTCAAACTTTGTGGATCTCCAGCTTAATTACCATAAGATGTTTAAGAAAATAAATCTTTTGAAATAGTACAATATGGAACTGAGTCTGAGCATAAATATATACATATTAAAACTACTCACAATTTTAATAAAAGATAAAGCCTGTTGTATGGAAATAATTACAACAGGCACTAGAAAAAATATTCGACAAAAATGTGTCTGTATTCAATATATTTAACCTTATTTATGTTCACTTAAAATTAATAACTTCATATTCAATTTTTACTATGCACCAAAATTGGAATTGCATTTTCATATAAAAATATGCAAAAACATTTCACATTCGACAGATTGTGTTTCACTGGGAACATCCCCTCATATATATTAGTGCAGAGAAAATAATTTTATTTGTGAAAAAACATTAAACTGGCTAATCTAGAAAAACTATTTTAAATGAATTGGAATCATGCATGTGCGTGTGCAGTTTTCCCTTCAAAACCTGATAATTATGACTTCAGTATGATGTCATTATCACTTGACTCCTAATTTTGGCATGCAAATGATTAACTTTTTTTTACTCGTGGAATGAGCTGAAATTAATTTAAAAAAATTGCTTGGAAATTTAGGGAACGGGCGGATTTTCAGATTTTTAAAGTAGCACAGTTTATTTTCTTTATTTTTATATATAATTATTAAACAGTTTCAAGCATAAATGGTGCAGATTTTGTTACATTTTTTTGCTTAACTTTTTGACTTTTTTTGGAGTAATGGTGGTAAAAGTTTTATCTTGCAGTGGTTGCCTTGAATTGTTTCAGAGGAGGGATCAGCACAGTTATATAGTAGGATTGTAATACAATATATCCCCCAAACCCTGCTAGTTTAACACATGCTACTACTGATTGGTTGGTTGTATAGTAAACCTAAATTCTGTTGAGACAGGTGACTCCCTACCCTTCCAGTCCAGGCTTGTGTGTAGTAAAATATAAATTATTTAAAGAATCGTACAGAATATTATTTAATCAGTTAAAATTTTCAGTGAATTAAATTTAATTAAATGCAAAAATTTTGTATATTTATTGTTTATTGCTATATATGCAGTGTTCTAAAAACTTTGCTTCATCTTTTATTCCTTAAATATTGATCATAGAGGTGTATAATAAATTACTAATTACTTGACGTTAAAGTAGAAATCAACCTAAGAAAGACGAACATGACACACTCATGGATTATGATGCTCATTCCAAATAGTATTTAAAACAGTGAAATACAGTTGGAATATGCTTGACGAAGATTGTAAAACAGTTTTAGTAGGTGATTTTAAGATAGATTTTGGTTCCAAAGATGTGTTTTATGTAACAAGGGAGAAAAATATGGCATACTGATGAATAATGATACATTTTCCAACTTAATGGAATAAGGAAGAAAAATAGGGACGATGCATAAATTCTGATACACTTTTAATATATAGCACTTTAGTGTGCATTTAAAATCTTAAAGTATTTCAGATTTTCTTACTTTTTTTTTTGTTAGTTTGTTTGAATATTTGACTGAAAATGTTTTTCACTTTTCTTTAAATATTTGCACTCTTAATCAGATTCCAAAGTATGGTTTGTTTCTCAGTTGGTGTTAGCAATGGCTGTGGAAATATAGTAAGAAAAATAGGGCTTACATAATCGTTCTCCTTTCATGGTGGTAAATTGCACCATTTGGAGAGACAATAAAATGGCGAGAATGATCAATGGGTCAATATGAAGGTAAAAAACATATTATTTATTAACTGCATGCGTTGTAACTTATCCCATTCATTGGGCTTATAAAGCATTTCTTTTTAACTGTTCAACACCTTTCTGTACAAGTTTTAGGAAACATGTGAATTTGTTCTTACTATACAATTTTAAGGAATTTGTTTGTGTGAGGAAGGTTGTTAAGGAGTCCAAAGGCTCATTTACATTTACTATCCTTCGCTGAGCAATCGACCTAAACAGCATTTTAGTCATTATTAGAGCCCTCAACATTCAGTTCTTAAAGGTGTTAAATTTTCCAGCCATTTTCATCGAAATTTCTCCTTTAATGAGGAATGGCACACTCTATCGGATACTTTTTAAGTTGAAATTTATTATGGTTCACGTTTTCCAGTATTTCATGAAAAATATTTTTAGTAAAGTATATTTCTTGGGGGAACTGAATACATAATCTCAAAAAGATTTATGGCTAATTTGTGCTAGTTTTTACATAGAAAAGGATTTATTCTTTCTACCCCTCTCCCTCTAAACCCTCCCCCCACACTTTTATATTTTAAATTTGCACTAAGTTTTATATATGAAGTATGTTGGCCTTATTTACCTTTCTCGCTTCATTACTTGGAAAAGTGCATTTTTATTCATGCGGTGGCATTTTTTTCTCTTCTATTTTCACTGTGTGTGATTATCCATGCGCTGACCCTATGTGTCTTCCTTGTTCCAGTATATTGGAAAGTGTATCATAATTAATGAATGTACTATATCTGCCTTCCCTGTTCTATAAAACATTTCATTGGAATTGAAATCTATGTTAAAATCATCTACTAAAACTGTTTTATAATCTTCGTTAGGCATATTGAAATTATATTCCACCCATTATAAATAGTGTTTTGAAAGTGCATAATAATCTGCGAGTGTGCCGTATTTATTTCTCTTGATCCATAAAACACTTTCTTTAAAGTTTATATCAAAATCGCCTTCTGAAACTCTTTGTCAGGCATATTCTAACTATACTTCACTTTTATAATAAACTGTAGGGTTTGGCAATTTGTCGCCAAATATAGAAGACAATGGTAAACTGGGGTTCAGTTTTGGAGGGTTTTTTTTTTCTTGTGCCAAACTAGGAGATTTATCTCCAAAAATGGCCAACATTGACGACTTTCGACATTTCACTTCCCCCCGCTATCTGGTAATCCTTGAAAACTGATACACCATTTCGCCAAGGAGACAAAAATCCTTATTTCATTAAGGCATTAATGAGGTAATAACATTAAATGCTAAAAAATGTCAAAAATCAACCATAAGACAGCGAAAAGGGAAGCTTTATACGATCTCATTGACCACCATGTTAAAATCTATTTTACACAATTTTGTCTTACATATAATCCCAATTTGGATTCTGTTTTCGTATATGGTATCATTTGATAGTATACGTAGAAAAAGTATCGGATTACACAATTTCCAATATATGAAAAACATGACATTTAAAATTTCGATAAAATATATTTGGCGAAGAGCTGCCATCTAGTGGACGAATATCGTGTTAGTTTCATTGAAATATTAAATGTTGTAAATTTTTTATGTAATTAAGATTGTGTCATCTGAAACTTGGATATTTTTGCTATGTATACATAGAAACATAATCAGCTCAGGAGTGGTTAGTAAGACAAAATTATGTGAAATAGATTTAAGTATGCATGTCAAAGGGACTGTCGTAAGATCCCCGTCAGGGAGATATCTAGAAAAATATTTCGGAGGATTCCAAAAATTTTGGAGGGGGTTCCAAACGGTAAAAAAGGCAGAATTTTTCACAAAAAGACTTTAGATAACAAAAATCAAAATTTCAAGGTGAGGAGATCCAGACTCCCTGGACCCCAACCCCTTAAATATGTCCTGATCCCCATTTCTTATGTGTTTTGAGGAAGAGTCCTTAGGTTTTGGTTGAGTCGCGGATGTACCAATGTTAATGCAGAAATCACCAATGTCCCCTATTTTTGTCTCACGTACACTGGAGCGCATTTTGGATAATTTTCTTCAGTGTTTCTTAAAAATTACGTACAACTATTTAAAACTTATCCATCCTACGATTGTGTCCCCTATTACTGGAGTTTTCGGAAGGCCTATTCTCTATAAGCAACACACTCACTGAAAATTAAAAAGTAAGTGAGGCTGTACGTTTACTGGTATCCTGCTGTACTTTGTTCTGGTTTGTTGTTGTACTTTCTTTCCTCTACAACACTCTTTCCTCTACCACACATGAACGTGTGGCAGTATTGCAATTTGCATATACACATTCACTTACAGTTATAAAAAACGTCTTCCTCCCTCATGACTATGATTGTACACATGTATTTATTTTTTACAAAATGTATATTTTTACTATTTAATAGAGTCAACATAATTGTTTAGCTTCAACAAAGATACTCCTCTTGTTTTACATGACAAGCATGGCTTCCAACGTCGAAGATTGCACCACTCCCACCAAAGACATCGGGGAAAAACTGGCCAAAATAGACTTGCAATCGGTCAAAATGGATTGTACATGTACATGCATTTATATGAGAACACATACATGCGTACAATGAGACGTCTCAAAAAAAAAAACTCTTAAAATTAAATTTAGAGGTGATCAACATCGATTTTTTTGTCAAAATTTGGATACCAAAGTTTTTTTTATGTTTATCACTAATATTGAGGAACAAATTACTTTATTGCTAGCGTTCTATTTAAATTAAGATAGAGGCACTTTTATGTAATATTACTTTCCAAAAAACGTGCTTTTATGTGACCGATAAGCAGTGTGTTAAGTGGTTCTTGAAACAACTTATTCAATTATTCTACATGAAGCATGAAAATGGCATCTCAAATTGCTCAAAATACGATACAGTAGAAGATCTATTATCTGCAGTTATTTGTTAACCAAATTAATGCTACTGAATTAATTTGCTAGTATTCTTATTTTAAAAAAATGATACCTAAGTATTACAAAACTGTGTGGAATATTTTTTTATAATGACTGTCCACGGTTTTAAATAGTGGAGTCGTTGTTGGAGGAGGAGATAAAAGAATATATCCCTCCCCTAAGCCAAATTTTATATTTCTGTTCCACTGAATAATAATAATAATAATAATAATAATATAATGAGTGCTATTAGAATAAACGGGGGTGTGAGGAGTACTTAATTCGAACCTTCTTAAGGAACAGTTGTCATGATCATTCAGTGAAATACTATTATTTCCAAAAAAGTATTGATGTTCACTTATAAATCTAAAATTAAAATTCATGAATTCTGTCAAATAATTGTTTTTTACAGGATCTCTTTGGAAAGGATAACACACACTCGCATACACTACTAATATATATGCAGTGAACTTATATTCTATGAACAACCACCCAAGGGCGGATCCAGAAATTACTCAAGGAGGGGCGATTTTGTACCTGAAACAGGGGGGTAGAATGCTCAAAATCATTTTATAATTAATACAGTGCACACCGGTTATAACGGACCTGGGATATAACGTACCTAGAAGCTGGGTCCCGATTGAAGTCCTATATTTATAATGTTATTTAACTTCGGTTAAAACGTACTTAACAAAAGTACGTACTTCGGCTATAACGTACTTTTTATACCAAAGCCAAAAATAAAATTTTGCTTTCCTTAAGAATTTTACATATTTCCTTGTTCTCGGAAATTTCAGTACCTTCAAAAATACTCGTCAGTTTTCAGATTTTGTAGCGAGATGAATTGTGTATGAATCAGGCCCGGACTGGTTCCTTTGGGGGCCGTCGGCTAGAGATTGAAAAAAGGCCCCTGGTGCCGATTTGTCGAGTTAGGTGCCCTGGGTAAAAGCTTCATAGGGGCCCCTCTTCCGAAAACATTTTCAACATTTACGAATTTTTAAACTTAAAGAGCAATTTGGTGGGCCCCTTTTTGTTGGGAACCCCCGGGCACAAGCCTCGAATTCCATCCCGGTAATAAGGACTTGCCTGTCACTGGAGCTTTTAGAGAGAATACAGCATTAGAATATGTAATATTTGAAGATTAGGCTTAGTTGCTAAAAATCACATTTAAATATTTTAGATTTTGGGGGCCCCCTTGAGTCGCGGGGTTTCTGGGATCCTCCGCTATGTCATTGCGTATGATCATTACGAAATAAATTATCAAATTACTCTTATTATAAAGTAATATATCCATTTTTGAATGTGTCTACGGGGCCCCCTTTGGCCGGGGGCCCTCGGCGATCGCCGACCAGCCGACCTGGCCAGTCCGGGCCTGGTATGAATGAAGGGAATGATCTTTTATCTTTTTCGCCTGCTAGGTAAGGCTTAGAACAAGACCATGTTTTTTATTTGTCATTCGTCAATGTAAATGCCTCCTGAAAAGCCGTATCTATAATGATTCTGATGATAGTGAAGAAGAAACAGAGGAGCCTATACCAAGCATACCCGACGCATTAAATGCTGCAAAAACGTTATCACGATATTTTGAATGCCGCATGGATGATGCAGAGACGCTACAGGTCTATTATGGACATCCATAATGGTATTTTTAAAGTAGCATCTGGCCTTAAAGCAAAAGAAATTACAGATTATTTATCTCAATAAAAGTTTTAAGTAATGAAGAATTTTCTCTTTAAATTTTAAAAAATCAAGCCTGTTTAAAACACATATTACAATGAAATTATGAGCCTACTTTCTTTTTTTGTGTAATATTGAATCTTACCGGCAGTACTGCTTATAACGTACTACTGTTTTAGGTCCCGTGAGAGTACGTTATAACCGGTGTCTACTGTATAATCAATTATACCAATTCATGTAATTAATTATATTATTGATAAAATGTATGTATGAAAGATGATTATAAAGGACAGGGAGTAGTACCCGCCATACACTCTTTAGAAAAAGGAGACTCAATTTTCATTATACACTTTCATAATATATTTTAACAGATTTTTGGACTTCACCCAGGAGGAAACGATCCCCCCCCCCACCCTCCCCTTGCTTGGATCCATGCCTGCGACCCCTCTACCAACGACCAATTTTTTAAGGAACTGATTTTTTAATCTATCTAGTTAATGTTAAAAGGTAATCTAAAAGAAACTACACAACCCCCTGTTAGCAACTGGTCTTCGTTCCGTGTCCAAAGTTTTCTTGCATTTTTCCGAAAATAAAGTAAACAAAAATCATATTCCAAACCAGGGTTTCTACTCAACTGCAAATTGACTGCAGAAGAAAGTAAATGTACACATCACGTACAAATCTTGAAGGTTAAAAAAGAGGCACAGCAAAAAAGCCAGGGATTTTACCGTTAGAGCAGTGTATTGATGTGGTGGTCATGTTTCTTGTAAAAGGAAATTCAGAGAAGTTGGCTGTTACATTTGGTTGTGGTAAAACCCAAAATGTAAAATTTTAAAGGAAGTAGATTTTTATCATGGCAAATTCAGAATGTATGAAGAATACCATGATAAACGCTCTTTTGTCAGATTTAAAAAAATAAAGTAGAGTGAGACATACTCTGAGAAAGATAAGATAGGAGAAAACAATCAGAAATTTCTAAACTTATTTTATTAAAATTTAAACTTTAAAAATATGTTTGTATATAATTACTTATGTATTAGTATACAATTTCATAAATAACAAAACAAACAATGTTTTTTTTTTTTATTAATTTATAAAAAAAATTTCTTAGCTATTAAATGTTTATACCTCTTTGAGACATTCTCTTTAAGTCCGACTTTTCGCGGAGCGGAGGTCGGTCAGGCGAAGTTTCACTGTGAATATATCTTTTTATTCATCGTTTGCTTCTCTTCTCCAGCCTTCGATTAATCCAAAATTTGAAATTTCACTCTTTGAGGGAGGATACAAGTGTCTTTTACGAATGGCATTTTCATCTGCATTACATTTAGTTCGCACTAAAGAACATCGCAAAACATTATTTTTAAGTACTTTTCACTGAAAAGAATTCTAAATAACTTCTTACGTTCTGGAAAATTTATTTAAATTAAAAACTATGTTTAGATTTTGGGTTCGCTACGTATCCGGGGGAGGGAGCTTCAGGAAATCCAGCCCCTAAAATTAAACGCGTTGATCCATCGTAAGGGGGGGGAAAAAACTGATTCTCGCAATCATTCTGTGTATGCAGTTGTTTAAGTTCCAACTAACTTATTTCAGTAAAAAAAAAGAGCCCTACGATTTTGGGTTCAAAAGGCGTAACCAAAGGAGGAGACATGAAAGTAGTTCCCGCCCCCTAAAATCCAAACATACATGTTTGGATTGTAAAAAATGAAATAAAATAAAATAAAGGTTTAGTTATTCCTCGAAAAAGATAGATATTAAAATTTTTGTTTGTAAAAATTCATTCTCATAATCATTTCACGTGTGTAGACGCATAAATAAAACTTATTCCCTATCATCATTTGTTCTCCTTGCAGAGCCGAATTAAGCACTGCAGGTCCCTAAAGCTACTAAAATTGTGAGTCCTCTTCTGCGGAAATTAGCTATGTTTGAGGGGCCTCATTTGAAATCCCATCTTTATAACATGCCTCTAGGACAACATATTTTCGTAACTGTTCGCCTGCGAGTGCGCATGTTATAAGTATACATTATTGTAATGCGAAATAACAGTCCTTCCTATTTCGTTAAAATGCATTTGATTATGTTTTCATTATTTCAGCTGCATCTTCACATTTTGGATTTCCTTATCTTTAGACTTACAATAACTTGGTATCATTTTTTGATGAATTAAGAAATTAACTGAGGATTCTCACTTAATTTCTTAATTCACCAAAAAAAGGTGTCTTCCACACTGAGGATTAAGTGAGGAAGCCAACTTTATGAGAGAGGCCACCTCTCATAAAGACTAGATTGATACTAGATAAGAAGACTAGACATTAAAGATTAGACTAGACTAAAGATCTCATATAGACTAGAATTTACTAGATTGTCTTTTGTTAACTTGCGTTGATCTACATATATTTAATGTTGAACGCAGGGTCGGATAAAAAAAAATTTTCAAGGTTGGAGGTGATAAGGATGGTGAAGTATTTTATCAAAGATGAGCCATCTCCCCCGCCCATTCCTTTTCGGTGTTATTTGCCATATAGAAGAGGACCATCACGAGGAAAGAGAACAGGTTAAACATGAGTTAAAGTTCAAATATAAAAGTGGGGAGAAATGTTTTCCGTTTAAACAATGTTAATTTTTATATTCATTAAAATACTCTATAGAAAATGATTTCAACTGTTAGATATTAAACTTTTACCATATGTCTATTATATATTTGCTCCATTCCCCTCTTCCTTCTTATCATGCTTTAAATAGTATTTGGAGCCTTCCGTACCGTTAATTTAAGCTATAGTATAACTGAACTACATAAATTTTGTATTAGAATGATGAAAGCATGTTATGTAAAGGGAAAACTGAAAAAATACACTTTCTGCTTGAAATAAAAAAGTTGAAGTAATTTCAAACTTATTTGACAAAAAATTCATTTTTAAACATAAGAACCTTTTTCTTGTAACTTTCGAAAAGAAAAATAAATAAATACATCTGTGGTGCTATTTAAACGTTTATTACGTCAGTGATACCTAACATTTTTTTCTCTGCGCAAACATCTGTGACATTTTGATAGATGGTCTTTAAAGGTGGGGAGATAATCCACAGTCATTATTTTACTATTGAAACCTAGAGCAATTAATCGTAGCAATGAGTGCATAGAAATTATAATATAAAAATAAATAAATCATTAGATTGAATTGACTTAAAGACAAATTATACTCTTGGATATCGTATTCAGTTCATTCTGGAATTTTTTTCATGGTGCTCTTATTAAATTAAATGATTTTCTGAAGAATGCTGTGCAAATATTTTGTTGAAATTAAAAACATTTCAAATAAATAAGTAAAAAACAGTAATAGTAATAAAAACATTTTAGGCTTCTTTCTTTTTTTTTTCCCCTAACGCCAACCTTGTTATGAACAGTTACACAAATTACGGAAGGTAAAATATTCAAATTTTATTCTAATGGATTTTTTTTTTTTTTCCCAGTGTAGGATAAATGCTTTCTAATTATTGCTCTCATGAGTCGTGCAGTAGATTACTTAACGGAATTAAAGTCTCACATTTAACCCATTTGTGCCCAGATATTTTTGCGACTTTCTTCTATTTTTGCCAATACCAGCAATAATAGCTAAATTTCTGATATCAACTTCTTGGACAAGGGATGATTTCTTTTTAAAATCATTATGTATAAAAATTGAAATGTCAGCATCCTACTGGGTCATGTTAAAATATTTTGTGGAGTTGAGGTGCAATACTCGTGAATAAAGGCTAGGAAAAATAAATAACGTTTTCGTCTGATAGCGAAAATGCCGTCCCAAAAAAGGGACGCTAGGCATAAATGGGTTAAATGCTGCTAACAATTTCAAATCCTTAACGCCTACTGACAGGTGACAACCACGCAACAGGCGTTTACTTGATAGAGAATTAACTCAATATGATAATATATAATAGACTTTCCTATTAATATATATACAATTGACAAATTTCAGATTTATGGTGGCCTAAGACATATAAAGCATGTATTATATTTATTAGGAGTGTTGATGAAATAAAGTAACGGCACATAACTAAATTACATGGGCATATACGGTCACTAACCAATTCCGCCGTAGTGTAGGACGATTCCGCCGTAAAATTTCCTTCATCACAATAGGACAATTCCGCCGATTCTTTTTGGGGTGTTTTTTTCTCGAGAGGACAAATCCGACGAAGGGAGTTGCAGACAGTTTCTTTTGGCGACGTTTATTTGCTCTTTGACTGCAAATAGGATATTTTGAAAGCTATGAGGAAATTATATTATAGGCTACCTTTCAGCATGCAGCATACTACTATGTCGACTACTATGAAATTACTATGTTGATACTACATCTTCATGCCTCGTTCTAATGTGGGAAGTCGGCTTCAGCTGCACGAATTGCATAAATTAGCGCTAAGGACCATGTTTGGGGCCCCGTACCGTGAGGCCCTCGGGGGCCTTCAAAAATTTTTAACATTGGATTCACTTTATATGAAGCTGTATAACTGCTCTGTGCAAAAATTTTGAGTCGAGGAAATTATCAATAGGTTCTCTAATTTATAGCATATGTACCCGTGGACATATTGGTATTCCGTCGTCACCAACACGTGTTGGATGAATCGCCAAATATGAACGGGCTATTCAAACTTCATTTCCTGTCACAAGAAAATGGCGAGGCGGAATTGTCCTGTAAGGATCAATTCATGATAAAATGGCGCGGCGGAATGGTTATGCGGGTGGAATCACTTTCGAAAATTCTTGGCGGAATTGACCTGTTCCGCATATACAGGGTGTCCCAAAAAGGTGGTAACGGCTTTAATTCTTAATCTATTACAGATAGGTGGACAATGTAAATTGAAAAAATGTTCAAAGTAAGGTCGGGAAAAAGTACGCTACGAAAAATCTTTTCTCTTTAATTTTCAAAAAGCTATATTTTTAAATTTGCACGCTATCCCCGTAAAATTACTTATTCGTAAAATGCGCCCCTTCAATAATGAAGCAACTTGCAAAATTTGAGTATATTCTAAAAAGAGTCAGAGATAAAGATAAATAAACGCTGACTTAAGCCTCTTTTCAATGGCTCTCGAACGGGAAAAAATCAGGTCCAATGATAACATTTCAGGGAACGTACAGAAATTAACAAAGATTTTTTTTTTTTTTTTTTTCTACTCACGCAATAAATGTTTATATTCAAAATCTTGCATAGTCCCGGAACATCTTCTTCTGCTTTTTTTTTTTTTTTTGTACGGAGTCTCAAACAAATAAAAAAAAGTGTACATTTTTATGAATGAACGAGAGGATTTTTTTCTTCACAGAATCTCATTTCCAACCTTATTTTGAATGTTTTTTAAATTTACATTGCTTACTTATGTCTAATAGATAAAAAATTAAAGCCCGTTACCATCTTTTTAGGGCACCCTGTATACTGGAGCATGGGATTTCGAATTTAAAGAAAAAATAAAATAATTAGCACCGAAAGTCTCTATTAGGGGAAATGGGCTGTTTACGGAATAAAATGCATTGGCTGCATACTCGTATTCCTTGCTGCAATTATGTGTAAGAAAGGAAGCATTGGAAGGATTCTAATCATTCTGAGGCCGACTGAATTGAAGCAGTCGCAATTTCAGCATTTTAATGAATCGCGTGAGAGATTGATAACAGTAATAGTAATAATAATAATCGTAAAAGAGACACTGGTAAGGAAAGAAAGAAAAAAAATAGGTTTAGAACATTTCTAACGAAAAGTTATCATGATCATTCTGTAGAGACGGACTACGGCATTCAAGGGTACTAGGCCTAGGACTTTTTGGGGTCCCCAATACGGACATACAGTGGGGGGGTGGAGGTTACAAACCTCTCTTCTCAAATTTTTAATGCGCAGAAGTTATGCTTTATTGGACCTTAACGTGACATCGGTTCTATCCATTAATACAGTGTAAGCAAATACTTTTGCAATGTGGCATGTGTTTTAAAAGTGCAGTTGCTTATTTATTGACACTGATGTTTTTTATAATAAATATTTTAAGAACTGATCTCAAACGATTTTAAATATTTTGGGGCCCCTAGGCCGAGGCCCAGTTGACCTGTGCGCTAATGAGGAACTGGATGAAATGCTGTTATTTCCCAAAAAAGTACTGTTATCCACTAACAAAATCTAAAATTGAAATTCATTAATTCTATCAAATAGTTGTTTTCAACACAATGTTTTTAGAAAAAGAGTAACACACACTAGCAAGCACTATCAAGATTGTTTTTCCCCCATTTCAACTAGCCCAAAACACGTCCAAATTACGTTATAAACGCGATTTTTGACGTTAAAAAACGTGTTTTAAACGTCTTTTGGAATAATTGTGCTACTAGGGCAGTTTTCCTATTAATGTAAAATTTTAAATTTAAGTGTTTGGGAGAGGATATACAGGTTTTAGGTGTCTTTATAAAATCACATTTCCGTCCGCATTACATTTACATAACACTAAAGAATAAGGCCATTTTTACGTATCACTTAACTGGCTTAATAAATCAAGTATGGGCAACCTTACATAAACTCGCGGGACGTATAAATGGGATTTACACGGGATTTTGAATGGTTTATATGGTTTTTATGCGGGGTTTGATATGTTCTGCGGACCGCATCAATAGCATTGTTGAGCCACATCCAGTCTGCGGGCCGGAGGTTGCCCATACAAATATTATTCATTAAAAATATTACAAAATGTCTTCTTAAGTGCGAATATTTTTCTCTTTTATTTAAATAAAATCAAAATCTTTATTTAAATGAAAAAGAAAATTGGAAGAAGAACTCCCTCCCCTAAAACCGGACAGAGCAATATTGCTAGCATTCATCGAATGTCAGTTTTTTTTTTTTTTTTTAATAGATATTAAAATCTTTGCATGAAAAGCTCGTTCTCATAATCACTGTGTATAAACAAAACTTACTTCATGTCATTATTATCTCCCTTTGGTCATATTTACAATTAACCTTTATTCAAGGTTTGTGGGTAGGTGGTACAGTTTGATATAGATTTCTTCTTAATGTAACTTCAATTCACAAAATTTTCAGCCGTCTTAAAAAGAAAAAATAAATGTGGTGCAATAATCATATATTAATTTTACTTCATGGCTGAGAAATAGGTTTTGAACCGAATTCGATTTCGAAACGTGGAGGCGAAACCGAAGGAGGAGACTGGAGATAATACCTTTAGAAAACTTTTTATACTTTAGCTGCAGTGATAAATTGAAGGTGGGAGTGGGACGTAAAGGGGATTAAGGACCTATCGAGAGCAAAATTTGTCCATTTTGGAATGGTTTTTTCGATTCAGAGTAAACAGAAAAGTTTAATTAATTAAATAATTAATTTAATTTTTCTTTCTGATGAAATTTTTACAACTTGTAAAACACATTTCTAGGTTTTAGAATTTATCTCCCTTTTGTAATTTAATAAATATATCTTTATTAGTAACAAAAAATAGTTTAAGTGTTATTTTTTAAATAAGAATACAAAATTACTTCTTACGTTCAAATGTTTACCTTTTTTATTTAAATAAATACGAATAAAATTTTAATTTATTTTACTCGATTTAAACAAATTTATAATAATAAATTCGAATTTATTCATCTTTTCGTAATGAATATAGCTTTATTAATAACACGAAATGTATATACATGAATAGAAAAAACTAACTTCAGTTTCCGACAATGTTAGACCTACATTGTAGAACCTACATTGCTACATCAAATTAAAGCTGCATATTGCCTTTATTCTGTAAACTTCACTGGGCAATTATTTTCAGTGCTAACTACGAAAATATTCGATTTATAAATAAATAAAAAATACTTCACGGAAATTCATTTATCACGGTAGAAACTAGAACAAATTAACCACGATAAGCTGGGGTGCACTGTATTCTGAAATTATTCGGTTAAGCTCGAAGTTTTAAATTCTTATTTTATTGACGAAGACGAAGGCGTATCGAATGACGAAGGCGTAACGAAAGCAGAGGGCGGAGCGAAGAAAGAGTCCCTTCCCTAAAACTAAAGTTTTCATATCGTAGTGATTATTGTTCCTATTTTTAAGGGGTGGGGAGAAGAAGAAATGTATATGTATTATAAACTGTGAATGAAATCACACTCATAATTAATCTGTGGAGCATTGTTATTTACCTTTAAAATATTACTTCACATCATAAAAAATCCAAATTTGGAACTGATCATACGACTAAATCAAGTACATCACAAAGGTTCAGTTATTTATCAAAGAGTAATAAATATACCACAAAATCTTTTACTTTCATTGTATCATTTGTTGCCCTTCTTCATTTTTGCAAATAATGCAGCATTTGGCATTTTAGGTATAGAGGGACGAGACACATTTCAGCAGTTTAGAAATAAACAGCGTAATATAAATACTGTTTCAATAAGAATTTTTGATTAAAACTCATTATGTATAATCACTTCATATTATATATATTGGCTTCAAATTCTGGTTTCTAATTCTTGCTAATAGCTGTTATATTTTTTTTTTTTTTTTTTTTTTTTTTTTTTTTTTTGCGAGATATGTCTTATTTGTAGTATGTTTTGTGTTTTACTTGTTAGTTATATATATATATATATATATATATATATATATATGCGTGCATGCATACATATACAAACACACAAGTATATATAGCTTTTCGAAAAGTACACTACTACGTGCAATTATAAATTAAGGAAAAATATAATAATTATTTCTGTACCAATTTTTATATAGAAATTCCATAATTTTGTGCTCATTTAGGTATTTAATGTTTCTCATTTTTCACAGCCATTATTTGTATGTAAAATGAAGACACGCAAACGAAGAGGAAATATTTACGAAAAGGATAAAGATTTGAGATAAACCAATTATACAGCCCAAATTTGAAATCCTTAATTTTTAATATAATAAACTTAAATATTTGTATTTAGTATTCTTAGTGTTATATAAATGGTTCATTATCCAGAAAAGCATGCATAGTGTTTAGCAATTTTTCAGATCAAAAGAGGTATTTGCCAAACCATCCGAACATGCATACAGTTCAGCTTACGCGACATCCAATGCAAAACATCGATGTTGGAAAAACATCAGTCAAAAAAACGTCGATGTTTTCGAACATCGATATTTAGAAAGGGAAAAGAATGAAACACTATTTTTAATTAATATATATATATATATATATATATATATATATATATTCTATGTGGGTGGTATTTTCTAATACTCTTCTTTAGATAAACATATTTTACTGAAACATTTTTCAGTGCATAAAGAAAACATCGATTTTTTATTTATTTATTTATTTTTTACATTTACCCATTTATGCCTAGCGTCCCTTTTTTGGGACGGCATTTTCGCTATCATTCGAAAACGTTATTTATTTTTCCGAGCCTTTATTCGCGAGTATTGAACCTCAATTCCACAAAACATTTCAATATGGCCAAGTGGCATGTTGACATTTCAATTTTTATACATAATGATTTTAAATGAAATCTTCCCTTGATCAAAAAGTTGACATCAGAAATTTATCAATTGCTGCTGGTGTTAGCAAAAATCGAAGAAAGTCGCAAAAATATCCAGGCACGAATGGGTTAAGAAGAATAGTAGCTTGAGCGATAAATATTTACCTTAATCATTTGATTTTCGTCCTGTTCGGTTCTTTTTTTTTTTTTTTTTTTTTTTTTTTTCAGTTTAATTTTTTAAGCAAAAGTAATCAAAATTTGCCCTGTCTGGGGCTAACATTACCTGAGGGGCTGCAGCCCTCCCCCGAAATGGAACACTACTTAGCTAACAATTGAACTTTAGCTTACAATTGTGCCTCCCTCAAAAATTACGCCAAAAGTCGGCAAGCTTGGCGGCTTTTGGCGTACGTGTATTTGTATTTAACTCCTATATCTCGAAAACTACTAGTCGTAGAATGTTGAAATTTCATATATAATATTGCTGTAACATGTAGTTGTGCATCTCGATTTTTGGTTCTAATCTACTGGAGAGTTTATTTATAGAACCATCCAAAAGAATTTCAATACGTTAATGTCTATGGACATCTTCGATATATTACGTCTGTATTCACTCATTGTTTGGTCCATGCCCAAAATCACGCGAATTGTCATCAACCTTGGAGAGTTTTGCCAATATATCGCCAAATTTGGTGCCAAAAATAATTTTGTGTGTCCCATACTTTTAAAACTTTTAACCATAGAATGTTGAAATTTTGTATTTAGAACTATTGTAACATCTAACTGTGCATCTGTTTCTTGATTGCGATCGACTGGGTTTTATTTACAGGGTCACTCAAATGACTTTAAATACATTAAAGTGTATGGATACTAGATAAGGAATATGGATGGTAGATAAGACACGTCATCCTTTGACATCACTTTCCTAAAACAAAGCATCTTTTTGCTCCTAGGATAGAACAAATTTGTTTTGTGAAAACAAGAAAGTTTTGGAAACACTGCTTTTCACAATATGCGACAATTTCTTGATACCTGCTATTCATTTAAGCAATTTCAAATTCTGAACGCCTACTGAGATGACAAACATGCAGAAGGCGTTTCCTTGACAGGAAGAGTATATCACAAAATGAGAATAACAGTCGCATTAAAATGTATTCAAAATGACAAAATTTCAATTTTATGTTGTCCTAAGCATGCATTTATTGGGAGTGTTGATCAGAGGCACGGCGAGAAATTTTTGATGGGGGTCTTGATTACTACAACTCAATCAAAAACTATCAAGGGGGAGGGCGCAGCCGGCGCGGGCTCCCTCCCAGAAAAATATATTTACACTAGATAAGTGGGGCTTTCACCAATGTTAAGTGGGCTTTACACTAGATGAAATGAGTATTCACGATTTCAGGCTCCTCAGAAAAAGTTTCTGGATCCGCACTTGACTCATATATATGTTTATGTGTGTGCGATTAGAGAATGAAGAAAATGCATTTCGTATGCCAAAAAAATTACTCATGGAGTGGCGGTGGTGTTCTAGCCAGTATGTATATTTTATTTTCGTCTAAGAATTAATGAAGTGTAGGCAGTGCCGGATTAAGACAGCGCGGGGCCCGTAGCAAATGTTACCAAGGGGCCCCCTGCTCAGTGAAGCACCTATATATATATATATGTTCACCTACACATTAAAGTAATAGAGCTAAATTGAATGAGAAAATAAATAGTGCTAATTATATTACAATTTATGTTTAGTGCTAATTAATGGTATTACTAATGCTAATTAGATGTAAACAAAACTAAAAGGTCCCACGTGTTATATTTGCGAGAGGTTTATCCCAGTCCTTCCTCCACCTTGGGTGAGCTAATCTGTAGGTTTTGAACGATAATAAAATAAAACACAACTTTTACGAATTTTCTTGATTCAAAATGAACAAATTTGAGTTAACATTAGACAAATAAATTTCTCCAAGTAAATTAGTGTGCGGAAAAAATTCCCGTCAAAATAAAGTGGGGGGGGGGCAAATAGATAGTGAGACTGGCGATGTTTAAAGTTATTTATTCGTACAACTCAGGTTTTTTTTAAATGAATGTTAATGTTCATTGATATATATTTGGAATTTCTAACACTTCCCAACTTTCCCATATGCAAACATATAACTAGACAAGTTTACACACATAAAATAATAATTGTTTCTGTAAAATTTTTAAAACCATCGAAAACAATATGTACTTTAAACTGTGCCTTTAAACACTATTTTTTCCCCTATAAAAATACATGCTTGTAAAATTATTTCATTATCTCGACGGTTTTTACTAATTATAGGTTACATATTTTTAACTTCTCTTAATTTATTTAATGGGTTAATTCATAAGAAATCGAACTGGGGATAGATAGATCTAGCACAATAATACCTCCACCATTCAAAATATACTGCATACACGGAAGGCATTTAAACTGTACACGCTTGTACAGGGGGACTGTTACTTCCACATACCGCTTGGAACACTTCTAAAGGTCATTTCGTTAGTGCTCTACAAGCATATGTACATTACTTTTCAACTTATCTTCGTTAAAATGATATAAAATATTTTGCTCAAAAAAAATCTTTATAAGAGGAATAGAATAATCTATATAATAAATAATAAAAAATTCGGATAAAACATTCATTATCGTATTACGTTCAAGTGTTTTTGCAAGACATAATAATCTTAAATGTGACAAGTAATTTGTGAGTTTCTTTGTGGGTCAAGAGTATCCGAGAATTCTTTTTGTTTTCAGTTTGCCTGAGGTTATGGCTTCTCGGATACCCCGACCGTGCGAAGATCCTCTCGGTTCTAATTATTTTATTTGAACGAACGTACTGGCATTCGCGCACTTGACCTGTGGTTTCGACCGGCCAAAAATCAATTCTTTCATATTTAACGTGGTTAATTTCCGAGATTAATAAGATAATTTATCGTAATAGTGGATTCCCCAACTATAAAAAAAGGACTTACATTCTATATATTATTATTGTTTCAAAAAATAATTCGCCTTTGTTTAAATATTGTAAAATGTAAAATAATTAATTAAGTAAAAACAAAGCAAGCCAACTACCAAAAGCCTTCTAAGATAGTTTACACCCTAGTACACCTTAGAATTTCGCCAAAGCCGCACTGTAAAATACCTTTTAGATGTGTGGCTTTGGCGTAAAATGCCGTGGATGCCTGTAAAATGCCTTTACTGTAAAATAAAAGAACTTTGGGACTGCCCAACATCCGTTTAAAATACCATCCTCATATTTACTGCAAAACAAAATAACTTTATGTCCAATATTTAAATAAAAATTATTGTTTCGTGGTGGATTATTATTGATTATGCGGCGCGTTTTTCCTACAATCTTAATCCTATGGATCTCAGCTCTCGGGGAAATGCAGAAGGTCAACTCGCGTTCCAGAGAACATCTTCAGAAATAGCCACAAATATTTCCGTTCTATTGAGTCATTTTGAAAAAGTTTGATTATACAACTTCATTAAAAAATTCTTTCGACTTGTTACTGAAAAGTCCCTGAAATGATCGGGACAGATAGACTACAGCCTAATGAATAATCCGGCCCACTGACGGATTAATACAATTTTGTGGGTGGAGGCTTGGATGGAAGATTCACATATATATATATATATATATATATAAATTTTATGGAAGTAAGTTGGGATTGTTTACATTAATTTCATTTTTCTCGGGAGGGGCGGTCACCTCCTCCGACCCCCTCCCTTTAATCCGACCTTGATCAGACCCTGAGTCTGTTTTTTTGTTTCGGCACTTAGTTTTCTTTCTATATTTTGTTTATTTCTGGATTCATTCTTCAAATAAAGACAAAAATGTAACATTATTGGTAAGGAATCCATTTTCTAAAGGCCATAGGTGGGTGGTGCAAGGATCTGGATACCCCTCCTCCGTTTGTCCGAGTTTCGCTTTTAGTCAACGAAAAGATAATGATACAGCCTTTCTTTCTGTCTTTCTTTTATTTCCCCCCTTTTGGATGCTCCCTGAAATTTTTTACTGAGAACCGTGTTTTTGTTCCACAGTATTGTTGGATATACTCTTGTGTGTGTTCTTATTGCTGACTTTAGAATACTCATTCAGTTTCGCCTAGGTAATGAGTTGACTAAATAATGCAGGCATGCAACAGCCACATTAAATATATTAATGACTATGTCATTTTATCTCTCACCCCCTTTTGAAAATGTGACATAAAAATAAGACACGAAAATGCGTTACGAAAACGCGACATAAAAGTAAGAATAAATGTCCGCTGAAAATGTTAGTATGTGTTACGTAAACCACCGTTTTCTATAAGCTCCGTAAGGTTGCATTTATTTGATAAAATGATTGTTTAAATATTTCATCCGTTTATTTAAATACTATTAGTTTAAAACTGCTTTAATCTATTGTTACAATATTTCGTAAGCTGTAGAATATACATCACAAGTATATTTTACATATATTTAAATACTATTAGTTCACAAGAGCTTTAATCTATTGTTACAATATTTACTAAGCTGTAGAATGTGCATCACATGTATTTTTCTATAAATAGGTTACAATCCTAAAAATTTCAACATGGGGTTACCAGGTGAAATACACGATAGATGAGAGATAAAATGACATAGTCCATTAATGCCGTTTTAATATGGCAATCATGAAACTAAAAAATTAGGAGGGTTCAGGGGAGTCTCCCATTGACAAGGCTCGAACAGCCGAGTTATACATATATTCTTTCAATGAGTTGTCTACAACTGATTTACAGTTCCACTATATAGAGCTTTAGAAATTGTCTTATCCAAAAAATAAATAAATGAAAATGAAAAGAAAGAAAAAAAGAATTACAAAATTTATCTGTTGCCTTAAAAAATCAAGAAAGATAAATCATGCCAAGCTCATAGATTATAAAACACTTTCCAATACAAAGTATTTTTGCGCCAAATCTGCTATGTTTTTTAGTTAAAACTGGCGAGATTTCGTACATAATAAAATGTTGTATTATCACTATAAATGCAATTTTATGAGACCCTGTAAAAGACCTTTAATTTTTTTTAGCGTTTAACTGAAAAATATAAAAAATTTATACTCATTGTCTTGTGCTAGAAATGTATTAGTGTCTCTCAAATGCCACAGACTGCAATGGGAATACTTTTGAGTGCTCCTGTAGAACTATTAATAATACGGACGTTATTCTCAATGGAGAGCATCATTTTGAGAGCCTTAGTAATATATATGCCAACTTTGTTTTCTTTCAAAAATCGAATATCTCTAAAATATGTTTTCAAGAATGACTGTTGATTCAGTCATTCCTGTATCAACAGATACAGGGGGAGACCCCCCCCCCCGAACCCACCCCCCTCTTTTAGTTCTGTTTTTTAGACTGTGCTATACATTGGATTTTTTTCTCCTGTAAAAGAACTATAAATGCTGCATACACCATTTTCAATATGGTAGGTGGTACTGTACCATAGAAAAAACAAATTTCGCACAAATCGATGTATATCCACAGCAGTTAGAACACTGGATGGGTGGACATCAGAACAGACAAATAACCGAAATCATAAGGACGTTAACCCGTTTTGGGTTCTAATGCATTAACAAATTTTCGTCGGTCGGAGACCCCCTCATACTCCTAGGCACATAGCCCTTAACAAAACACAATACAATAAATCAGATAATTAAAGTGCGAGTAACGACTTTTCAAAATTTGCAAAGAAATCGACATAGCTTAATATAATTACATTAGACATTTTTCGAGGTACTATAATCCAGGCGATCCGCCAAGACGAGCAACTTTTTCGCAAAGATAAATGCCGGACACATGAAATTATTGATGGTTCGGAATGCGATTGCCAACAGTTTGCCAGGAAATTTGAGGAAAAAATAGTTTGGCGTTAATGACCGCCAGGATAATACGTAAATACCTTTTTCGATATATCGTAAAATAATAAAAATATACCCAAGTTCGGTTCATTTTTCAAAGCATTTTTTTCGCACCCAATTTGGCAATTTATCGCAAAAGTCGCCAACATTGCCGGCTTTTGGCTCAAATTTTTAAGGAGGCACACGATCGTCGTCGGATTATTAGCTAATCATATTGCAGGATAGTATTATATGCTTAAAATAGATGCCTGTCTCTAAACTGCCATTGACCGTATTGTATTGAAATTATTTTGAGTGCTCCCGTATAGAAAAACTTTTAACTATACAGACACTATTTTCGATGCAAAGCTTCATTTTGTAATCCTTAATAACATTCAATTTTGTTTCATTTCAAAGAGCAGAATATCTCTAAAACTAGAAGTCAAAGCCTGTTGTGAAGGCAATTACAACGGGCGAGAGAAAAAACATTTTAAGGAAATTTGTCTTTCATTCAATATATTTAATTTTCATCCACCTAAAATGAATAAGTTCATATTCAATTTTTATTACAGACCCAAATCGAATTTCATGCTCATCTGGAAACGCGCGGAATCTTTTCGCAGTCGAAAGCTTTCGTTTTGTATACATAAACATTCGAATATCCAATAGACGATTTATTTGTGGGGAAAAAAATAATAAACTGTGTAATCGGGAGAAATTATTTTAAACATATTGGAATCCCCCCAATTGTATGACGTCATTTTCACTTAAAATAGGTCATTTTGTCACGCAAATGATTCAATTTTCCTGACTCTCGGAAACGAAATGGTGCTGAAAATAGCGAAAAATCGCTTAAAAATGAAGGAACGGGTGGATTTTCAGATTTTTGAAATTGACAGATTGTTTTCTATATTTTTTTACAAACTTGTGAAAAATTTCAAGCGGATCGTACAAACGATGTAGAAGTTGTTAGATTTTTTTGTCCTTGACTTTGTAATCTTTTTGCAGTCATAGAGGAAAAAGTTTTATCTTGAAGTCAGGGTTCAGCGCAACTACAAGGGGTGATCAAATGAAAAGGTACGAAACGGCGCAACAACCTAACCGTTATCATATTTGTCCATGCAGCTATGAGAGCACGTAGCGAGACATCTAGGAATGCGATTCGTGCTTTTTGTGTGGATAGGAACATGCGGGGGCCCGCAGGAGAGAGCAGAAGCTCTTGTAAAAAGCACCCTCCTACGTCCAATTGACGTGGCAGTGCGTGTGAGGACAGGATGGTGTTCACATTGCAAAATTCGGCGATTTAGGGGCAGCGAGGCGTTATCCGATTTCTGACAGCGGAAGGTGTTAAACCGGCCACTATTCATCGCAGGAGGATGATCGTATACTGGGAAGGCTGTGTGTCCCACAAGTCAATGAGAAAATGGAATGCCCGTTTTCGCCAAGGAACTGGCCACTTCAAGTGGGAGACGTTGGACCATCCGCCCTAGAGTCCGGACATGTCGCCCTGCGATTTCCATGTGTTGGTTCCACTGAAGAAACCACCTGAAAGGGAAGCGCTTCAACTCGGACGACGTACTCAAGGACGCTGTGAGGGACTGGGTCTCGTCACGGCCACAGGAATTCTGGGAACAAGGAATCCTGCGGCTTGTTCGTCAGTGGGATCGTTGTGCTCAGGCCTGTGGTGTATATTTTGAATAAAGTCTACATTTGTACCCAAAGTGTCGTTTCGTACCTTTTCATTTGATCACCCCTTGTAGTTAGTAGGGTGATACGCTTTAAAGAATAACTTCCCATAGAGCGCAATGTATTGGGACTATTTTGAGTGCTCCTGTAGAAAAAAATCTATAAATGCTACATAGATCCTTTACAATAGGGTACATGGTACTGCAGATAAGAATAACATATATAAATTTCGTAGAAATCAATGCCTATTGACGCGAGTCAAGGACGGACAGACAGACAAACCGAAATCTTAACTTTTCTACCTTGTTGGAAAGTGTCAAAAAAGCTAGATCTTGAGGGGGAAAGACGAAAACTTTCAAGGTAAAGGCGCGGGGCCCCCAAAAGCGCGGGGCCCGTAGCATTTGCTAAATCTGCTATATTGTTAATCCGGCACTGAGTGTAGGGTCCCCGAACAAAAAAGGGGATGGGATCGGTTCAGGTCAGTGTGCAAGTCGAATTAATAAGTCGAATTGTTAGTCGATTCTATTCAAGACTAGAGCCTATTTAGGAGTCTTCGGCGAAGGCAGCAAGGACCGCCTTGGGAAACATTGCGAAGATTATTATTCCTATTACAACTTTTATATGAATTACGCTTAAGATTATTATTAATAACAGTAACAGTAATAATAATATAATAAAGACAGTTTCAAGAAGAAGGAAAAAAAGAGACCCTTCTATCGGAAAGTGATTATGATCATTCGGTGAAATGCTATTCTGTCCTGAAGATGTATTGTTATCCACTAACAAAATTTCAACTTGATCAATTCCATCAAACAGTTGCTTTCAACACAGCAGTTTTGGAAAAGGGTAACACATTCGTACACACTATCAAGATTGTCTCCCCCTCCCCGTTTCATTATTTGTCTCTATTCTCCAATTTTCCCATTAATGTAAAATTTGAAATTTCAGTGTTTGGGGGAGGATATGAGGTTTCAAGTGTCTTTTGCAAAACTACTTTTCCATCAGCATTACATTTAATTAGCACTATAGAATATCGCTATTTATGTATTGCTGAACTATATTTTAAATAATATTTATTGAAAAAGAATATAAACACCGACGAGAGAGTACAGTCCGTCCTTAAAACCAAACTTACATTGCTTGCATAGATGGATTGTATTCTTAAATTCCAACAGTCTCTATTTTTATTTAAATGAAATCAAATTCTTTAATTAAATACCTAAATAATAAAAAATAAACTGCAATTTTGATTTATTAGAGGCGAAGAAAAATGAAAGAAAGAATAGAAAAGAAAAATGAAAAAAAAATCATAAATCGAGTTTAAAATCTGTGCAGATGGAAAAACACAATAGAAGATTTTTAAAATATGGCCTAGGTCCGTAGAATATCAAATTTCTCAAGAAGAACTTTCGAATGTGCCATAGGGTTATCTTACGGAACTTTCAAATTTATCCTCAAATACGTAATTTTCTCCTTATGCTACGTTTACTCATTTCGATGGTGGCTCCAGCTCCATAAGCCCCCCCCCTCCTAGCTACGACCCCTGATCTCTCTCCCGTTCACTACAAGGACGGAATAAACGGGGCGGCAGATGGGGCGACCGCCTTTCTCCAGAAAACAGATATTAACATAAAAGATCCTATTTCACATAAAATAGATATGTATATGAATCTTCCAACTAACCGTCCCCCCCCCCCCTCGCAGAAATTGCAATAATCCGTTGATACATTCACATAATTTCCAGCAGTCTTTTTTTTTTTTTTTTTAACACTAAGATGCAATTAATGTATATTAATTTTAGTGCACGACTGTGAAATATCGTTAATCTTTTTAAAAAACAAACATCTCATCAAGGTCTTTCAGAAATCAAAGTTCTAAAATAAAGAGTTTTTATTGTAAAGCAAATTCGATTCTGAAGAGCGGAGGCGTAACCGAAGGAGGAGACTAGAGATATTATACTTTTAGAAATCTTTTTATATTTTAGTTGTAGTGATAAATTGAGTGTGGGAGTGGGAAGAGAAGGGGATTAAGGACCTATCGAAATCAAAACTTGTCCATTTTTTGATTCCCCCCCCCCCCCCCCCCCCCGATTCAGGATAAACAGAAAACTGAACTTATTTTGCGATGAAATTTTTACTACTTGAAAAACACATTACTAGGTTTGAGAATTTAGTCTCCTTTTTATAATTTAAGAAATATATCATTACTGATCACAGAAAATATAAATATACATTTATTAAATTTAAAAAATATTAATAATAGAAAATATTTTAAGTATTAGTGATTAAAATGAATACAAAATAGCTTCTTAAGTTGATATGTTTTCCTTTTTCGTTTAAATAAATTTGAATAAAATGAAATTTTACTTTATTTTATTTAAGTAAAATTTATATTAGCAATTGAGAATTGATCCTGTTTTTCTAATTTTATAAATATACCTTTATTAATAACAAAAATTATATCTGCATGAGTAGAGGAAGAATTACCTCCCTTTCCCTCAATATTATGTTTTAAAAGTGTACAGTGAACCTATATTTTTAAATTAAATTAAAGCTACGTGTTGCCTTTATTCTTTGAACCTCAAGTTTTAAAATTATTTGATATTTTAATATTTTTAAGAAATAAAACTTTTAGTGATTTGTAAAATTATTCAAGCGTTTATAATTTACCATATTGTAAAATAAAATCTTTAGGTCACATTATAAAATCTGATATTCGGATAATAAAAAGATTCGTACTGAAAATTTCATAATCTTTTATTCATTACTTTTTAAAAAAATATCTCGCTCGGAAGTGCAAAAATGAGAAATTTATAAGATGAAGTTCCTTGACATCAGGGATGGCTAACCTTTATGGATCAACGTACCAATTTTTCTAAAGAAATGTTTAATGAGGCCATAGACGTGCCGTCAAATAATTTTGACTTAGTGACCGTTTGATCGTGATACTTCATAGCAAACTTTGTTATTTTTAATTAAAATGCAAACCATTTTCATCAGTGGCGAGCCCAAAATATTGTCTCGCGTGCCATCAATGGCACGCGTGTCACTGGTTCGCCACTCCTGATTTATATTGCGTGCATCGGGAAAGTCCGTCCTAGCATTCCCATTTTAATAGTTATGTGTATAATTTTCGTTCGATTTCGATAAGGGGTTTTTTAACACATTAATAACAGTCTGATTTATTTAAAAAATTGTTTTTGAAAATTAGATTTTTTTGGACGCTTAAAGGTATTATGTCGCTTTAAAAAATAGAAGTATCGATATCACAGCATTCGTTAAAATCATTCTCCTAATGTTTTTCTAAAAGAAGACATTGCCGTGGTCATCGTTTTTTCACCCCAATCTGGGTGATTTTCTTTAGATGTACCCGCTCTCAAAACGGTGTTCGAGCGTAAGTTCAATTTCTTACGTCATTTTACGCTAATTTCATATTTGTAATATTGATCTCCGTAAATATGAATAAGTCATATTTAATAAATAACTTCTCATGTCTCTTTCTAATGTTATGTTTTTCCACAAACTAACTGTCTGTCCAAGCTTGGCGACTTTTAGCCATATATATAACTGAATTTGGTCTTAAACCATTAAACACTATTTTTTTTTTTTTTCAAATGGCTATTCTGAACTAATTATCTTCACGGGGGGCACACCCTCGCCAAAACGCAGTCGAGCAAAAGTCAAATTTTCTGTGTCAGTTTCATATTTAAAAATATTTCACCGGTGTGAATCAAGTCATATATTATAGTAATCTCTCATATCGCTTTCCAATGTTTTTTTTTTTTTTTTCACGAAAGCTAATTAGTTATTGAGAAACCTAAAATAGGAAACTTGGCTATTACACGAATACTCTTTTGAGCAGATAAAAAGTATACGCTTTAGAGCCCTTTAAAATGTCCTACACCCACGACATCCTCCTCCGACAGATAGCCCTCGTGCAGTTTTTCGTTAACCCTTTTTCGCACTCCCCAGTTTCGCAACTTTTCATAAGAATACATTTCTCAAAACTGAACTGCTTCACGGCTTTAAATAGTAAAATTCATGGCCTTACAAGCGAAGTGATAATAGATAATGAAAATTATAACAGGTCTTTAAAAAAAACAATGTTTTATGGATTTTTTTTTGCGTAACATGTATCACTGATAAATTTATAGAAATAAATTATTATGCATATAAAATTGAAAATTATTAATTGATTTTTATGAAGGAGGCGCCATTGTGTCCTTTGGACCAGGGCGCAAAAATATGTAAATCCCGCCCTGTGTATTTCATACCCCAAAATTTTTGGCATTGTGTTCACGTGTACCGAATTCAGATCCAGGCATATCTTATATTAGTTTTTTTTTTCATATTTTGTTTTCTAATGCGTTAGTTCAAGGATATTTGTCACTTAAATGGAATAATAATTATAATAATAATAATAATAAAATTTTCACTCTGTCTCCAATTAGGAACATGGGTCATTTCTGACTACTCTGTTGCATTGATTTCAAAAATAAAATATAGTAATGGGTGGTTTGAATAATAAATGAAATATTAAGAGTTAATGAAAGATTTTTTTTTTTAAACTTTGAGTAACGATATGAATTAATCCATTCGTGCCTGGATATTTTTGCGACTTTCTTCGATTTTTGCTAACACCAGCAGTAATTGATAAATTTCTGATGTCAACTTCTTGAACAAGGGATGATTTCATTTAAAATCATTATGTATAAAATTGAAATGTCAACATCCTACTTGGCCATATTAAAATATTTTGTGGAATTGAGGCTCAATACTCGCGAATAAAGGCTAGGAAAAATAAATAACGTTTTCGACTGATAGCGGAAATGCCGTCCCAAAAAAAGGACGCTAGGCATAAATGGGTTAAGTTAGAAGGGGGAAGGGGCGTATCAAGACAGCTCTGTAAAAAAATTATGTAAATGCTTTTTTATAATTTTTTGACCAGCGTCCCATTAATGATAGAAATGCAACTTCCATTAAAAAAAAAAATCAAGTCATCTTTTAATTATATCTTCTAATTTTTTTGAGCCTCTCAATATTAGTAAAATTTAATTTTTCAATAATTTTTTATTTTGATGTTCCAATTGGGATGGAAAAGGTTTTAAATGCTAAGTTAAATTATAATCAGGCTCTATTTATCGCAGGGCAAGTGAGGCATATGTCCCAGTCCACAGATTGTGAACTAATCCCAAACTTACATCAACACGGCTCCCAAGCAATTGCAATAAAAGCTTATAATAAAAGATTCACTTCCAGATTACAATAACTTAAACAACGCTTCATGTATGTTACATTAAGATTTATTTATTTATTGTACACGAAACAATTTTATCACAACATGCAGTCTGTGGGGGAGAAAAACTCTCGGTAGCTGATCGTCGGGGCCGACCTATATCCCCCATCTCTCCTGGCGTCGCACTCCGGGTTCTTTATCTCCTGGAACAGGCTGAGGTAGCTGCTGTTCAGCTGCTTGGGAGAGGGGAACAGTCCAGGCATGTCTCCGACGCCGCTGTTCAGCAGATCGGGTAATGGCGACCGAATCTCCATGCAGTCCTTGAATCGCAGCGGTGAATTATTCTTTCTCATGAACGCCTCCGACCGCGTCGCTGAATCCTTGCCCAGAAGCCAGTAGGTCCTCATTTCGCCTTTACCCTGGGAAATAAAAATAAAAGAAAGGTTGATTTCATGGATATCAACGGACGATTATCGACTAGCAGTAGATGGGAGAAATAGCGTCAGCCTGTCAAACGGAAATACTCTACGATCTTATTCTAACGATTTGCTACATAAGAGTTCTCTAGCGAAGCATAATGATGCAATCTACTACTAAAGTTGCATTTACACTGGCCGTTCCGTGCCGTTAAGATGCTGCGATGACACTAAGCAATGGAAAACGACCTTCGTGCGGAGATCGCAGAGGGTTTGCGGAATATCTGGCAAGAAGAGATATTCGGATCGTGGGTACGTTCGAGAATTCATCGGTTGTGCACCGGTAACACCGGTGCACGACCAGAGCGTTCGAAAAGGCGGAGCGTTGGGCGGAGCTCTGGAAGTAACCGCGTTCGAAAACGTTTCGGTCATGTAGCGGTTGTCTGGTCACCATGGCCAAAGCACAACTAGAATGACCCTGCTAGTGAGGTGGGTTATTCCGGTTATTAGCATAGTGTTGCCAATGTTTATTTTTGTTGACCGAAACCGGTTGACAACCGTGACGTGACGCCACTTAACCGAAGAATGACCGCAACTGGTAGCACCGGTTCATAACGGACCGGTGAATTTTCGAACGGGCCCATTGTTCTCACGGTCACACTTCGTCGGCGTACGGCGTGCGAACATTGGTGCATTTATTACGGCACCGCAAGCTCGCTTGCGGACAACCTACGTCTCAAAACGAAAAAGAACAGCGGGGCAGCCTGGAGTCAGAGCGGCACAGAACCGCTAGTATGAATACATGTTTTCGTAAACTTAAAGATTAGGACTCACAGAGACATTTTACAAGCAAATTTCGTTTAGTTCTTTTAGAATATGTCGATGTTCGTCCTATATCAAAGTCTGGTTGAATTAACAGGGAGACGGTACAAGCGGGAAAATTTGAATTCATCTCCTTTTAGCACTGCTTTGTGGACTCTGACCGAACAACGCCTTGTTAATGAACAGTTGTTGCTGTAAGCCAAGGAGTTAGACTACCGAAGGGAAAAAATTTTGCAGCTGTTTGCGAACTCAGAATTATAATCAAAACCAGTCTCGCATTAGATTTGTATAACTAAAAAAAAAATCTTTTGCGGAATTACATGACTAAGTTGTACGTCTACCAAAATCAGTATTTTCGGCGCACTTAATCTAAACTTATTTCATTTGAAAGTGGTACACTACAGCGATAATATTAAAGTTTAACAATTTCCAGCCAAATATTCGAGATTTCGGCAAGCTGGGTTCAGTTTGCAGGATGTTTTTTCGGCACTTAAAGTAGGCCATATTTCGCAAAAATCTTCGAAGCTGGAGATAGTTTGCGAGATTGGGTTATAGTCGAAATATTGATTGGCCATAGGTGAACTTTTAATGAAATGAAGGTATCCATATAGACCTTAACCCATTCGTGCCTGGATATTTTTGCGACTTCCTTCGATTTTTGCTAACACCAGCAGTAATTGATAAATTTATGATGTCAACTTTTTGAACAAGGGATGATTTCATTTAAAATCATTATGTATAAAAATTGAAATGTCAACATCCTAACTGGCCATATTAAAATATTTTGTGGAATTGAGGTTCGATACTCGCGAATAAAGGCTAGGAAAAATAAATAACGTTTTCGAATGATAGCGAAAATGCCGTCCCAAAAAACTGACGCTAGGCATAAATGGGTTAATGAATTCAAAGTTTTATGGATGACCTTGAAATAAATTGCGAGGCAAAGGGTAGAGAAGCTGTCTTCACGTTGGATGATTTTTGGTTTGACAGTGCTGTATATCAATACTAATGACACCAAATTTTAAGGGGGGAACCTTATTATTACTTTTCCCCTATCTGAAAAGTTGTTATTTTTACTTTTCATAGAAGGACAAGTCACATGGACGATACAGTGGCATTTCTTTTAAACGTGCTGGAATCCTCATGCTTTAAAGTATAACAACAAACCTTACCTTAATTTGTATTATTCCTCTTTCTTGCAAAATGTATCCGCCTAATTTATCCAAGATCTTTTTACAGGCTTCACTGACGTGTATTTTCATTGCTGAAATAACAGTAATATAAAATTACTATTTATATTATTTTTAACTGCATGTTTTGATGTTATTTTATTTTAAATTTTGTTAAAATATCGTTTTACATTAGTGCCATAGAGGGGGTTAACCTTTTGTTATTCAGTAGTACTTAGTGAAACCTAGTAATTTTAACAGTATCATTGTTAATTGCAAAATATACATAGTTCATTGCAAATTTACAAATCTTTGAATAATACATTTAAGTTCCATGAAATACTTTAATAAAGGGAATGTAAATCCTTTACAGTCTTGATACTTTTTTAAGGGTGTAAATATGCCTCTGCTAGCATCAACAGAAACTGGACGTGATAAAATTGAACGATAAATTCAACATGCTTATGGTAATTCGACACTCTCCCCTTGAAAAAGATCACTACAGTGCAGAAAACTGCATTTACAAATTCAAGGTTTTAGAAAGAACTGCAGTGTTTTACAACCATCCTCCCCGACCCTTATTCTGAAAAGAGCTGATTAACTCGCTTCTGTTATCCATTCTAAAGTTGAATAAATAAAACAAATATACTGAACAAGTGATTTGCTAGCTAAAGCGTTTACAGTGATTCATTTCCAATTATTTTCTTCTTTAGAATTTATTGAATTTTAATAACGTTAAGCAATAGGCGTATACAGAGGAGGAGTCAACAGGTTGGCACCGCCCATAGAAGTTATCAACAGTGTTTACTTTGTAATTTTTGTCTATCATAGCAGCTTTACTTAAGTATTAACGACATATTTCGAAAAATGATATTTTGGTGCGTAAATACAAATCAACTATATGAAGCACTCCAGAACGTTTAGAATATTTCACTACAAGCTTACTATACACCTAATAAATGATAAACCTGTTTCAATTAATAAGCTCTCAGTAAAAATTCTTAAAAATAGGAAAGCTAGCAGGAGGTGTCACTCTTCGAAGATTTTTTCTGTGCAGTTTCATGCTGAAGAATTTTTTCTGGAATTATTATAAAAGACACCGTTGTTTTATTTATAACAGCGAATAGCTTAGCTTATGAAAAATCACCCTAAATATGTTCGAATCCTTGGAGCAATTAGTTCACTTTAATTTGTCTGCAAAGACCGTGAATAGAGCTTCCGAAAATATTAAGTTTTATATGTCTTTTCAGAATAAGAATCAGAATAATTTATAGATATTCTTTTCAGAATAATTTATAAATATATATATTTATAAATACCCACTGAGAGCTGTGATGGATAGAAATATTTCATATTTCACTGACCCCAATTAGCTTCCTTTTGATATCCAATATAAAGCTGAATATGTATAAATGAAATAATTATATTGAAAAAGTAATCCGCTAGAGACTGCTTATAACGATTCATATTTTCGTTTTTGATTTTTTCTTCTCTCCTTCTACAGAAAACATTGAATTTTATAAACTTTAGCAATAGCATATACAAAGGAGGAGTCTAAGGAGTTGGCACTTCCCATAAAAGTTATCAACCGTAATTTGTGCCCAACAAATCAGCTTTTTATAAGCATCAATGATATATTTCAAAACATGGTATTTTGGCACATAAAGTCAAAACTAATTTTAAGAAGCACTTCAAAATGTTTAGAATGTTTCATTACAAGCTTACTACCGAGTGTAATAAATGATAGACCTGTATCAATTACTAAACTTTCAGAAAAAATTCTTAAAAATGGAAAAGTTAGTAGGATGCGTCACTCTTCGAAGATTTTTTTTTTCTGTTCAAATTTATGCTGAAGAGTTTTTTTCTGAAAGTATTATAAAAGACACTGCTGTTTTATTACAGTAAGTAGCGGAGCTTATGAAAAATCATCCTAAATGTTTTCGAATCCATGGAGCAATTAGTTTATCTTAATTTGTGGGCAAAGACCGCGAATGGAGCTTCTGTAAACATTACGCTTTATTTATCTTTCCATAATGAGAATGATAGGAAAAAATGTCTCTATATTTATAAAATACCCACTGACGGCGCCGATAGAAATATCTCCGACCCTGGTTAGCTTCCTTTTGTTATCATCATACAGTTGAATATGTATAAAAAACAATTATATTAAAAAGGTAATTTGCTAGTCAAAGCATTTAGAATTATTCTTACTTGTGCCCCCCCCCTCTCCCAGAGAGCATTAAATTTTATTAACCTTAAGCAATAGGCGTATACAAAGGAAGAGCCTGGGCAGTTGGCACTGCCCACAGGACTTCCTCTGCATGAATCATTGTTATAAGAGGGGCTGTTCTCACAAAACGAAATCTTTTGCATGTGAAAAGTTTCCACACGTTTCCAGAGAGCATGAAATTCCATATAGGTATGTAATAAAAATTGACTATGAAGTTATTTATTTTAAGTGGACAAAGATTAAATATATTGAGCGTAGACATATTTTGTCGAATGTTTTTTTTTTTTTTTTTTTCTAGTGCCCCTTTTAATTGCCTTTCCAACTGGCTTTATCTTCTAGTTTAATATAATTACCTTCTCCTGTTGATTCCATTCGAGATGCAGTGTTCACCGTGTCTCCAAAAAGACAGTAACGAGGCATCTTCAAGCCTACTACTCCAGCAACGCAAGGACCTAAAAGTAGAGAGAAACTTGCGTGACTTGAATTCAATATTTAATCGTTCGATGATTTAAATATCTCATTTTTGAGAGCTTTCATTGATCGTATTTAATTCGAATTACGATTTATCTTTTATACCATCAGCTCTCAATCGGTGGTTCGCGAACCCCAAAGGGTTTCCAAAGCATATAAGAAAGTTAGCGAAAACAGTGTATTACTATATTATGACTACACACAGAAATTTTATGAGAAAAAGCTTGGAAACCACTGTTTTGTTTTATAAAATAAATAAAAGCTTTGTGAAAAAACACACATAATATGTTACCAATAAGAAGAATTCTTCTTATAAGTAACATTTTATGTGTGTTTCTTCACAAAGCTTTTATTTATTTTAACGTTTAACAGCAGTATTTCGAGTTGTTTTCCTAGTGTTTAAAAGTTACAATAATTGTGCTATAATTGCACATAGCATGTGCGGGCGATTAGTGACCAGGTACTACTGGAAAAATTTAGAAAAGAAGAGAAAAAAAACAGTGTATTAGGATGCTACTAGTAGTAACAAAGAATTACACTTTTTTATGACACAGGGAAATTAAAACAGTATTTACCTGTGTCATAAAGAAGGTGCGATTTTATCCGATAAGAAAACCCGATTTTAACATTAAAAAGAAAAATAAATTTAAGATTTTGAATGATTTTAATGAATTGAACTTTTCATGTAAAACTTTGACAAGGATTTTTCCAGCGGCATTTTATGTTTTGAAGTGATAAAGGATAAGTAACCCATTTGTGCCTGGATATTTTTGCGACTTTCTCCGATTTTTACTGATAACAGAAATAATAGATAAATTTCTGATGTCAACTTCTTGAACAAGGGATGAGTTATTTTAAAATCATTATGCATAAAAATCGAAATATCAACATCCTACTTGGTCATGTTAAACTATTTTGTAGAGTTGAGGCTCAATACTCATGAATAAAGGCTAGGAAAAATAAATAACGTTTTCGACTAATAGCGAAAATGCCGTCCCAAAAAAGGGACGCTAGGCATAAATGGGTTAAAGGGCCTCATCATGGCACAGTGGTTATGTCACTGGAAATGATAGACGGGCGAAGTGTGAAGGTCCCGGGTTCGGGTCCTATCGCGCGTCCGTCGACCTAACCGTTCGGAGTTTTCCGTGATTTTCTCTCAAACTTAGTGTAAATACGCCCCTTTGTGTGCAAATTCTTCATTGCTGTGTCTTACAGGATTGTGTACGATATCCCTTGCATATTTCCTTTGAATTTTGTCTGTGGAAGTGTTTTATTTTGAGTGAGAATTACAGCATTTGTGAAAGCTTCGGTACTGACAAGGAAACCTTCCCGAAGCTCACTCAACAAATAGAACGAATTTAAAACAATCACATGAACATACTAAAAGGAACCTACTGTGTGAAAATTAGCTGCTATCGCCTTATAGAATTTGAGAAATTAAAGGTTAAAAATTAGTTAAAATCGCGCCAATTGTAACCCTTTAGTATTTGGCGACAGAGCTAACTTGTCGATAAGTTAAAATGCTCACGGGAGTACGCACTCGGAGTATTTATTAACCAGTGTTTGCTATACCGTGTTATATTTCAAAGTACTGGACTTTTAAACAGCTTAATCTTGTTTTCTATTAGTTAAACTGAAGTTCTCTAACCTTTTCATTTTAATTCTAAAAGTCAGAGCAGAAAGTAATTTCCTTTTATTTGTGTTACACGCTACAAGCTGCAAATTCAGTTTGCGCATAAGAGAGGCATTTATTTTAATTCTAAAAATTCTAGTCTTTTTATCCACGTAATGATACTATGGAGCAAACAATAAATATATTTAATGTTGTTTTTATGCTTTAAGAGGAATTTTCTTCGAAAAATATCACATTGTCCCCATACACAGACGAAGAAATAAGTCTGAAAAAGCGAATTGTTGAAAGTTTGCAAAATTATCAGATGCAACAGATGAAAGTATCAGATGCAACAGATTTAGTAGCAAATGAGCAATGCTTATTACTCGATACCCCTGAAGATCCTATATTTTCTAGTTTAGAGGACGAAAGCATTGACTTTACACTCGGTGAGGATATCAAGCAGAATAATCAATTTATTTCTTGGAAAGATAAGCAGGCTGCTGCAAAATACTGGCGGGATACAAGAGTGGCAAAATCCGCAGTTTGCAGAGTGTTTAAAACTATTTTAAATTTGTTACAAATAAAAGACAGTTGTATCTGTGTGGGAAAAGCAAGTTCAGAAGAATGGCGATAATAAATATAAACTAAATCAAATTAAAAAATACATGTTTCAACATTTCCAAAACGCAAGAAAATTAAAGAAAAATGTACATGATTGTGGTTTACAAACTTGGGCTTCAGAAAAAGCATTAGAATTAGGATGAAATTCCGCATATCTAAAGGATGGTTCTACAGATTTTTAAAAAGTATCAGATTGTGAGGAGGAAAGTTACAAAATTTGTCTTGCAGAAAAGCTCTCGGCTAAAGGAAATCATTGAAAAATCAACACGGGCGTTCGTAAATGATGTAAATGTTTTTCTAAAAGATTCGTTGTTAAAAGACCATCAAATTTTTAATGCTGATCAATTAGGTTTTAATTTAGAAATTAGTTCCAGACGAATCCTGGAACAAGTCTAAGCAAGTTGTAAGTGAGATTCAATCACAAAATGCAATGACACATTCCTACACAATTATGCCGATTATAATTAAAAGCGGTAGTTTGTTATCGCCATTACTTATAGTACATCGAAAAAACGGGGAATTCGGTATAAATGTCAAGAATAAAATGTTTCAATCAAGTAACATTTATACTATGGCTTCTAAATCTGGGAAGATGGGTAAAAAAGAATTCGCCGAATGGTTTTCTGAAGTATATTGAAAAGAAACACCTGACGAAATACTTCTTCTTCTCGACTTATGGGAACGCATAAGAAATCAGAATTAATAGAAGCAATTACTCCCCCAGATAAAAACGTACGTATACTTTATATGCTATCAAATACAACTCCTTTTACCCAACTTTTAGATAGATACGGTTTCCGCGTATGGAAAAATTACGTGCAACAGTTTTGTGACATTGTGTTAATGAAACAATTTCAAATAAATTTATTTAATCGTGATAACATTTTTAAATTGCAAGCTATAATACATAACCAATTAAGTTCGCCCCGTTATAGAAATATATGGAAATATTCATGGTATGCTTGTTCCTACACTAAGGTGACCAAACGTCCCCATTTTCCGGGGACAGTCCCCATTTTCAGGACGTTTTTCAAATTGTCCCCAGACTGTAAAAATGGAACTGGGGTCAATTTTTTAATTATTGCATTGTTTTTCAATTAAATTACTGTAAATTATTGCATTAATTATAAATGTCCCCAGTTTTGTTGTCAGAATCGGGGACATGTCCCCGTTTCTGACTACAAAAATCTGGTCACGTTATCCTACACTCACTTGCATCCAGAACATTTTGATTATCCAGTACAGTTTGCTTTTCATACAAAAGGGCCAGCAACTTGCGCGTCACCTAATTGCAGTTCTACTGATCCATTTGCGGTTTTTAGTTGGTGCAAAGTACATATTTGTGTTGCCTATTTTTTCATCATCCTTCATTTATGTTACGCATATATACCTTAAAACAACAATTCATATGACAATTTTTGTAAAACGTCACAACTCTACTTGCTTAAAAAAATATTTCATGTCACATTTTATTCTTGCTATTTTTAGTTTTTATAATCATTCATTTACTAATACATTTCTTTCAGGGGCGAATCAAACGGGGAGGGGGGATTCTAGTATGAACCTCCTCCCCCCCCCCCCCAAAAAAAAAAAATTACCGTATAATTTTTTAAAATTACTTTTTAATACCATTGTTTATCTCAACTCTTATATCGCTAAAAATCTAAGTTTCTTCTAAAACGCTACGCCTAACCTCTTATGCATGCATAGAATTTATGTTTAAAATATATTTTTATCCAACCCCTCCACCCCCTCCCCAAAAGAGAACTAGTTAAGAGCTTAACTTTTTTTCAACATATGTTTTGCGGGATATCCAGTGAATGATTCGTGTAGATGAATCCTGCCAGTGCTTATTTAAAATACTTATGAAATAAGCATCTTTTTTGTAAAAATATTTATAAAATAGAAAGCGCCGAGTGGCGATAAATGCTCTATTCTGTCAGCTCATACTCATTTTTTATTAATTAATTTTAGCTTTAATTTGAGGAGATAGCAGCTAATTTTTACACATTAGGTTTATTTGAGTGTGTACTTATGACTGCGTGAAATTCGTTACATTTGGTGAGTGAGCTTCGAGGAGGTTTCCTTGTGAGTGGACTGTTTAAACGAGCTACTGGCCGTTAGTGCCTGTGAATTTTGTACAGCTGATTATTCGACTAAGTTCTAGAATCAATAAAGTTGTGTTCCATCCTGACAAGTGGACTCTTTACTAGAACTTTCTACACCAACTGGACCTTAGATCGACGAACCCAGGAAACGAGCAAAGTATTCTGCAACAATATAGTATAATATGGGTACAATTTCTTTTTGTCCGACCACCTATCACGAATCACGACACTAAACTTCGTGTTATTCCCTCAAGTTGCGTGATGCGGGAACAAATATGTGCGCAGTTTGAATACATTTTCGCAAAATCTCAGAATCTTATACTATAAGCGTCGAACTTTTTGAAAATTGAATAAGTTGCATATATGTTCCCCTATTATGTCACCAAATAACATTTCAACCGCTCTAATTGTTATTACATAAAGAATATTGAATAAAGACAAATCCCGAAGATTTGACTTTCTAAAGTAACTGTAAAGTAAGCCGGTGACTCTAAAGTAAAGTCACGGGCTAAGAATGTTCTTGGGAACTAGAGCGCGAGCCACGAACGCTGTGACTTCTAGATTGCGCAGACGACTGCGACTGCGAATTTTCTTTTCAGTGTGCCTGGGCACTACCGCTCTTAACCCATTTCTGCCTGGATATTTTTGCGACTTTCATCGATTTTTACTGATAACAGAAATAATAGATAAATTTCTGATGTCAACTTCTTGTACAAGGAATGATTTATTTTAAAATCATTTTGCATAAAAATAGAAATATCAACATCCTACTTGGTCATGTTAAAATATTGTGCGGAGTTGAGGCTCAATACTCATGAATAAAGGCTAGGAAAAATAAATAACGTTTTCGACTAATAGCGAAAATGCCGTCCCAAAAAAAGGGACGCTAGGCATAAATGGGTTAAAAGCTGTCCATAATACTGAGCAGAAAATTAAAATAACACAGATAAACAATAAACACGAACTAGGATGCAAGAGAATAATTAAGTCTGAAATATTTTTCTTATTTAAAAATGAATTCAAACAATTTTATTTTATATATATTTATTTTTTTACATAAAACACTGCAAAAGTATTAAACACTAAGCACTGGAATCGAAAAAACAGAAAATACAAAAGCTCTACTGGGCTGGGCTGAGAAGGAAAGATTCTGAGAAGGAAAAGATCCTCCTCCAATCAGGAGTAAGAAGCTCCGTAATCAAGCAGCAGCGCCGGCGCAAGGTTATCCGGCGCCAGCCTGCAAAAAAAGCTAAAATCGCCCCCCCCCCTCCAATTTTTTTTTTTTTTTTTTAACAGGAGAAATAAGTTTTGAAGAAAGCATTTGTTGAAAAAATAAATTTATTTATCGGGAAAAATTAATTTTTCTGCCTTTCATATTTGCAAACTTTTCTATAATTTCTTTTGTATCTATCTCTCGACAGATTTCATTTTCAATTGCAATCAAAGCTAGATTTATGAGTCTTTCCTGAGATATACTTGACCGTAAATACGTCTTGATCAATTTTAATTTTGAGAATGATCTTTCGCTACTAGCAACACTAACAGAAATGCTGAGTAGTATTCTCAATATGATATTCAAGTTCGGGAAGCACAATTTATTTGACACAATTATGTTCAGAATATCGAATGGGTCATTCATACCGGCTGTAAAAATGTCTTTGGAAACTACTATTTCGTCAAAAATTTCTTCTGCGTTAATATCTTTACTATCACGATATTGTAACAATTTTTCTAAATTACTGCATTTTATTTTCAAATCTGCATTATAGATTTCCGATAAATTACACAAGAAACTAAAATTATCGCAGTGATTTTTCATTGCGTCAAATCTTTCATTTAATGATACCCAAGCTATATCCAAAATTCTAAAAAAGACATTTGTTCTAAATTTCTCTTCTGGAGATTGAGGGGATTCGTCAGCATGTTCGTAGTCGAAGTGACATTTCTTTTTTCTTCGTCGGATTTCTTCAACAGTTTTAAAATGGGGCTTGCCATCCACTTCTTCACTAAGTTCTTTGGCTTTCTCAAGAATATTTTTGCTATTGACGTCACTTCTATGTTCTTGAATGAATCATTTTAAGTTACTTATTGCCTGTAAGGTTATTGTGCACAGTCCCTGTGTGCACACTAGAATCAGTGGCGGATCCAGAATTTTTTTTTTTGGTAGGGGCTAAATTTTTAAAAAAAGCTTATTTCACCCAATTAAAATATACTATAAATCAAAATTTTAGTCTAAACCAATTTACATGCTTTTGGGAGGGGCTAAGTAATAAAATAGGATCATTTTAGTTGTTTAAAGGGTATAATAAAGCAGAATGTTACCCTTTTAGCAATCTTTTTTTGGGGGGGCTGGATCCCCTAGCCCCTCCCCTGGATCCGCTACTGACTAGAATGTCATGATATCCAAACCCTTTTCTTGCAATTGTTTGCTGACAGGATTAATTCTGTTAAGCAAATCGTGCCAAAGCATCAAGGAACAAATAAATTTATAATCCTTGATTTTGGCGCACAGACTTGCGTGCTTCGTGTTGCACTTCTTTTGAAAAGCATTCACCTTCGGATATTTCAAAAAGAGCGTCATAGCTTTCTCCTAGTTGATATCTTAAAGGTCGAATGGCTTCAATTTTATTTTCCCATCGAGTGTTTAAGAGGGTTTCAATGTTAAACAGGAAATGTTTTTCAAAAGAACTGCCCATCGTTTATGAGAAGAAGCAAATAAATTATATAATTCTTAAATTGTCGAAAAAAAAACTAACAGTATCTGCAGTCATCTTTGCTGAATCGTTAATCATTAAATTTAAGTTATGAGCGGCACAGGGAACATAAAAAGCACGAGGATTTATTTTTAGGATATTATTTTGAAGACCATTTTTCTTCCCTTTCATATTTTGCCCCGTTATCATATTCCTGGTCTCTCATATAATCTAGAGGAATGTTCCACATTTTCAACATTTCCATTACTGTCTCACATAGGCCGCTATCTGTAGAATTATCAACTTTAATAAAGCCTAAAAAATGCTCCTTGATTTCAACCCCTCCATCACTGCAGACGACAAAACGTTTGACGACACTAATCTGTTCAGTTTTGCTAACATCAGGTATATAGACCAAAATTATAGAATAATACTTGGCTTTTCGAAGAGATAGTAAGATTTTCTCTCTTATACTACTGCCAATAATTTGCAACATTTCATTTTGACTAGATTTGCTTAGAGAATGAACTTTACTGTTGCTAGCATTAGGTCGTAATGCTCTTTCTACGTGAAATTCCATAACTAGGTCGAACTTTGCAAACAATTCCACTAATTTTAAGAAGTTTCCGTTGTCTTTTTGGTACAGCCCTCGAAAGGCAAAATTCTGGCTGCCAAGAAATTTTGTGATCTCAATCAGTCTTCCTAATACATTTGACCAATGCTGTTTTTCATTTTCATAGATCTCTTGTATTTCGGAATCGTTATTTTATTTTTCAAATTTTTCTCCTCAAAATCTTTTCATTTTAAGAAATGCAGCGGGGAGGGGGGGGGACACGTACCCTATGGCCGCCCCTGCGTTTACATATTGTAATATATGTTTCTAAAAGTTTTTACTTCCCTTTTACATATAGTAATATACAAAACCATACCCAGGGGGTGGGTCCTATGGATCCGGACACTGCCCCTCCCCGAAATTATTACATTATATATTTATCCTATATGTGTGTGTGTGGGGGTGGGAGAGAGAGAGAGAGAGTATTTATATATAAAATGATGATATTCAAACAAACAGACATCCCCCCCCTCTCTCCGACTCCCTCCAAAATTATTTTCTGGGTACGGTCCTGGTAATATATGTTCCTGACCCTCCCCCCCTCTTGGCTACGGCCTTGCAACACATTTTATCAGACAAATAAAAAATTATATATACACTGCAATACTTATTAATATAAAACATCTCTTCCTAAAATCTGTCCATTTTTTAAGTTTTTGCTTTGGGGACAATTTGGCGCCCCTCTGTGTTTGGCGCCCGCCTGCAAAGAAGGCCTTGCAGGCCCGCTTCCGCCGGCCCTGTCAAGCAGAGATCTTAATAAATATTAATAAAAAATTACTGCAGCTTTAAAAGTACACAAAAATTCGATAAAAAAAAGGAGATGCAATAAAAAATAAAACACAAGTTAAATGTTGGAAAAATATAAAATAGATCCTAAGTTGTTAGGAAAAACGCCTCATCTGGAATTTGAAGCTCTCTCTATTATTTAGGTTGGATTGTAAGGTTAGGCATCCTCGTCCAATCAGGATGGAGAAAGGTGGAGAGTTGGAGAGATCTGATAAAATGGTGACAATAATTTAAAAGAGTTAAAATTGAGGGAAAAAAAAAAACTTGCTCTTTTGCTGCAAAAGAGCGTTCAAAAAATGCAAAAAAGATACTTGTGAAATAAAATGAAGCACTTTTATGAAAAATGAGAACAATAAATTGAACATAACTTCAATGATTGAATATGTGACTGATCATAAATGATTGACTGATCATAAATGATTCCAGCGCAGGGCGTACGTCCATTTGTCAAGTTATGGACATCGTACACAGGAAGAGAGTTTAAAGCAGCAGTATCAATGCGTGGAATATTATTGTAAAAAATATTGATGAGGTTTTCTATGAAGTTAGTCAGAGAAAGGATTTACGCAGACGAAGTAGGATTGATCTCGCGATAAAAAGCAAGTACAGAGCGAAAATCAACGTGGGAAAAGAAATGAGGGTAGCCGTGTCCAGTTTAATTCCACGATTTGGGAAAATGTGCAGCGATTTGCAGCCTCCTCCATAGCATTAATTAGGAATTTAATGTTAATAAAGTAAACGTTAAATAATGAAGATAGACTAGGTTTAAAAAAAATCACGTACTAGTCATAATTTTTCAAAGGGTAGGTCACCTTGTAAAATTTTTAGTTGAAAAAGGGCCCTGCAAGAACTGAGAACAGTAGAAAACCGCGTTTCAGCATTTTTCAAAAGTATTTAGCAAGAGAAGTTCAAATTTCACTAATAACGGTTTAAATCAACAGCAATCTCAATATGCATTTTGAATTTACTAAAATGAAAAATATAAGAAAATGATTATCTTTGAAAAATTCTGTAACTTCGTTGCAGTTACTAGCAGCTTCAGCAAACTTAAAATACTTTTCATAACAACATAGCATGCGACATAGTTTTCGTAACTACGGACGAAATTTCATAACAACAACATGCAGCAGGTGTGTCCTCTCAACAACTGGATGAACCTGGTCCGAGCTCAATTTACTTAGTTCGAAACTAACTGCACTCAGTTTTGTATACGAATGCTCTAGTTTATAAACTGAATGCACTCACTTTCCTTTAAGAACGCTTTAGATGGAAACCCGTTTGGCGTTTACGAATGCGGCCTCTGGTGCTAAAAAATCTCATACTCACCGGAGTTGATGCCTATTCTTAAACTGAGCCTCTCCGATGGCCTGTGCCTGATCTCGAACGTCTCGATAGCCTCCAGGAGCCTGAGAGCGAGCGAGGCGATTTCCCCAGCGTGCCGAAGTCCATTCCTTATGGGCAGTCCACTGACAACCATGTATGCGTCCCCGATGGTCTCCACTTTGTAGACGTCGTAGCTACCGATGATGGAATCGAAGCACGTGTAGAGATCGTTAAGGAGGTCCACAACCTGTGTTCGAGAACACGAGTTTTATATTAAGGCGTTGGTTCTGGACATCGATAGGTTCCCCGCCAACTCAATAAACAGGGTGACTATGATTTAACTTCCCCTATAAACAGGGTTCTACCGGGGCCATCGTAATTCTACCGGGCCTGCTTGTGCACTCCGAAGTGGTCATTGTGAATTGAAAAAAAAAAAAAATGTTCAAAATAATGTAGGAAAAAGGACATGCTCCTTACAGTATGATAAACGAAACTTTAGAATTATATCTGAAAAACTGTCAGAGACATGAAAATAAATATATGTTTGACTTAAACTACTTTTCAACGGATCTGAAAGGGAAAAAAAAATCTCGTCGGTTGATCATGTTTTAGGGGTCGTACAGAAATTGCGAAAGAAAATCATTTGTTTACACTCTAGTATCTCGTATTCAGATTCATGCATAGCCCTTGATGATCCTTGTTTAAAAATATCTCTCAGATATTTTACGATGAAAAATTTAAAATTATACATACATCATCACATTAGTGTATTACATGAGATGTGCTCGAGGAATTCCGAAAATGGAGGAAAAAATAGTTCAAAAAGTATAAACTAGATGACGCTTTTCGTTAAGAAACGTTGTGGGAGCATTTATTAACGAATTTTGGATATTTCTTCCAGCTAAAATGACTATACACAGCGCCACCTAGTGAATATTTGTGAAACTAAACCTTTTTAAAAAATTTCCTCGGGAGTATCTTGCGTACAGTCCATATGCCAAAATTGTTGGAAGTTCGGGTCAGTCGTTTCAGTTTTCCTCTATTACATGCTGGTTATAGAGGATGTTAAACTATAATTACAATGCATATAGGAGGATGCCCAGACATTTGTATGCCTCCACGAATTATATTCAACTGAATAAAAAGAAATTTTTTCTGGCATCGATGCCCAACAAGACATTTAATTATAGTATGCATAATAAAAATTATTATTTGCATTAAAATGTCGCTGGAAACAATACAGTGAATGAAAAGCCATATTTATCGAGCGAAATACTCCTAGTCGATTTATTGAAAAGTTATGGAGAAATTGTGGCTTTAATGCTTTTACGCGTAAAACAAGTTGCATAATTAACAAACTAGAAAGATAAATTATGACAAATGCATCGATTATAAAGCACTTTTCTTCGTCAAATTTGGCGATGAATCATCGTTGTTGGCGATATTTTGGGAATAACATCGAAAAGAGGTGTATATCACAAACAACGTAATTTTGCGAGATCCTGTAAAAAATATCTAAATGCTGTTCCCATCTTTTAAATAAAGTAGATATGAACGTTTACTTAACTATTTGTTGAGACAAGCAACATTTTTTGAAAGGAAGCATGTAAATTAAAAATCAAAAAGCGTATGTAATGGCTCGTTAATTTAAATTTTGAAATAGTTTTTTCGGTACTTTGTACTTTTTAGGAATATGTTAGCTTAGTTAGCGTGTCAGCATCGAAAATAAAATGAAAGTCTCTTAATGGACAGCCTTTTTATCGACTTAAAAAAAAAAAGAGGCGGTAATAGGTATGCTGAAAATCCGATATACATGTTCACAACAACAAAAACAATGTATGCTGAACGAGTATTTATTTATTTATTTTATGTACATGTACAGAAATACTTTTTTACTGCTTGGGCTGATTTCAATTTTCTTTTCCTTTTCTTTTCTTTCTTTTTTTGTTTTGTTTGTTTGTGGAAAGGGGTTTGCCCCATATTAATTTGGTCACGTTCTGATATTATCATTCCGAAAATCGGAAAAAAAACGCGTTTTTAGACCATTGATTAAAGGGTTACCAGTAACGGCGTTGGTCTTAATGTAAAAAGTCACCAAAGTTGGCCACTTTTGACGTCGAAAAATAAGTTCCAAAAACTGAACTCCGCTTGGCGGTATCTTCTATATTTGGCGAGAATTTGCCAAACCCAATAACTTTTCGCTATGCTGAAGTAATTTGAAGTCGGTTTTCTTTTCTTTCTTTTTTTAACTATACTTCTTACCGATGACTTTAACACTCGAGTTTGGTTTAATCCGCGTGTTTAAGTGTTTGGTGAGAGAATACGGCCGTTAAACAAACACGCATGTCTGAATCAGTGATACCTGAAGTGGGGTACTGACGGCAGAGAGCGATGTAAATCCGACAATATCACTGAAGTAGATGGTCACAGAATCAAAGCTCTCCGCGTCCACCTTCTCGCCACGCAGTAGTTGCTCGGCTACTGGCCTGTGAAAAAAAAAATTACACTGTAGTAACAATCAACTAACTAGTAATAAGAAGTACTAACTAGCTTTGTATGGAAGAATTCACCTCTTCGTTCCAGCGGTCCACATATGTTTGCACAACTAGAACGATCATTTAAGAAATTTTGTAGTTCTGAACTGACCTGTACATATGCATAGATGTTTTAATTCTGCATAAAATGATTTTAACACGCGTGAATGTATAAATTTTGGACACTGATGAACAGGTTTTATTTTTGTCTGACTTTATTTTGTTTTACTTTTACACAAAAACGTATTTGAATGTTATTGAATTTTTCTAAATTGAGCTTGTGAACATCTATATCTATATCTATATATATTGTTTCAGAATTCAGGTAGTTGAAAAAAAATTGCAAGACATCATTTATCGTTAAGTTTCATGACAGTCTTAGTTTATGGGTGGTAACAATTTTTTAATACTGAAACAGAGATTGGGTATTAGTTTTTTATTCGAAAATTTATTTGAAAATATGTTTAGTATTTGCCATTTCTAGGTGTAATAAGTTTTTAAAAAATATTATGAGATTTCTGACGGTTCTGAAAAGGTTAACCCATTGGCGGCCGACTTTTTTAAGCACATTCTCCACTTTATGTTGATGCCGGAAGAGATAAATAAATTTCCGACGTTTGTGTGGTATAAATAATGCAATTTTTTCTGATATATGAATAAGACAGTGGAACATTCTCATTTACATTCTTATTGATGAGTATTTTGGAAATCGACTTTATTATTCAAGAAATTAGAACATGAAAATACAGTAAAATCCCTCTATAGCGAACTCGCTTGGTTCCAGTTAAAAAATTCGTAAAAAATAGAAAAGTTAAAAAATTCGTTGTATAGAGATTACAGATTTTTGCAGTTATTTCAGTGAATATTACAAACTTTTTAGTTAATTCAATGTTTAAAAGTATTTAATTATGACGTACAATTAAAAATAAATTAGTATATATAATAAATTTGTTAACTTAATGTGTTCTTAATTTTCAGTAAATAAATGAAATGTTCAAAAGTGAAGATAATTATGGAATTACTTGAAATATTCCGTTATTGGATGGTGCTTTGCATTGCGTGATGTTAAATTTTTATAAAGAATTTCACATTTTAAAAGTGCATTGAAAATAGTCAGGCACATTTTCTTTCATTTGTAAACCTATTTTATTTTTTTTTCGAATGATTGTAGCATTTCGATATGATGTTTTTTGGCTTGTTATCTCTGCAATGACCAGCGCCTGGCGGTTTCAGCAGGCTGCGAATTGAATGCTCCAAAGTTAGAAACTTTCTTTAAAAATGACAAAAAGTCTCAAAGATGAGTCAGAGAAAAATTGTTATAGGAAAACAAACACTTCGTTTTATGGATAGTATTTTTAATGTTATTTATGGCTTAGAGTTATGCTCCGATTAAATATTTCGTTATACGGAGAAATTCGTTCTAAGGAGATTTCGCTATCGGGAGATTCTACTGTAAATTAATGGGTAAATATTTTTGCAAATTATGAATTTTGTGACCGTTTAAAAATAGACCGCTGAGCGTTAATGTTTTAAAAAAAGAAATAAGCACTCTCTATAATATATACTTTGGCAACATCCTTAGCAAGAGGTTTTCAGTCTTCTTTTTTTCTTCTAACAACTGATTAGTTCTGTCCTTAACGACGGTCTCCAGGTTGTACGCGTACTTCTCCATCATATTGATCATGTTATCGAAAATGTTGGTGTGCCTGAAAAGAAATGAAATATAAGCCCGCTAACTTTTTCAATATAACAATACATTAACAAAAATCTCTCAAAAGAAACTGGTGTTAAAGAGATGAAATAATTAAAACTTTGAGCAAAATAGCAAACATAAAAGGTACTGTCTGACCATTTTTCCAATGGAATATTGGCTGGCTGCCAAGAAAGGTGAATAGAAATTAACACATCAAAGAAGGGAAAGCGAGGGTAGGAATTAGAAATGAGACGGGCTCAGCCCGAGCCCGAAAGCCCGAGCCCGAGCCCGGACCCGACTCGGGCTCGGGCTCTGTAATTCACGATTGCGTTCGGGCTCGGGCGGGCTCGGGCTCGTGAAAAATTTCTCCTTTGTTGAACATACTCCTTGAAACAGATTTTAAAAAGTGATTCATGGGACAAATAGACGTACTTATTAAAAAAAATAGCGGCACGGGGGACTAGAAGGTGTGTGAAGCTCCAAAATTTATTAAATCCTATTAATGAAGTAGTTAACTTTATTTGTCTTTAGCTGAAATTTCGGGCTCGGGCTCCAACCTTAATAATATTGCTCGGGCTCGGGCGGGCTCGGATTAAAAGTCTTCGGGCTCGGGCGGGCTCGGGCTTAAAAAAATGAGCCCGAACTCATCTCTAGTAGGAATGCGGTGCACATATCCCATCTCTTGCAGCCACTGTCCAACCGCATGTCTCACAGAAACCCCACCCAAACAATGGACATGTTCTTTTCCGCCTCCAAACCGGATGATTCCGCTGTATCTAAAAGATGGCAGAACAGCACTTATCAATCTGGGCACGTGGTTCGGGCGAAAATCTTCCCACCTTCGTCAGCAGTGGTAGAAGTCCATTCAGAGACTCGAGCAGGGGACTGAAAAAAGTGAAGGGTTTATAGACTCCCTGCATCCATTTCAATCCATCCTTTTCAATCTCCAGTCCCAGTCTGTGTATAGACATCTGCCTCTGCTGACGAAGATCGAAAATTCTTCGACCGAAACATGTGTTAAGATTGATTAAGTACCTTTTATGTGAGTGATTTTTCAAAATTTTAATTGTTTTATAACAATACATTCATTGCAAGAGGACAAATTTTTAGTAAAAAGTATCAAGGCGCATTACCGCGAGTTTATGGAGAAGCGTTCAATTGCGGATAAATCAACCTTCCCTCACTTATGGCGCCATATTGCGAAAGAACATTTCTATGCGCTACCACAAAGCTATCGAAGTCGTTCTGATATCGTAATCACTGTCGGGAAATTCCATTGTTTATTCCCCACACTGAGGTATACTGAAGGCCCGTTTATATGGAGAAAATGGAAAATCCCGGGTAAAAGCAGAGTGTAGGGGAAAACGCGCAACGCATGGCTGCTTTTACCCTTCATTGGAATAGGAATCTTTCTAACCCGCATTTTTATCAATTCGTAAGGTAAGCGGGGTAGAAAGCTGCAAAAGTCTCGTCTTTTACCCCGCATTTTTGTGCCTGTAAACAGGCCCTATAGGAGACAGCACTCTCCATAGTTACTTGCTGGGATTTGTGTTTTCCAAACTACTTTTCAAAAGTATAAACATTGAAAGTCGAGTAAAGTGCAGCGATCCAAGAAGTTAGAGAATAAAGCTTTTCATGTTGAGACTGCTGGCTAGTTGTGCATGTTTTTAATTTCTCAATGGAGCATGGGAACTCAAGCACTAAATTTTAATTACTTTTTTCATTTTGCGATCGTGCAGTTAACGGGTTTACCTTAGCAATAAGTGATTAATAATGACAAAAAAAAAAATCATTCTATCTTAGGATTGTTTAAAATATTGAGTTTATATTTGTTACGAGTTTCAGTATTTACTCCAGAAAAGGGCTTTGAGTTCATTACTGAGTTGTTTAACTAATATGAGTTTTGAGATGTAAGAGTTTGAGTTTAGCGTGAATTTAAATCGGTGTTAAAATTTATTACCGCATGAAATAAAATGTAAATGTATTTGCGTGTCACCGTCATTGTAAACAAACACAAGGATTTTTCATGAGCTAGACAAGTGACAACATTTTTAAAATAAAAACATCAAATTCAAGCTAAAACTAGAATTCAGACATCTGGACAAAAATTGAAAATTAGAAGAGTGTGATGGTCTTTTAATGGAGGGAGCAGTGGCGGATTAATGCAAGTGGAAAGAGCAAATGTTGGAAAGAGCAAAAAAGCAAAGGATAACACTGCATACAAAAATCCCGGGGGAGGGGGCATTGCCCCCCCTTGCCCTATGCTGCCGGCGCCCATGCCCCTCACCATCCCCACACAGAAAAAATTTTCTGGCTACGTCCCTGTATAAATACACCATGTACATATAATGTAATAAGTTCGGGGGAGCAGCGTCCGAACTCATAGGACCCCCCCAGTGGCAGATTAATGCAATTTTGTCGGGGGGGCGGCTTGTTCGCCGGTGGGGGCGGTTGGTTAGAAGATTGACATATATATCCATTTTATAGAAGTAAAATAGGATCTTTTACACTAATTTCTTTTTTCTCGAGGGGGGGGGTCGCCCCTCCGCCCCCCTCTTTAATCCGGCCTTGGGAGGGAGAAGTAACAGTTTATCCCTACAAGGTTAAATTTTTTTTCTCTGTCTGAAATAAATATTATGTGAAGGACGAACTCCAACACAAAGTAATTTTTTTTCCGGGCCAAAACTCGTTGCTAACTATTTTGTGTTAATTTTCTAAAATAAACAAAACCACATTCGAAAGATCACTGTTTAAACTTCAATAAGTATTTGCAATAATATGAACAACAAGTACATCTACATGCTACAGCCTGAATTACGTCATTACTCTCTATGTATAAATACTCTTAGAAACCGACAGATGTCTGCACTAGTATTTTATAGTCGTAGAGGAATAATTAAAGTGGTCGTTCCACATATGGTACCAGGTGCCTTGTAGGGTTATTCTGGATCAGTAATAAATGGTCTTTATGAGAGGACAACACAACAGCAGAGTATTTTCACGTTACGTCAGTGAAATTTTATTTTTCGGTTAACTCGGATATTTAGGGATACAAAGCCACGTTTTCGGTCAATGACCATTCTACAATGAACGAAGGTTTGAGCAAAAAAAGTTGGTTTCTAAGGTGTGACGTAGTTATAATGACGTAGGTGAAACAGCTTTATTGGATTGGAAGCAGTTGGGTACTTCTTAAAAGAGGTTTCAGTGTAGCTTATTAATAATTACCATACTGTATTTTTTAACTCAGAACTTAAGGGGCAAACTTACAGAAGAGACCGATGACTGAGATATCAAGGGCTTGTCCAGTTCTCCACCAATCGCTCAAGCGTACGGTCGTGTGTTCAATTCCCACTCATCCTTTGGTTGTTTGCGCTTAATCCTATGAACTGAAAATCTCCCTTCTCTTTACTGGTAAGAACTTTCATTGTGTTATCCGCTTTGCTCGACGAGTATTTATAAACGATTGTCGGAATATTTATTTTCGGACTTGCGTGTTTCGTTTAAAAAAATCCACTTATAAACTCTCGTCGAATAAAGAGGACATCACAGGAACCGGTTTTACTTGTGCAGATGAAGGAAATTTATAGGGCCAGGGGAGTGAGTGGGAATCGAACCGACAACCTTAGGCATAGCCCTTTGAAGCGCAACCCTTTCCAATGCTGAAAAAAGGGGAGCCGTTGCCATCGCTCGACTTAACTACCAGCAAGATGGCGGAAGATCGAAACGTTCATCGCGTGCTGCAGATCTAGAGACCCTTTCTCGCAGCTGTTCTCGCATTCTTCTATTTTTCAGCAGATGTCAGTGCTGTTTGAAAATAATTGTGACAATTTTTTTACGGGAATTGACGTGCTAAAAAGTAAAGGATTCTCGTGGAACTGTGCCACGCGCAACTATTTTTATAGAAATCAAATCTATTCTTCTTGACTGGCAACAGTCAAAACGTCAGAGTTTGGTGTTCCCAGAGCGGAAACAGTGTGCGTTAAAGGGTTAAGTGATTGGAGTGAAGTAGGATAGATCCTTAAAACTCTAAGCCGCCGGTCTCCAAGCAAACTAGTCCGAAAATGCAGCAATAGCAAACTTACAGGCCCGAGTGGAGCACCCTCAGCTTCAACTTGATGAACTTGAAATCGGGCCTCACGTCCGGGTCTTCGTCCCAGCACTGCTCCATGCACTGCTTGATGTAATCCTCGCAGTCCAGCTTGTGGGATGGTGGGCGGAACAGTTCCCCGTTGAAATGCTGAGGATTGGACACACGTTCTTGCACGTCTGGGAAAACAGAAAAACGTGCTCTAATCAAAACTCTTGTGTGAAAGTCAGCGGAAATTCGACAATTCTTTCTCTCCTCAGAGCTTGCATATAGGACGATCGTCGACTAGCGATAGACGGACGAAATAGTATATACCTCAAAAGAAAATATTCGACCCCCCTTTTAATGATTTACTACATAAGCGCCCTCCAGCAACGGAAAGCGACGAATCATGATGCAATCCACTGCTAACGTGCGCATGCGCAACACATTACTTTAATGATTACGACTCACAGCGTCATCTTGCAGGTGAATTTCGTTTATCTCTTTTAGAATACGTGGATGTTTGTCCTATATCCAAGTCTGTGCCCAGAGCCAATGCGAACAGTTGGGTGCTAATTTTGCTAATGCAATTACTTGCTGGGTGCAAATGCGGGGTTCTACCGGTCCTGCTTGTGCACTCCGAAAGAGGCCTGCGGAAGTTTCCTCATTGGTTAGATCCGGCTGTTAGATGACGTATCTAAATGCTGGAATCAATAAGTGAGCATCTGTAGGTCTCTTTGGATGGCTCATCAGGGTGTACAAGCAGGCCCGATGGAGTCACGATGGCCCCGGATAATGCAAGTAAGCACTGCTGGGAAGATAAGGTGACCAATAGAAACTGTTCTTTTTTATACTTGGGGTGGCTGGGCCGTTATAGGAATTAAAAAGCTGGGAATTTTCAAGGCTGGTATAAAAATCTTAACTATAGGAGGTCTAATGAGGATTAATGTTTTAGAAAAACGTGGATTTTTCAAATTCATTTGAAACATCAGATATTTTTGAATATTTCGAAAGAACCAGTTCTACTCCTCTGAAATTGTAAATATGTACAATTTAAACTTTCGCCTAAGAAAATATGCATATGCACGTATTTAAAACAGGGAAACAACACTTGTTCTATGGTGTGAAAAAAGTTTCTTAACTATCTCTTCAATTTTGTAGATGTATTCTTTAATGTAATGAAACCAAATAGTTTTTTAAATATAATTGTGATTAATTTATCCTTGTACGGAAGGTTTCGCTGCATATGATTTTTGTTCTCTAAAAATTTGTACACATACATAAAGGGATAAAAATCTCCGACCAAGTTACGCACCGTCCTTGGCATGTAGCCCGTGCGTAGCTTTGCTATAATAACACAAACAACAATTAGGATAACTCGCAATGCCAGTGCCAGCCACATACAGCTTGTGTAGAAATTCAAGTGAGTCAGCTTAATGCGCAGTTTGGGTTTACTCATTTTAAAGAAATACTGGTCATCGAAAAAGGCTAGACACATTTCATACAGTCATGTTTAATGGAAGACTTACACAAACAACTCTTTGTTTTAATGGAATACTGCCTCAGAAAATTCCGACATGGAACCCTTCGTTACTGTTTATGTATCAGTTTGGAGAATCCATCTCTAGCCAGGGGCCCCACCACGATGTTATCGGAAAATATCAGTGAAGGTTAGTTCTCGCTCACGGATATCAAACCTGGATCACGGATAACCTAAAATCACGGATAACCTGCTCCGAGCCTGTCGGTAACAGTAGGTAACAGGGACCGATCAACCAATCACAATAAATTGCTTCCACCCTTTTTTCTACAGTTTTTCAAGCGAGGGCATTGTCTTCAGAATTTCCGAGTGGTTGGGGCACATTGATCAAGGAAGGAATATATTTTATGACAGGGAGGGAAACTCAAGCTTGCCGAGGAAAGGGGGACCTTCTGTGGCAGTGCTTAACACTCCGTAATACACACAATAAAAAAAACCCATCCATCTTCTACTCTCCGCTATCAGAATACAATTTTCGCTTTCATTTGACCTGTCGGAAAAAAAAACAGCATTATTTTCGACAGTGAATCCCACATCGGAAACATTACGTTAGCTTCGTGGTAGCACATACTGAGGTTTTCTCGGATTGTGACGGCATGAGTCGAGAAAGCTTGATTTAGCCAGTACGCAAAGCTTTCCCATAACATCGTGGTAAAGCCCCTATTGTTACCGAGCATTGCCGGAGTCACTGTGGCAATTGCTTCGACAGTTCGCTCCCGTAAATGTGTCAAATCCGCTACCTGCACTCTGTAAACAATGTTCTTGGAATAACCTCAGAAAAAGAGATCGAGAACTATTAAGTCTGGACTTACTGGAGGTCAGAGCCCAGGACCTGCCTTACTATTACATGCGTTGGGGAACCGATTGTCGAGAGCCTATAGGACGTTGATGGTACGTTACGGTATCGTACCAATTATATTTCAACACGCGCAAAGTTGTTTGAAAAGAGTACTGCATCGTTTTGTTCAATTATGAACTTTCAAAATGTATTCCACCTTTTTCGATGAACCCTTATTATCAGATAGTGTTGACAGGCCAGTGTGCCCAATTGCGAACAGCAAATTAAAAGTTTATTAAAAAAATGAAATTTTATCAATATTGAGTTGAAAAAATTGGTAGATAAAGTTAGAAGATGACTTGATTTTTGAAATAGATGCTGCATTTCTACAATTAGTAGGGAACTGGAAAAAAAAGATCGTGAAAATAGCCATTTTCATAAATTTTAAGAATAAGTTATAAAATTAACAGAGCTATCTAGTTACACCCTCCTCCTCACTTAATTCATATCTGTACTTAAATTTTAAAAATAAATCTTTCATTAATTGTTAATATTTCACTGATTTATTTAAACTACCCTTCCAGAGGCGGCATTTCAGCTTTTCATTTGGGAATTAGAGATTTAATTCATTAAAATTCACAATATGGAATAGATATTTTTTTTTGTGTGTAAAATTTGGGTATTTGACCCCGCCCCTATTTGCCGCCCCCGTACCCATAAGAATATTCCGTTTCAGAAACCAGTGTAAAAGCATAGTCAGAAATGACCCATGCTCCTAATTCAAAACGCTGTGAAAATTGTGTATAATATCCCTCCCCCCGCCTTTAAATGTCTAATACCTTTTAACCGACACATTAGACGACAAAATATGCAAAAAACTATTTTAAAATATGCAGGGATCTCAATTCGGTCTGCAAAAAGTTAACAGCTGCTAAGCTTTAATAAGTAAAATAAAAAATAAAAAAAATTACATTTCAGCGAAGGTTGTGGCTTCCCCCACGGCCCCACTCTCCCCATTATTTCGAAAAGTATAATACCAAAGGAGTAGACGTCAGCTTTCTGGGTACCCCGTGCAGGAAAGTTGAGCATGCGCAACAGTTCAGGAGCGCGCCACAAAACTGCTGGAAAGAGTAATAATCTAGTTACTTAAAATAAATAACATACAAAATACAATTAAAAGCTCACAAAAATGCATAAAAAATTTCAGTTAACAGTATTCTAGTGGAAAGAGATAGCAGAACGATTCTCGTAGTCAAAAAGAGCGAAGTCTCTTGCTGCCAAGGAATGTAGTCTTGTTACATTCTTTAACAGTAAAAATAATTAAAAACTACATAAAATAACGCCATAAAAAGTCCTCATTCACAAAAAACGATCTTTCCTGATGGTAAAATAAAGTCCATCCTTACTACCTAATACATTTGCACCTTTCGAAAGGCGGACTTTTTTGTACTATCCGAAACGATCGTTCTTTCTTGTTGTTGCTGTTGTTACTTGTGCGAAGCTATGCCAGATGCTCCATATCGAACGATGATCGGCAAAAGGCCATTTTAATGAGTCCCAGTGGGAGGATGACCGACTTTGCTCTCAGGGTCTCCTAATTTTGAACCCATTCCAGGGGAGAGACTTAGTTCCTGAAATCGACAACCCCCGACCCATCGTTTGAACATGCAGGACATGGGAGACACAAACAAATTTTACGTGCACCAGCTCCTATTATCGTCGACCAGGTATGGGCAATCTTTGAAAAGTTGCAGGCCAAACTTCAGGAGTCAGCGAAGTCGCGGGCCGCAGAATTGGAATTTATACGGGATTTTAAATGGTTTATATATTTTATATGGCGTTTTTATATGTTCCGCGGGCCGAATCCGAAGCCTTGGAGGGCCACATCGGGCCCGCGGGCCGTAGATTCCCATATGTGTCGTAGATGGTTCCACAGCAGTCAGCCGACAGAGGTTTTAATCCTCTAAAGCACTGGCCAAGCCGGTGCTGCTTCTCTTCCCGATCCCGTGTATTTATGGGAACGGAGCTTAGCGCTGGGCCACTGCGTGACGATCATTTTGTGCTTAAGTATAACTTCTATGGTGCTGTTTTACTGAGTTTTCAAAGGTACTTTTACACGAAACAATCATTTCGGGTGGTATAAAAGAGTCTACTCTTTGAAAGGTACAACTGATGAACGGTGGACTTTTTTGTATCTCCTAAAATGATCGTTTTGTTAACAAGTTATTTTCCGGCGTTTTTAAAGGTAATTTATTAGGTATGCTTATAACATATGACTATTGCTTATGAAGGTATCAGCTCCTAAGCGTTATACCTTTTTGGGGAAGGAAAAAAAAAAAAAGAACGTTGCAATCCTTAAATTCAAAATCGTTTTTTTTTTTTTTACGATATATATTTGATTAGACAGACAATAGAATTTGTAAAAATCCGGGCGAATTTTCATGGGTATTCCTCCAGCTAAACCAAGAGGGAAAAAAAAAGTCATGCACAGTAACTACTTAATTACTATGCTCAGCAATTATGTAGATGTGTAATGGGTGCAACATATTTGAAATAACTAAAATTCTACGTGGGTAGTCACAAATATTGCAATATAACTCAATCTTCCTGAGTATTTCTTCTGTAGATATTTGAATATTTGTAAAATTAGATATATGTGTTAATATTTTTGGAGGCTTGGTAATTTTCGATTTTCAACTGCCATCCGACAAATAATGAATAACAAATGCTTCTTGTGAGCAGCAACCCATGGCCATATTTCCATTACCAAAATCGCAGGTATGTATGTCTTTGTCTTATAGTTAATAATTTTGTTGGTATTCAATTGTACATTGTCCATTGATACGTCTTGCAGTTGATGTACGGAGAGTCACATCAGCCTTGCTCATGTGAATTATTTTAAATTTGTATTAGGATCTGGGAACAGCTTTAGTATGGTCCCTTCTTGGCGATCTTTTGATTTGGCGACAAAATCTTGTCGCCAACCCAAGTTTGCCTTGCCGATGCGAATTGTAAACAATATGGCGGATCGGATGGCGCTGGTTTCCGAGATAATTGATCGTCGCCGTTAATTTTGCTATGATTTATTTTAATGGCTTTTAAATATTTTTATGAAAAAATAAATTACAGACAGATTACAAGCTTGCATGTACATATAGATTCGGTTTAATAAAATTTAATTACTTTTCTTTTTATGTGAGGGGGGGGCTGTGCCCCCCTCAACCCTCCTTCTCTTTTTAGTAGATTAAATTAAATAATGCAAGCAAATAATATTCTAAAGACAATACCTCACAAAAATAAGAAATAAAAAAGACAAAAAATTAAAACATAATTTAGCATTCTGACAAAAGATTGCGTAAACAAAAATAAAAACCTAGTTTAAATCATAACAAACAATGCTTATCGCATACCTTAATTAAAATCGCTAAATTATTGCAATATTGAAATAATAAAATCAAAATATCAAATATTATATTGATAACGAAATTATTTGTTGCTCCTACCCTTAACAAATAAACAAAGGAAATCATAACATATAAAAACAAACAATACTTATCACATACCTTGATTAAAATCGCTAAATTGTTGCAATATGGAAATAAAAAAATCAAAATATCTAAAATTATTTCACTGTATAAAATATTAATATCGTAATTATTTGTTGCTTCTACCCTTAACAAATAAACAATCGAGAACGAAAATATTAACCTGAAACGTACTATCAAAAGAATGTTTATTTATACAAAACTGTATATAAACAGTCAGTGTGAACCTGAACATCCATTTTAAATTTCAAAATTAATTAAATAATAAAATTTAATGTAAAATAAAGTCATTAAAATAAAACCATAAAGCACATTGCATCGCCATTTTCCGGGAACACACCGCCGGGTTTAGGTTTACCATATCTTAACTTCCGATCTTCAAACAGTAGGGTTACCATAATGGCATCCTTTATCGGGCCAAGTAAAAGTCGCCAAAGGGACTATATTAAAGCTGTAGCATGATCTGCTCTATTCTGTTTCATTCTATACGATTACTTTAATAGTAATAATTATTTGGGAAGCGGCACTTTGTAGGCCTTGCGGTTAATGTAATCGCCTACTTGAAATGATTTTTGAAAAACTTCTACAGTAGGCGTCAACTTTGCATAAATGTCAACGCCTACTAGAACTGATTTCTGTTAAAACCGCTTTAGTGGGCAAGAACTTTATATAAATGCCACTGCCTACTTGAACTGATTTCTGAGAAAAATCTTACAGTAGGCGTTGACTTCATAAAAATGTCATCGCCCACTTGAATAGATTTCAGCGATATGTGTTCAAGTAGGTATCAATGTTCACACTTTCCCATTCTTCGTTGTCATAGTTTAGGCTTAGGCAAATCACAGTTTTTTCAGATGCATACACAAATTCTACGCTTTCTCCCGCTCATGCACATCACCATATGTGTGCATAAATATGTCAAAAAAATCGAAAACTTTGCAAAATGTGTCATTTTTTGAAAAAAAAAAACATCCTTTGCAATTCTATATTTAAAATTATTTCATCATCGTTTTATAACAGGCATAGTTTTTCCAGTGTGTAGCCCAGTTTGCGAAACATCATGCTGCATTTTTCGAGTCCCTAGCGCAGTTAGTATATTTTAATTTGTGTACCAAAGATCCTGAAGTAGAATTTTTTTTTTTGCTTTGAGCTACAGCCTTAACTGATATGTGGGCAAACAAATTCACTGGTGTCTCTAGCGCTGTCCTCCTGGCGACGAGAGGGGAAAAAAAAAAAATGTGATCTCGGAAAACTTGCACTTAAGTAATAGAATTATAGACGAGTTAAATATTTACATTTTGCCCTGATCTCTTGCACTTCTTTCGGTGGGTCCTGGTTTGCCCGGAACTCGTGCAGTCCAAAGTCGGTTATCTTGAGCATCCACCGGCTGTCTACAATGCAGTTGGACGATTTGAGATTGCCGTGGGACATGATTTCACTCTCGTGTATGTAGATCATCCCCTTTGCAAATATGACAGAAGATATGAAAAAGCTTGATCGCATACACAATAAAAAGAAATAAACAAATAAATCTATACATATTCAGGAGAATACAGAAAATACATTAGCAAATATACTTATCATCAGTACACAGAAATTTCTTTTAGGAGAAGCTAATTTTGTAGCTGTTTTCCGTTAAGCTTATTTGACCTAAATAAAATGTAGTACGAAGGAAATGTTACGCCAGCAGTGTTTCCCAACCCTAGATTAACAGCTAAAAAAGGTATGGCAGGGACGTGTTTCCATTTAGACAGCTAAGTCATGGACACTGTTCGAAACTGTCTTCAATTTCAGCCTGAATAATTCACCTCTTGGTGCAACATTGGGACAAGTGCTTGTTTAATTTTGGTAATTACTCTTGAAAATAAATAATATCTTCTAATATTGGGGCTACTGTCCCATTATCATTTCATCCACTCTTATGGATCGAGCTACAGATTGAATGTCAGTGAGAAAATACATGGTATAGTTTTGGTCGACAAGACGTAAATTCCTGATCCACATTAAATTTGTACACCACGGAATTCATCACACATTTCTGCCAAAATCAAATAAGACCAAACAGCATTGTGACGTTGCAACACGTAAGCATACTCATCCATTGTTCGTCGCAGTGATGCTGTGGCGGCTGAGAAATGGCCGCCTGGAACAGTTTTTATGACATCGCATGGTGACCATCGTGTGCATCACATTGTGGCCTACATTGGCGTCACTCAGTGAGAAATTACACTACGATGTGAGTCTGCAATGTCAGATGTTTATCTCAAAGGGACGTCACACTATGGCTAAGTATATCCCCCAGATAGCAGCACGGCATCGGAAGGTGCAGTTTATTTTATAGCTTCATCTAACCAAATCTATATTAAGATCACAGAAAAATTTTTGTTTATGATCCTGGTTCTGATGATGCAGACTGATACACAAAATTCTGCTATCGGCATAGCTACCTACGCGTATAGAATTCGTTACATCGGAGAAAACCATCTTTGTACGTGATAGCCATACTGAAATGTTTACACTCCCTAGGTCACATGACTCACCGAGTGCAAAGGGGTGTGACCAAAATGGCTGCCCGTGGTAGACTTTATATCTCGTCAACCACATTTGACAGGAAGGGACATCGCAGAAGATGTACGCTTATATCACATTTGCGTTGTGATGTGACTTGCGTGATGAAAGGTAACGCCGTCAGTACGTCTCTGCCAGCATAATGCTTCTATGCATTTAAAAAATTAGGAAAAAGATTAATAAATTGAAAGTTTTATTAAGGTCATTCGTTTATTATAAATAGGAATCTTACCCTCACGAGATCGGCGATGAGAGATGCTTTAAACATTGTGTCTAAATGCAGATCGGAATTGTTCAGTACATCCTGAAATTCAATAAAATAGATTACAATTTTACACATTCACAGAGTCCATCTCAAGATTTTCTTTGTACAGTAATCCCTCGCTATATCGCTCCTCAATATAGTGCGCATTTGGATGTAAATGCGCGTTTCCTATGCCTCCTAATATTTTTAAGCAGAAAAGGAAAAGTTTGAATACACATGTGCATTCGTAAATAAATTAATAAGAGATTAAATTTCTCTGATTTTCATTGTTTGTTGCCTTTTTTTTTAAATTTATGGTATTTAACATTGATAATTTTATTGTTTTATGTGTATAATGTTAACAGAAGTAAACTTTTTAACATATCCTCCCATCCCCGGATATATCGCGTTTTTTTGTCTCCCAACAAGCACCATATAACGAGGGGCTATTGTAACAACTGCCATGAAGACAAAAATAAAAAGACAAGTTAGGATAATGAAATTATCGTCAAAAAAGCCTAAAACACTGTAAAAAATTATAATAAGCAAAAATATATTTAAGTTATTTGTCCCTGGCTCTGCCGGACTCGTTGCTAAGATTGAGGTGAAGTCAGTGGCGGATTAATGCAAGTTTGTCGGTGAGGGGGGGGGCGGGTAGTGTGTCGGTGGGGGCGGCTCGTTAGAAGATTTACATATACATCCATTTTATGGAAGCAAAATAGGATCTTTCACATTAATTTCTTTTTCCTCGGGGGGGGCGGTCGCCCCTCCGCCCCCCCTTTAATCCGCACTTAGGTGGAGTTTGGTAGCAGAGACCTCTGGTAGCAATAGCAGTAAGCCAAGAGCTGCTCTATGATTACACGTTCGATTCAGCAAGAGGTTATATCCTATTGCAGAGCAATTCTGCGTGACGTTTCAATGACGTCATCTGCATGACAACCGATTGCGCATTCTTTCTGTGCAGATTCTCCAATTATATTCTTATTGCATCAAACCCAGAAAAGGTGAGTTAGAAGCATCACCTTTAGTTATCCTTAACCACCGTACAGCTCATTCCTTAAAAAACTCAGATTATTTTAAGGACAATGTTGTTACTTCATATAAATAAATTTGCACTTACTTGTAAGCTTCCCCTGGCACAGAACAAGGTCAGAATGCATATGTTTGGTGGATCAACACAAGCACCGATGAAAGGATTTATATTTTCATGCCTCATTTCTCTAATCTGATCAGTAAATAATAAGAAAATATATATATATTAATTTATGCATTAAATTTCAATCTTCTTCATAAATTTCAAATCAATTTATGTCTTCTGAATACTTTTCATGGGAGTTTTTCAAAGAGCTGAGGGGGAGAGCACATGTACGGGGTGTTGAAAAGTCAGATATCCTTATTTGTGGTATGCAGCGAAAACTATTCGTCAGAATGTTACTAAATTTTCAGAAAACTTTAATGAGATCATGGGAGATTTATTTCTGTCAAGGGAAAAAAAATGGTTTTAAAATTTACCAGTAGATGGCGCTTCAGAATGCTGTACTTGTTGATGGGCAAGTTCTTCTGGCAGAGGTATAAAAACCTTTCACGAAAGGAAATCACGTGTGGGGGGGGGATGCGCGTTTTAACCGTTGCATTTATGTTCACAAGGTGTCTTTTCGTATTAAGTAGATGATTTTCAACAACTTCGTAAATCATCCCCCCCCCCCCCCATCTCGTTCCGTTTTCGAGATAGAAACGCTAACGCCGCAGTTTTCCACCAGATGATGCCGTAGGAGGCTTCATTCAGTAGCGCAAGGCTATATTACCATACCTATTCACCACTTTTATGAATAAAGCAGCACCCTTTCCAAAGTTAAGAGGGAGGCAAGGAACTGTGTAGTGGGCATACTGTATAAAATAACATGTAATAAATGGAAAAGTTGTAGACCATGTAAATTACTTAGCAGTCGAATGCTCCGATTTCGTATTTCTTGTGTTGAATCTCGTGCCTTAGAATTCTCTGCCACCTTGTGCGTGTGTACAAGATTAGTTAGGAGGATAAACTTATTACTCGCAACGTATGTAATAAAAATGGCTAAATTGAATTTGAAATCAATTTATCAGCTTTGAAACTGGAACACGACCCAATCTTTTATGATGTATTTTCTACGGAAACCCACGACTAAAGGAATTTCAGCTGTAGATCAGTAGGAAGTGTGTAAAATAACTCTAAAAACTTAAATTACCAGTTAAGATACTATCATTTACAAGTCAAATGCCTTTTCTTAATATTAAATGAAATCTTCTAAAATACTTCCCAGTGCTATCTTATGTTCTTGTCACGTGAAAGCGCCCTTGTCATTCTTAGTAAAATTAACAATGTTGCTAGGCTCGACAGCTTCGAAAACTTAACATAAAAATTTAAAACTCTCAAAAGTAAAATTAATAGTTAAGATTTTACCAGTAATAAGTTAAATGCTTTCTTATCAGGACTTAATGAAATAAAATTTGTACTGTTAATCATCAGATACACTCAAAATGAATTCTCTTAGATCTACAGAAACAGAATGCAATGCAATTAGATTAGCACGAATCTTGCGATAAGACAATATTTTCAAAGCGCGGCAAACGCAACGTTCGTTTAACTCCTAAGTCTCGATGTCGTTATGGAGAAGCCCATGTTCCCCGTTTTTGAACCCAAAATCCACGCCCCTCACCCGCCAAAGCATTGGATATCGTCATTGGAAAACATGTATTTATATATTTGAAACTGTACAATAAAAATCAAGTTGATACGTGTAAACAACCTTCCATGAACGTAAAATGGATAAACAAATTAGCTAGTAACTCTTAAATTATTTTTATTAACAATTTCCGAAACTCATTTCTCAATGCATCTCTATGCGTTCTTCCATCTTTTGGGGGGATAAGGGGGCGTAGCACAGGCTTCACTTTCCTAGCACTGCGTAGTGCAACATTGGAAACTCCATTAGTTAAACTTCTTGTTATTCACCTACTACCTGACTTGACTTTTGCCGTCAGATTTTCTAGAGGATGTTTATATAAAGAAGTGTTAAATCATGGTAACAATTTTTTTTTTATTTTTAACTTTCATTTAATTAAATTTCTGGTGAAATATAAAGGTGGACAGCATCAACCTTGAAGTGAAGTAGGCTGAGCATGGGGGCGGAACCTGTGTTCGAACACCTCGGGGGAGCAATCCACAAACAGCTGATCTTTGTAGTTGTTTAGAAGATCGCGCACGTTGTATTGCGTATATCGGCGGGTTGATGTACAGCTATGTTTTATCCCGCTCAAAACAATTAGCATTTTAAAATTAATTCTTACTTCCCTTTGATACACAACCTATTAGAATAGAATATTAATATTTAATTCATTGCGATTGTGTCTTTCTTTAATAATAAATGATTAATTTTCGCTATTGTAAATACCAAAATTAACTAACTGGAAAGAGTACTAATTAGAAAGTACAAACTTTTTGTATTTTAACTTGCCAAGAATTATTACATATCTTAGTAACAATAATTACAAATATTTAATTTATGAGGTCATTGTTTACATGGTAGACAAAAATAAATAGATCAAAATAATTTTCAAAAGGTAAAGAAGAAATTATCACCAAAATAAATACAAATTAATGAAGGAAAAACATTTTTATTAATTAATCCACTACTTAAAAAGTACACCAACAATTCTTGGATATAAAATACAGATCACTTAATCAAATATGTTTGCTCTTACAGTGCCTAATTTTGGCACTCAAAATACATATTTTTAAAAATAATTACAATTCATCACAAAATTTAATGCAGTAGGCTAATAACTGGATAAAAAATAAGATGCTTCAATGAAGTAAAAATATAGATCCATGTTTATCATTATTAAGAATTTAAATTTATTAAGAATTTAAAAATATTTGTTTAATATCAAATAGATTACTATGTAAACTATTGTTTAATTAAGGAGCTGAATAATAGAAAATGCTAAGAAAAATCTAGGAATTTTAAATATCTTTATTCAATTTAGAATTACACATCTTCATTTTAAAATTATTTTAGAAAAAGTAAGTAAAATTTAAATAATAACACTGACAAAAAAGGTAAATTAAGACTAGAATAATGAGGATCAGATGGGTAACTTAGAAATTTAATTAATTTTGTTTTTTATTGAAATTATTGAATGAAGATGGGATTTATATTCACCACTATACTACAAACACCCTTATTAAATACAAAATTACTACAAAAAACATTTTTAACCCAACTCATTGAAAATAATAATGTTTGTTAAAATTGAAAAATTGCAACTACTGGTTTTTAAATAAAATTAATTTCGTGAATGTTTTCCTAATATTTTTACAATTATTTTTTAAATTATATGAAGTTGCATGGTGTCATTCTTATTTATAAATATTTGTTAATTATACAATTTACTAAAATTATAAAATGATTATTTTCAGCTTCATGGTCAAACATATGGTTTTCGAGGCAGTTAAAAAAATTATTTACATTAATTTTCTTCAAAACTTCCTGTGTCATGTAAAGAATAATATTCTTTTTCCCAAGACCAAATGATTTTTCAGTCTGTTTACATAATATTACAACATCATTTGCTGGTACAATTAACCCAGCATCTGGTGAAAATGCCTTATAGGCTATTATCTCAGTTTTTTCTTCGCTAGATAATATTGCAGAAATGCAAAGTTCCCATGTTAAGGTTTTTAACAATTTTCTTACAACAAAACCTGCTAGATACTGAACATCTTGAATGAAACTATTGAGTCCAGCAGCTGGTGCTTGATCCTCGAGTTGAGTGTTATCATCCTCTGCTTCTGATTCATCGGAAGAGGGGACTCTATTTTCCTTGTGCTACATAAAATTCTCATACTGTCTACATTTTGACGGTTTCCAAAAACTGACCATTTAATACTGTTGTGCAGCAAGAGCCTCTTGCAGGCATTTTAAACCTGCCTACAAGTAGGGTTGTTGTTTGAACCACCCCTTGCTTTAATGGCACTAAAAAAGATTTCGATGTGGTCTTGGGAAAACAGATACCTTGTAGGCCAACAGATGCCTCAAGCTTTTCCTCTGGTGAACTAATACTTCAAAAAGATTTTGATATCTTTTTAAACAAATTAACAAGCCAAGAAACCCAGTTCTTCTTGGGCATTTAGTTTTTACAGTGTTATTAAGTTTTAATAAGGAAATATAGCCATTAAAATAAGAAATAAAGTTATTGAATTTCAGTTTAGTTGAAGAACTATAAGCTCTGTAAATAATATTTATTTCTTTTAACTATCGCGAGCGAAATTAATGACAGGAGAAAAGCTCGGAACCTACAAATAGCGTTTTTCAATTTGCAGAAAGTCCCTTAAAATCGCACAAAAAAGAATTCGCCATATCTCCGGAAAATATCGTAGAAAATTGGTGAACATTTATATTTAGGGTAATTTGAAGGTTTTCTTTCGTTTAATAAAGTCAAAATAGAGTGTTGCCATTGAGAAAAGCGAAGATGATGCAGAATTAAATATGAAGACGTCCCCTTACACAAATTGAATTAATAGTAAATTAAAGTATACGTTATTTGCAAACGAATGGTATGTATATATATCTTTGCTGTGAGACGAATGGCTGCCAAATAAAGAGGAAGTGGTCCCCCCCCCCCCCCGCAGCTGTGCATTAAATTATCTGTTACAAGCTGAAGTAACCGCCGTTGACTGGTTAGTAACTAATAATGATTTCTAAAAATCTGGAATTTTCGTCAGCATTATGATGAGTACAACGAATGGAAGTAGCTTTTAGGTAAAAGTATAGAGAACATAGTTATAACTTCTGTGTATTCCAGTAATTTGTGTACTTCTAATCAAATACATGAATTAATGATCTATTTTATTTTAAAATACGTATTGAGAGGTTTAAAGCCCCCCCCCCCCCCCCAAAAAAAAAGCAAACCGATACTATAATTAGCAATAGTTCTTTCACACTGCTGAATATTTTTTTGCATAACCTAAGTGTGTTATCTGCAGCCTTTCTTATGCGTCCAAGGAATCTTGAGAAAGCCAAGTCCTCTGATACCTACTGCTACTGTTGTAACTGTGGCGATTCTCATACCGCAAGTTACAAGGGTTGCAAAAAATTCCCTAACAACCGTAGGTCTCCCTATAACTTAACCACTAAACCTCATGCTAAAAGTAAACAAACTTCTGAAACTATAAACGTTAACAATCCAATCAACTCTTCCGAATCCTATGCTGATGCACTTAAAAGTGTTGACAATAATGCTATTTCAGATATCTGCATGATCTGAAATCTATATTTGATCTAGGAAAAATTCTTAGTGAAATTAAAAATCTCCTAGGTCTCGACAGCTTCGAAAACTTAATATCAAAATTTAAAGCTCTAAAAATTAAAATTATGTGTCAAGATTCTAATTTTAACGAGTTAAATGCTTTCTTAACAGGACTTAATGAAATATATCTTCGATAGTACTGTTTAGTGATATCTTAACTTCTTGTAAGGATTTAATTTTCCTAGCTAGCCCTCAGCTAACATTTTTCCATTTTAAGGTCTATAGATCCCATTCGCTATATCAGAGGTAAAAGGCTTTGACTCCAAGTGATCTAAAACGGCTTCTACATGATATTGAAGAAGACCGAACACAACAGATGAAAAAAAAAAAAAAAAAAAAAAAAAATGAAATGAAATGCAGACGAGCAGAACAGTGGAGCTGATTAAAAGACGCTTTTATTTACTTTTAAAAATGTAATACAGTACCTGAATCATTTCCTTCCTTAGGCTTCTCGTTAGATCTATGCTCTTCTTGTAAACGTGGTAAATATATACAGCATTCCTTTTGTAAAAGCCCACTTTAGACTGTGTCCGGTCGCTTGATAATTCATCAGATATCGATTCAGAATTCATTTTATCCAGATCCACCTCCTGCGGAACAATGATTATCATAAAAAACAAGGCATGCTGTACATGGCAAAACATCTATACTTTTATATAAAGTGTACGCTTACATTAAAAGTGTTTTTGAAGCCTTGGAAATTTTCAACGTGGTGAACCCGGGGAACAATGACGTCTTTCATGTCCACCTTCCACAAAAGGCAAGCCAACTTGTGTTCGTATCGGTAATGCCTAAAGGTTGAAAAATAAATGAATCAATGTTTTAAATCTTTGAGGCGTCACTTGGAGAGTTAATTCTTAACCCTCTGAGCTATAAAAGTACCATATGTGTAGACGAATTTCTTCTTACATCATGAACTGAGCAGGTGGTGAAACCAGCCGGTTTGATTGGTCCCAGCAGACACACACGGGTTCTCTGAACGTCTATTAACGTTCAGAAGACGTTTTCTGAACGTTAGTAGACATTCAGAGAACCTGTGTGTGTTTGCTGGGGTATGTTCTCCCACCGATTATCTTGGTAAGCAGAACCCACAAGTCGGTTTAACTGCAGTAAGCGGTTTGTTTGTTTGCCAGTAGAGGACAGCTCACGTCACTGAATGTGTCGAGCTACATGCGTCCTTCCAGAGTTTCGCGCCACAATTTGGATCTTCATCAGAGAATGGGAACTTCTGAATATTGCCACCTCTTGGAAACTGCTAGCAACCGCCGAGAAGACTTTCGGAACCCCTGATTTAACAACGAATGTACCCGGCAGCGCATGTACACGGTGGTCTTTAGTGGTACGTTGGTATCGAAACCGCAACCTTCCGGCTACGAGCCCAACGTCTTAACCAATGGGCTACCACGGCCCAAGCGGTGTAAACAGGAAACTTGTCTATAGAGCTGTTTCACCAACGTCATTATCACTTCGTCACACCTTAGCAACCAACTTTTTTTGGTCAAACATTAGTTCATTTGAGAGATTCGTTCATCAGAGAGGGAGGACGCAATGGATACGCTGTCGGCTAGCCGACAAGAGCCCTTTTCAGAGCTGGTAACGCGTAAAGGCCGGCCGCTAGCGTACTCCACCAAAAACGGACCTTACGACCAGGCTCTTTGCCACGCATGGATTCAACTAAAAAATAAGAAGGCTATCGACATACCGTATAACGATTTTATCGAAATCTTCCATAGACGAATGGAGCATGAAAAAGCGGAGAATTTCAAGAAACTAGTCTCCAACTATGAAAAACACCTAAACCCGACGGTACCAGAGGCGTCAACCAATACAGAAGCAGCCGCCACTTATGAAGAGAACGTCCCTGCCCTGCTATAGTCTACCAGCGAGGCCCAGGCTGATGTAATCAAGCCAGAAGAAAAGATCGAGACCAGCCAGCCCACAGCTTCCTGGAAGCCTGCGCCAAATGCTCTAGTAATAGCCAATTTTTCTACCCTACACCCCTCCCCAATTACTAGGCAAATTTCAGATCCTTCCCTAGAGGAACCTGACTTTAGTATTGCTAGAAAAAAGGCTAAAATTGCCCAAGAGGAAACCCCAGTTAACTTCACTACTAGTAACCCTTTTAGTCCACTTGAGACAGCTGAAAGCGTTGAAAAATAAAATGAGATGCTCACTGATGAAACTCCTAAGTCAATGAGATGCTCACTGATGAAACTTCTAAGTTCGGAACTCCTAAGTCCGAACTTAGACCAAAATACCCCCAGCCCATTATAGTCCCCCCCCCGAGATGCACCCGATTATTAAGGACATTAACGAAAGCATTGAAGCTGACTTTCACGCTGCCCCAGCCAAGAACTCCCTTAAATTATGCCCCCATAATGCGAAGTCTGAAGATTCAATTATTGCCCACCTCTCAAGCAATCACATTAACTTTTTCAGTAATGCCGATTCTGATTCCCCCAAAATGTTGTAATTTAAGGCATCCCCACCTATGCTAACCCAGAAGAAATTAAAGAAGCCCTTGCCTGCTCCTCATACCCCGTTTTAACAGTTAATCAACTACATAGCAAGAAAGACCAATCCCCCTACCTATCTTCCAAACTCATCTTCTCCGAAATAATCAAAGTCACGAAATCTTTTCCTTAATGACGCTACTATCCTTTAAAATTAAAATAGAAAAGCATCGCCCCCCCCCAAAAAAAAAGCTCTGGAATGCTTCCGCTGCAGCGGATTCTTTTATGTCGCTAAGTTCTGCTTCGTCACCCCCAAGTGTGTTCACTGCGGCGAATCACCGGAAAGTTCTAATTGTCCCCAAAAGAATTCAGAAATTAAACCAAAATGCTGAAACTATGGTGGCGAACTATAAAGGCTGCCCAGTGTTCCCAAACCCCATCCCGAAGCAAAGTACTACACAAACTAAACGTTCCTATGCCAATGTTGTTAAACAATCCCCCACCCCCTCCCTCCCTTCTCTCAATAAAACATCTTCCTGCAAATCTCCCAAATAACCAAGGAAATTGAAATAGAGTTAGGTGTTTCATCACTGAGCGATCTGCTAGCCAATTTAACTAAACTCCTAAGTAATCTCAAAAAAATTTCAAACTCCCCAGGAGAAGCTAATGTTCTTTCTATCCAATCTCAATGAGAATTTTACAAACATAACGCCAGGAAATTCTGCGGAGCTGATCCCGTGAGCGGGCTCACTCCCCCCCCCCTCAAGGTTTGTAAACATTCTTGTTTACAATCATTCCCCCCCCTCCCTCTGGTGCTATTGAAGCCCTCCTTAAGGCGGGGCCAATAGCTCCACCCTATTTTCTCCAACTTCGAGAAGTTGGTCTTCGGACTTACTCTAATGGCCTTATCACACTAAAGGGAAAATCCGAGCAACTTCACGCTGGACAAACTTTTCCGACGGACTTGAAGGCGTGGTTATCTTTAAGGGTTGCAAAAGTAAACAAACTTTCTCCGTCGCCAAAAAGTCATCGCATCGCTGATTTGGCGTGCAAGTTCTTATTTTACTTATCGTGCGTTGGTATATTTACATCGGATCGGCAGCAATCTCTAATTCCAAAGTCCACTTGAACGCGGCCATAATTTTATTTACACGTGATTCTGACATCGAGCCAAGCTGCCAAGCTTCGAACATAGTAGTAGTCGCCATTGCTCGAAATTGCTTGTGACGTAGCAGGAAGAAGTACTCTGATTGGCCGAAATTTCGTCCGACTCGTATTTTTTCCTTCGGAAAGGAAAAAGTTGGAATTCGAGGGTCGTCAAGGTAACGGCGGTGAAAATCGGCCGGAAACTTGATTTGCAAGGAAAGTTGGTCGGATTTTTCTCAGTGTGATAGCCCTATTAGTCTTCAGACTGTTATTTGTTTATTTTGTGCTCCACTTAATATAGCACTTATGAGCGCAGTAGAGGGCGCAAGCGTCCAGGAACTGTGGAAATCAACTTCGAATAAAAAAAAATAAAAGGAAAACGTTGTTGAAAACGTGGCCTAAATATCCGAGTTGACCTAAAAAAAATTTCTGTGACGTCACGTGAAAATACTCTATACATCTTCCATCTTTTCAAATATTACCTAGGAGCCATCTGGTTTTAAAAAATACATAAATGGTAGCACCTAACGGAATATAACTGCTTTTTGTATAAGTATCTGAAACTAAAGTTACTTTTTGAGCATTCGGCAGCCATATTTGCTGCGTTTTACTTGTGTACTGCGCATAAAAACCTACGAGGAAGTAAGTGGTTCTTCTGCTGTCTATTCCTGAATAAACGGAATAGTACAACTTCGCAGTATGCTAAAGTTATGGTTCATCGTATACTATTGTGCGCACGAACAAATACAACGGCGAGCGCTGATTGATGCAGAATGGGATGCAAACATTAGAAGTTATGATTCAGCGTGGATTTAAGTCAGGGCCGTAACCAGGAAATAATTTCGGAGGGGGTGCGACAGTTCGGGGGGGGGGATCTGACTTTTTGAATACCATCACATTATATATAAATATGCTCTCATGCACATATAAATATATAGATAATGTGATAATTTCGGAGGGGGAGGGGGTCCAGACCCATAGGACCACCCCTCTGGGTACGGCCCTGATTAAAGTAATTCTACACAAAGCCGTAACTTGCACGTTTCATGTCATTGCCCCATTTTAGTGCATTCACTGTAATTGTTACCTACTGTGAGTGAAAATTGTGGTTCGGTGATGTTAGTTTAATGACACTCTAAGTTACTGAAAAGTCCATCTGCTGGGCAAAGGGGTTAAAATAATCCCCTTGCATATTTATATAGTTAATATAAGCTGCTGAAAGAACTCTGAAAGTCGAATTTGTGTACTGCCAATTTTCATTTCTCTCTCCTTAAGAAGAAAACTGTAACCCAATTTAATTGGCATAAAAAGAATATTTTTAAAAATTAGAAATACAACTATTTAAACTTTTATATAAAATTCATCTGGATATTTTTTAAATCCATATCTACAATGTAGATTTTAGAAGTTCAAAACATCGAGTTCAACTGATGCCAGTACAACTGTATTGATTTCTTAAATTGTTGTTGTTACCCACAAGAGGGAGCAGACCTGTAAGACTTAAATCTATGTGCCCTTCTGGGAGACGGAGTCTCCTAATTTGTAATGAAATTCAGATGAGAGACCAGTAGCCGGATTGGCACCCTCAAGAGGTATCGTTTCAATGTGAGGCACATTGTACTCACGAGATATTTCACATGTACCAGCTCAGTTAGCGCATATGGTCCCACAGAAAGCTGTGTCACAGGAGGGTGACAGAGGTTTTCGTCCTCCCAAAAGCTGAACATGGACAGCGATGCTCCACTTTCGGTGTTTTCATGGGACTGAACTGACTCATGGGACTCGTGGATTCCAACTGACTGTGCCACTGTGTATGCTTGATTTACTGGGTGAACAACGGACCCAGTTTGGGACGTAGAGGATAGGGAGGAAAACACAAAGTCATGTCCAATGAGTATAATCAAGATGGCCCTGCTGGAGAACCTCTGCTTCCTTCTTATGGATACACACGCCATTTCCTGCCCACTACCCAGAAAATCGAGTTTTTGCGAATACCATCTATACTGAAAATATTTCTGAAAGATTACTCCCAGGGCCGGTAAAGAGCTTTTTGTTTAGTTCATGCGTTTAACTAGAATTGGAAAAAAAGAAAGAAAAAAAATCATTAATATTATCTCTTGTTCTGAGTGGTTTCCAGTACTGTCACTCAAATAACACAAAAACGGTTTCCCCCCCAATAAATACATTCTCATCTTCTAGTTAACTCCACTTTGCAGCCTTTTAACCTCTGCATATGTGAAAGCAAAGCAATTGTCTTTCTAGAGTAAAAAATTATATTATTCATAACTGCAACTGCAGGAGAACTAGAGTTAGGTGAATGCAGCCATTTTTTTCTCATTAACAGCACTCTGCAAAACAAAGACATGGTTTCTTTACCTGAAAATAAATATCCCAGCTATAAAAGTCACACTGCAGCAAACAATGTAAATAATGATGAAGCCCCATTCTGTAAAGGAAAAAAAAAAAAAAAAAAGAAAGAAAGAAGTCAGTATTAGACAAGCACAAGCAAGGCTGGTTATGTCGAGCTCATGAATTAGAAAACACTTTCGAGCACAATCTTATTTTGCGCATATGCTGCTGCAAAAATTATAGTTACTATTGTCTCCCTCTGTAGCAAAAGACCCCTAGCAGAGAACTCTTTATTTTTGAGACCATCTTTCATTCCATATTCCATGGGCCGAGTGTTGCTTTGCGTAAACGCTGTAAGAAACGGTGGTCACAGATTCACAGAAAGGGAACTCTGTTGTCTGCAGAGAACAATAGTCTTTCCCCTGAATGATTCCGTACGCCCTTTTACTTACTTATTTCCCTCCAGATGGCAGTATTATGCATTTTTAAATTACGTTTTAGGAAATGTTATATGCAAACGGTGATGAAAGAGTGTATATCTATGAAAAAAGAAAAAAATCGACTATTTTTTTACCTTCGAACTTGGTATAAATTGAGCCAGGAAAGGGTCAAGAGTTTATTATGCAGAAAAACAAAAAAGGAACTTGTTTTTCCTGAAGCACAGAAAGTTTTTCTTGAAGTCGGAACAACTTAATCTTTTCAAGATGGAGTGGTATAAACGAAATTTTTTTTGAGGAATGCTTACAGCTTGAACTGATGCGTGACCACGTGCTACTTCCTGTTTCATTTGGCTACCTCGTCGTGATCACGTGCTACTTCCTATTTCATTTGGACTACCTCGTCCTGACCACGTGCTACTTGCTCCCGCAGTTGGATTGCATTAACGTGAACACGTGCTTCCTCCAACTGCTCTTCCAATTTATTTGGACTCTATTTTGACGAAACCACGTGCGTTCCCCATTTTCCCTACTGCTGCTTTATTTGGACTATTTCTTAGTATCCACGTGCTTCTTCCATCTGCTTCTTGCTGTCATGTATGGACGCTCTCTCGACTTATCCCGGATTTCAGACACGTGCATTGCCTTCTCGGAAAATGATTTCATCTTTGCCAGCAGTATGTGACCCAGGAAAGATTTGTGACCTCCGATTTAGGATTGCTGCCCTTCTCCAACATAATAAAGACTGGACTGATGGAACTGAAGGCGAATTCAGGGAACTTTCTCTAATCCTAAAGGACAAGGAGGCTATTGACGACAACATTTCATCTGTGCTAACGGAACTCCAGGGTAAGTGGAACACAACTGTCACCTTTCTTACTAACCCTCAACAGCATGAAATTAGTAACCTTCTAAACTATATTGACCCCGTCGCAGCCATAGGATTAAAAAATCGTGACTCTCCTAGAACCTGACGAAAAACATGGTTTTTGCATTCCTTCTAAAAGGCATACTGCTAGACGTTTCGACTTAGTACTTCACCTACTCCCACTGATAACAGTTACGGAAATTTGAAACTAAAAACCATAGATGCCTTCGAATAATATCTATCTATTAATGCCTCCGCTGCCACGAAGAAACCCAAACCAGGGACTATTTTCATTAAAATGATACATTACCGATTGACCTGGCTAATGTGTCATTGTCGATCATTTTTTCCCGTGCTAATCTAAAAAAAGCTCTTCTTATTTATTTCTCTAATGCGCATGTCCGTGGCACTGTCAGGAAGCTAGGTGCTTCCTTTCACTTCATTTTTTCCCCTCGCCCCTCTCTTTTTTATTGTTTTCCTTTTTTTTAATAACTGTACTTATCTGTAATCTAAAAGTGATAATTTCCATGAGGTGACAATTTTGATTTCCACTTACTATCGACCGGAGATCAGAGGCTTCGCCTCAGGTGCTCCAAAATGTGCTCTACGTTACGTTACGTTAATACTTAGGATGATATGTTATAGTACAAGTGATGACATTTGCATTGTAACATCTCATATGAATTTATATAAAAAATGAAATTTTTCATATTAAAATATAATGTCTACATTAATCTAAATTTGTAGCCATTTTCAGGAATCGCGTTTTGCATCTCATTTCATATTAAAATGCGTTTTCTTTTTATTATTATTTTTTCCTACTACTGTTCTCTGAAGTCGGCAGAACTCTTCAGAATTCCACGAAGGTTACTGAGGACAATCAAATGACAACAAGCAACATGTTCGTTTACCAACCAAGCCTCATTTTCGGTTTAAACGTCACGAAATCCCTTAGAACCAATCATAGCATGTATACATAATTGAACTGTGGACGTTCCTGCTAATTGCGTTTTGTGCGTGCGAATGTTTCGTATCATGTGATCTATATCGTTTTTCAGGTGGAGAGAGGGCTTTTTCTCCGTCATTTCCATCCGTCCAAAATTTTGAATTAACAGTATTTTAACACACATACGCAAATGAAATAGCACAACACACCCTTTAGTAAATTATGTGAAAAAGCTAGCTTTTTACCCACCAATTATTTTGTTGCAAGTCCTAGCATCACATCAGTACGTTTATTTTTCCGATGAATCGCTTTTTAAAATCCGTTTCAATGAGTATGCTCAATAAAGGAGACATTTTTCACGAGCCCGAGCCCGAACGCAATCGTGAATTACAGGTTCCGAGCCCGGGCTCGGGCTGAGCCCGTCTCATCTCTAATATATATATATACACAGGATGGTAATAGGAGAATAGAGGTTCTATTTCCTAGCTGGAATTAGAACTACTATTAACATGTGTCCTTTCTGGGAATTCTTGGTTGGAGAGGTTGGGGGTCTGGTAGCTGGCTTGCTTATTTAAAAAAAAAAAAAAGTTCGATAAATCCTGACTTTTATTTAGTACTTGTTTTATTGTTCTTAAAAATAAACAATAATATGAGTTTATATTTGTACTTGTTTATTATTTTTAAAAAATGAACAAATGATCGCAGGTATTATTTAGATGCTCTTCTTTTAATTAATATAATCTCTGACATATCTCTAAGCATATAACGCGAATAGTGAGCTATTTAAGTAGTTAGATCTATTCCCATTAAAATATTATAATTCTAATCTATCTCATGCTATTATTTCTTTTTAATATTATTAATATTTCTTGAATATTTAAATTTACTCTAAATTTATTTATATAACATTACATTTTTACTTATTGTTCAACCTTTATCCTAAAATTCTGGCAACGTGTATTTTTCCTAATTAATTGGCAACAGCTCCAAGTTTGAGACATGTTTTCATGTTTAATGCGTATGGCCACTTCGTCTCCATTTTTGGCTTCTTGATTGCTTTTTAACAGGATAGTCCCCGTAGTTATTATATATTTACCTTTTTTAGTGCTAAGTAACTGCATTGAAATCCTGTTATTTTGTTTTTATTTTGGTAAAGTATTCCGTTTGTGGGGCCTGAAGAGTATAACCGATGTTTGTTACTCATTGTTTTATTCCTTACAATTCCATTTCATTTCTCAATTTTACCTCCGTTTGGATTTTCTATTTGTTGGATATATCAATGTATGCTTTCTTTGGATACGATTGCATGATCATTGAATAATATATTGGAATACCATAACTGCTCTTGAATGATTCCTTGATTCGTAAGTTAAGCCATTTTACTATCACACACACACACACACACATATATATATCCTTATTCTCCTTAGTTTTCTTATAGTTTTAATTTTCTCAGATTTTCTTTTTCCACCTACGTAAAAGCAAAGCTAGATTTGTTATCTCTGTTTCATGTCGCCAAGACGCCGAGATGACGTCACTCAGCGAAGCAATGCCGATATCGTAGAGAGTTTGCGGAATATCTGGCAAGAACAGATATTAGGCAGTGACCTCGGAGCTACAGCCAAGTAGAGGACAGCATTTCCAGAACACTGTTTTAACGTCACACTTCGCTGGCATATGACGAGATTTCATTGGTGTATTTATTGCGGTTCCGCAAGCTTGGGCGCGGGCAATCACGTTCCAAAACAGAAAAGAACGATGGGGCAGAACGGAGTCTGAAAGGCACGGAATAGCCAGTATGAATCCAGCTTAGGACGCAGTGTTTCCCAAGCTTTTTGCATCTGTGGACCGTCAACTTAAGACAACTATTTCGCGAACCAGGATTATTAAGAATAATAAGTATTATAAAAATAAGCATTTTATGTATTATGTTATAAGTGTTATACATGCATAATTTTTTTGTATGAATGCCGTTTGCTAGTTTTAGTTTTCAATAAATGCCGATCAAATTGTATGGTGGGTAACGCCCCGTTCTACGGTTTTCAGGGTTCGATCCCCGACTGGGCGTGGTTGTCGTTGTGTCCGTCCCTTCATAGGGGGCGACGTTGGTCTACCTACTAGGTGCCCCCTAATTAAGAGACCAACAACTCCGGCCTTAGCAGTGTGCAATGTTTCCAGGGGTAGAAGCCCGCCTTTGAAAGAAAAAGTTTTTAATAAATTCGATATACGTGGGCCAGCACGACCAGTCTGCGGGCCACTATTAGGAAACACTGAGACAGTCATTAGTCCTAGAAGGCCAACCAACGAGTGTTTTGGTAAATATTTCGGTGGAGATGAAGAAGGAAGCCTTCTGAAACGATGTCTGATATCCGATCTCTGGTTTTATAATATGATATTATTTTCACTTACCTGGCTTATATTCGCACTTTTCAAATCCGCAGGGTGGTTCGCCAAGTGGCGGAGAACCCGACACCCAGTCAATTTCTTTTTCGACCCTGAGCTCCTACAGTATAATAAAAAAATGAGTACAGATAATTACAATAAATTGTATTTTGCAACATATTAATGGCACAAAATTAATTTACCGAATCGGATTCAAGATAACCAATTGATAGACATTTTGGGGAAACAATCTGTATTCATTCCCATCAGCAGCATAGGGCGAAAAGGTCACAACTTACGTAGATTCTGGTGTGCCGTTTTTCCTCTGCGGCAATTTGTTTTTTCATTCCAGCATAGTAACCATATGAAAAAGTAATTGTTGCCTCTCCCCAGAAAATCTTTGCCTGGAAAATTTTCTGTCAGCGCCCATGGCTCATGGCTGTATTGAATCCCTTTAAAGCAGGGGCGTAGCCAGAAATTTTTCATGGGGGGGGGGTTACGACTACTGCAACTCACATATACGCATACATATGTGTGATAAAGGAGTGAAGAATATACATTTTGTATGACAAAAAATTCCTCATGGGGGGGGGTTATGACCCCTCCTAACCCCTCCCTTGGCTACGCCCCTGCTTTAAAGACTATACAAAAGACCTAACCGAAACACAAATTCCTCTTTAATTCATCAAAAATCTTCTGAACCAAAAAATAATAGAATATCTTACCCTTGTTCGTCTTCATATATTCATATCATATATTCATAATGCACTACATACATGCATCGTGAACCCAACAAACCTAATATTGGCTAGTCGCTACACACAAGCGAGCCCAATATAAACCACTCTTAAAACCATTATGTCTTTTCTTCTTAGTTGTTTATGTGGGGAAAAGGGGGAAGAGAAACAAGATAGAAATGAACAAAAGGAAGTTTTGGAATTTATCTAGCAACTTAGTAAAAAAAAAAAAAAAAAAAAATATGATTACACAAGATTGCATAAATATTCATGGCGTGATATTGCTTAGTGATCAACAAATATTTATACCATGATACACAGGAATATTACGTTACTCATGTTCTTATCTCAAACAATCATGAATAGAAACTATTGTTAGCTTCAAAACTCTTCACACTTGTTTCCATGTAATATCATCTTATATCTTAATTACCATTAATGCCACTATGCAATTAAATAAAACAAACCTGTTTTTATGAGTAGTTTTCGAGTTTCTGTTATTAAACAGCGGGACGTAACTGCAGAAGTGAAGTCAGAATGCGCATCTCCCTGAAAATTCAACTTTTTATTGTAAGTTCAGAAAGAGATCTAATCATATGCAGACTTTATAAACCCGGGGCGTAGCCGAAGGCGGGGATGAATATGTATTCCGCCCCTAAAGCAAAAGTTATTGCCTGCATTAAAGGGGGAAAAAATCATAAATTAGTTAATATTTAAAAATTTCAAGGATTAGAGGCAAAACCCTAAGAAAATGTTATAAAGTGATTTTATGTGTGTGTGTTGGGGGGGGGGGGGGAAGAAGTAGAAGAAGAAGGCCAAAGAGTACTTAAAAATTAAATGTTGAAACTATCTAACGGATCTTAAATTTTAAATACACTTGCATTTTGGGAGAAAAGAAAAAATGCTAAGACCTTGTTTAAGATAATATGAGATAATTTTGCAGGATCCTTTTTAAATTGTCATTTAGAATAAATAAATAAATAAAATAAGAAATTGATGAAATTATCCTCTCGCCGGTAATCAATGTGTAAAAAATAATAAAAAGATAAATAAATAAAACATGAAAAATGTATTTCAAGCAGTTTTATTGTTTTCTTTATCAGGTAAGAATCAATAACTTATTGTATTAGTTTTTCTGAAATCCCCTAATCCCCCTTCCAAGCACACAGAGAATAATAAATTTGTTTTTAATATAAATTCAAATTTTACGAGACGCGTATACTGAAATCGTACATTTAACTTATATTTATCCAGAAAAAAATCTATTAAGAACATGAACATTAATATATTTTTTTTTTTATTATCCTGTTTTTAAACTCCCGGTAGGCGAGGACGAAAATGTATTACGCCACTAAAACGAAACTTTTCAAATTTCATCTTTTAAATTCCTGTCATTTTTTCTGGATTAAAAAAAGAAGCAGCATAATTTTTTTAAATGCTAATTCTTACAACTCTATTCGTTACTATCTCTATTCATACTTATTTCTTCATTAGCTATCAAAGACTAAAAAGAAACTGTAAGGATTTAATGAGTGTCTGTGTGTGTGGGGGGGGGGGGGGAGGATAAAACAATGACATTTTTTTGGAAAGGGTTAAATTTGGAATACAGCTTATTTCACCCAAACACAATGTACAGTAAAGTAAAATTTCAGTCAAAGTGTGCATTTCTTTACTAAGTCACTAGAGTTACTCATGTTCGTTGAAGTACAACTTGAATATTACTTAAGGCACCAAAATATTTCAAATGACGTATATTGAAATTGTACTTTTAACTTTTATTTATTCAGAAAGAAATCCATTAAGAAAATGCAGATTAAAATATTTTTTATTATCCTGGTTTTAAACATCTGGTAGGCGGGGATCAAAGTGTGTTACGCCCCTAAAGCAAAAGTTTTTAAATTTCCATATTTTAAAATCCTGCCATATTTTCTGCATTAAATAAAAGAAGCACAATTTTTGTAATGCTAACAACCGTTAGCTACCTAATCGTTGTGTATACTTTACTATTCTAAACGTTACTAGCTCTACTCGTACTTATTTATTCGTTGGCCATCAAAGAATAGGAAGAAACTATAATAATACCATGAAATGATTTAATGTGTACGTGTGTGTGTGTGTGTGGGGGGGGGGGAGATGAAAAAATGGAATTTTTGGAGGAAGCGTTAAATTTTGAATTAAGCTTATTTCACCCAAACACAATCTTCAGTAAAGTACAAAAGTGAAATTCCATCATAAACGTCTTTTTCTGAAAAAGTGTCAAGCTTAACAATATAAAAAAGAAAAAAAAAAGTTATATTGCTCTTCAAATTTTAGCTCAATGTAAGTTCACAATATAGTATCCGGGGAAACATTCTGAAAATTCTCGTGATTGTGTATCGTAAGTTTTTTTCTGAACGTGAACGAAAGTCGATTAAATAAATAATTCTCTGAAAAAGTGTCAAGTTTAACTACATATTTTTTAACTAAATAACTTTTCAAATTTTAACTCAATGTCAGTTCGCAGTACAGTTTCAGAGGAAACATTCTAAAATTTCTCATAGTTATGTGATTGCCATTTTCTACCTTCAGCGAAAGTCCACCGAAATCCTCCCTTTTCAGGTGGAACAGTCTTACAATATAGTTTTACAAAACCACCAGATAACTTTAAAAGAAAAAAGTTAATTAAGAAATAACTACATTCGGTAAGTTATCGTAGTTTATAATTTCTTGTGCAATCATTTAAAATCTGACGTAGAGAAAAGCTCTACGTTTGGTATCTAATATCTATCCATGCATCTTGACGCCGGAGGTAACGCCGGGAGGTATCCGGAGCTAACGCCGGGATAAGCCCAAGCTTTTTTTTATTCCTGCCCTATCGCTCGTGAGCACGGCCCACGTTTCCAATGTCGCAGGGAGTCTGTTTGGGCTTACTATTATCTGGAGAATTGTCGAAATTTTTCTGGAAGTGTTAGAGGAAAGGAATGTATGAGATTATCAGCTCATGGTACGTTTTTTCGTTGAATTTTTAAGTAGAATATGTGCTCAGGATTAAATTATTTACGTTAAGTATTGTGCTAAGAAAACATAATTTACAATTTTTCTTCGAATAAATAAACAAATATTTAAATAATTACTATCGGATAGAAAAAGCCTATTCAAAAATTAAATTAATCGCACCTTTTTCAAAGATGAAAGTAAAGAGTTCGAAAGAATCTACAAGTTTTCAAAATTCTTACAACTTGATATTTAATAATGAAAATAACTAAACTATTTAAGTTAAATCATTGTATTTGTTTTGAGACAGTGTATCAGAATAAGGAATACTATAAAAAAATTGCTTGCTTATATAGTTAGATAAATATAATAACCAGTTGGAGAAAAATAAAATTATTTTTTTCATAAATATCGCCCTCCCCTTGATATTAGGAAGACAAATGAAAGACGTTTGCATATGGGCTATGCACTTTTAGAACAACTAGTATTCAGAATGTTTCTTCACGAATTGTAGTGTTTTATGAATAAAAAAGTACCAAAATCCACAGAGTTATGAAGCAGCAAACATTTCAATTTAATCCACTTTTCCACGTTTAAAAATGTCCCGTTACTGTAATCCGTTAAGAGATCAATATAAATATTGAAATTTTAAATCATAGGTAGGTTTTAGTTTCGTTTTCTTTCCGACGGATGGGGTGCCGTCCGTGGAGGTCTTTCTAAGGGATCCTAACACGTATTTACGGTGAGTTTAGGAGGAAACCACGGATAACTCCGAGCGGTTAGGTCGGCGGACGCTCGGCCACTGGTGGGGCATATTTATGTATATTTATGCATATTTATGAATAAATTTTAAAGGTATGTAAATACGTTGGTTCCTGTAATATATTGTTGTACATTTCCCCTAGAGATTATGTTAAGTATTATTTATCCCCAAAGAAATCCATTAGAAACATACAACTTGCGACAATTTTTCATTGTAAGCCTGGTTCAGTTTAAACTACCAGGGCGTGGCTTAAGGAGGAGATTAAAATATGCCCCGCCCTTAAACGGAAAGTTTCTATATTTCATCTTCTAACATACCTTTGATGGGCGACACATAAGCAGAAATCAAGTTTAATCTCCGTCTACCCCCTATGTGTTTCCTCCTCTTCAAGTAAAGTCTTACATGAACTTTCAATTCTTAGAATCTATTGTTTCAAGTGGATTTTTTCTGTATCTCCTATTTTTCTTTTATCTAAATAGACTGCCTTCATTTTCTTTAATTTGCAACATTTATTGCTGAAATTGAGGAACAAATTAATTCACTGGGGGCTTGTATTTTTATTACACCGAACCTAGCATTTATCTATTAATAGTTTAGGAAGTAGAATACTATATTATCTATGTAGAATTTGATATTCCCCCCTCCTTACAGCAAACTCCTACTACGTTAAAATCTTTCCGGGAAATAATTTTCAGTGTATGTGTGTAGGGGGCGGCGGGTGAGAGGGAGCGAGAAAAAATAAAACCCTGCTTATAATAACTGAATGCTGTGATGCATTATAACACTGATACCGGTTAGGGTTTACTTTTTATTAAAAGCAGATGGGATACAAAGGTGTAGAATTTACAGGTCCCTCCTCTTTAAATATGCATATCAGAGAACATTACTTATTATTACAGAGAAGATTTCTAACATTACTAAAGTTTTTATTGCTTCAGAATTTTTAATGAAAATAAACGAACTGGTGCAGTTTCTTCAAAAACTTTGCATTTTTTTTTTTTGTAATTAAATATGAGAACTTTTGAATAACACATAAAAAACTCTTAAGTGATCCCCCTTTTAAATGTCTATTCAGTTTACGCATCATCTCCGTTCTTGCTGAAAATTGTGAAAATGTATAATAACAGAAGGGCTAAACCGCAGTAAATTGTTTTGTCGCGGAGGGGACCGCATTTACTTTACCCTAATACTCAAGTTAACAAAGTTTCTTCAACATTGAATTTTTTAATAAGTTCATTATACATAATTAACACATTCTACATGAAAATTGAAACAAGAATTAAATAGAAAGCATACAATTTGTTATTTTTACTTTCCGAACATTTACCATGTAAGGAAAGTATTGTTTGTAATCATGAAAAAATTCGACTTCCAGATTTTGGTGTATTGACACGTTTTGAGGTCTTCTGAATTCATTTATGCTATTTTTACGAGATGTTCATATGTATGTGTGTATGTATGTGTGTATATGTGTGTTTGTGTGTATGTGAGTGAACACGATAGCTCCTAAACGAGGCATTCGATTAAGCTCAAATTGGGTATATATGTTATAAACCACCGTCGCAAGACCGGTATTGATTTTGGTGTGTATAGGACTTATAGTTTTTCTACAGGGCTACGACAAAGATTTCTTTTACATTATGGCCTATGGGGGGGAATTCTTGAAAGTGCGCTAGCGTTTAAACGGCGCATTCAATTGAGCTTCAGTTTGGTATATACGTTTGAATTATTCATCGATTAAAATTTATTAAAATACTTGGTAATGATCTTAATTGTAAGTGTTCGGAAAGCCGAGTGGAGTCACTCCAGATTTATTTATTTATTTATTTTTACTTTCCGAACATGTACCATGTAAGGAAAGTATTGTAATCATGAAAAAATTCGAATTCGAGATTTTGGTGTATTTACACATTTTGGGGTCTTCTGAATTCATTTATGCTATTTTTACGAGATGTATGTATGTATGTGTGTGTGTGTGTGTATGTGTGTTTGTGTGTATGTGAGTGAACACGATAGCTCTTGAACGGGGCATGTGATTGAGCTCAAATTGGGTATATATGTTATAAACCACCGTCGCAAGACCGGTATTGATTTTGGTGTGTATAGGACTTATAGTTTTTCTACAGGGCTACGACAAAGATTTCTTTTACATTATGGCGTATAGGGAGAAATTCTTGAAAATGCGCTAGCGTTTAAACGGTACTTCCGATTGAGCTCAAAAAGTGTATATATGTTATAAACCACCGTCGCAAGACCTGTATTGATTTTGGTGTGTATAGTTATTATAGTTTTTCTACAGGGCTATGACAAAGATTTCTTTTACATTATGGCCTATGGGGGGAAATTCTAGAAAGTGCGCTAGCGTTTAAACGGTACATTCGATTGAGCTGAAATTGGGTATACATGTTATAAACCACCATCGCAAGACCGGTATTGATTTTGGTGTGTATAGGACTTATAGTTTTTCTACAGGGCTACGACAAAGATTTCTTTTACATTATGGCCTATAGGGAGAAATTCTTGAAAATGCGCTAGCGTTTAAACGGTACTTCCGATTGAGCTCAAAAAGTGTATATATGTTATAAACCACCGTCGCAAGACCTGTATTGATTTTGGTGTGTATAGTTCTTATAGTTTTTCTACAGGGCTATGACAAAGATTTCTTTTACATTATGGCCTATGGGGAGAAATTCTTGAAAGTGCGCTAGCGTTTAAACGGTACATTCCATTGAGCTTAAATTTGGTATATATATTTGAATTATTCATCGATTAAAATTTATTTAAATGCTTGGTAATGATCTTAATCGTAAGTGTTCAGAAAGTCGAGTGGAGTCACTCCAGATTTTTTTTTTTTTTATATGTTGCGGAGGCCAAGGCCACAGGAGAATGTTGCAATTTGGAAACTTTCATATACTATCGTTATTGTTACTCTGTTTAATAAACTACAGCAACAAAAATACTTGCAAATTGAAATATTATTATTTGGCTTTTAACATAAAATATTATATCTGAATTAAAAGAAATTCCTTTTGAAAGTATAATTTAGAAATTAACTATCATGTTGCGAAGGGGACATATTGGAATATACTTAAAATTATATATTTATTCCTTATTAAATATCTTGTAGAAAATGGAGACACTTATAATTAAATATGAATAAATAACTTTAATTTGCATTTTTCAAAAACTATCGTATTTGCAGATTAAAAAAAATATCAAGCTTTATCTGCTTCATTTTTTTTCCCCCTATCTTGGAACATACAACCACAAAGTAGCTGTATTATCATGGTTTGGCCCTTAAGCAGTAATTAGGTTTATAATTGATTCTTCACATATTTTGGGATCATTACTAGCCTTGTAGGATTGTTGTAGTAAATCACTTACTCCAATAATTCATATATGTCTCTAAAATAAAAACCGGAGTTGATGAGATGAAACAGTTTCATATAACATACTACCACGTATCTTTTGGAAATCGACGTAATGTGTCAAATTTAGCTGCAGTTCTCAATAATCCAAATATTTCAGATGAAAAAAAAATAACAATAAGGTCCTTCCTTTTTTCTTTCTGAACGATCTTGGAAGTGTAATTTTGAAATTAGATTACTGTCTCTTTTTCACTCAGATTAATTTGTTTAAAAGGTCAATCTTTTAAATGTATTTCATTTGAGACCCACAGTATCGTCAATTATCATAGTACGGAGTACTGAGTTTTAAATTTTAATTTCATGTGCTTAGATCTTTCAAGTTTACTTAAATTGAAATTCTTTAAAGTAAAAATAATAGAACCAGTTCTAAAATATGAAAATTCACTTCACGAAAAATTCCGACAGATAAATTTAAAAGGGGGGGGGGGTTAACCTTCTCACTTTCATTATTTTATAAGCGTAGTGGTGGAGGCAATCCTTCATTAAAGTGTTGTGTCCCTCAACTTGGATCTTTGAATATTCCAGACTTTCTCATTTTTGATAAAGCCTAAAAGGGCAAAGGTCGATTACGAGGAACCTGGTTCCTGTGCAATGTCTCCCTTGTTTTCAAATATTTTAATTTTTAAATGCTCGTCCCCCTGGTTTGGTTCCATAATGTTTCTAGAGTAACCCATACAAATTTTTGGGTCGATAAACAAATTTTAACACGTGCCGACTTTCATGTGAAAGATGAAAGACAATAGCTGGCTATTTGTTAGCGATGCTTTTCTGATTGTCGTTAGCCTCTGGGTCTTCATGCATTATTAGAAACACTCGATAATAATAGCACTTAACAATTTATTATAAGTAAATGATCAATTCACAGAATCCGACAAATTAAAAGAAAGGAATCCTGCTGACTGCATAAAAGAGCATTTCGAAATACGATTCACAAATTTTTACTGTGAATGTCCACCCTAGTTCTCATAAAACAAAAGAAAGTAGTATGTCCTAATTCTACTTTATTTAGTCCTGATGCTACTATTTTTAATACTTTTGTAGTTGTTTTGATATAGCAAATAAAAATTAGAAGCAATCAAAAATTTGTTCAAGGAACTGATGAACGCACCATGAATTCATGCTTGTTTGCCGAAAAAAATAATGTTACCATGTATTTTTGAAGCCTGAAAATTATTTCCATAATGGCCTCGTATTTATTTTAAATGCGTATTTTAGACAAAAACTACAAAATTTTCTTTTTATTTAAGGAAAATGAGAGTGTAGCCAACTTGTAGGATTAAATTGTGCTCACCGGTAGATCCGTAGATGCAATGAAGCGAGCCACTGGCTGTATCCTGGACGCATTTTCTCCTTGGACCAAAGCCATGACCGTGTAGTTGCCTTCCGCATCGCCCTTTTCGTCAATCATTACACTAAAGCCTAGAATACCTTAAAAAAAACAAAGACAATAACAGCCATACATATATATATATATATATATATATATATATATATATATATATATATATATATATATATATATATATATTTGTTTTTCTTTAAATTGAAATGTGAGTACGGTGGTACTTGATAAAGGAGTACTCCATTTCAATTTTACTCTCCATCTCCACTTCATTGCATGGGATCGAACAATTAAGCTTACGCCCATGTGATCTTGCTTGGCTTGTCCTCCCACTTCTCTGTGGCTTTAACAGCTCTGTTTTATACAATTTCTTGCCTCTGGATTGTCAATTTTTTATTTCATGTTTTCAGTTTTTTCAGTACTTTTTTTGTCATCATGTGCTACTACTTAATGTTTTACTAGGGATTCCATATTACGTATGTTTAGCTATTTTATATTATATATATATATATATATATAATAATAAAGAAAGAAAGCCCTAAACACGCTCCTATTTTAACCCATTGAGGCGCAACCCTTTCCCAATGCTGAAAAAAGGGCAGCCGTTGCCACCGCTCGACTTAACTACCAGACAGCCAGCTGCGACAAAAAGGGTCTCTAGATCTGTGGCACGCGATGAACGTTTCGATCGTCCACCATCTTGCTGGTAGTTAAGTCGAGAGATGGCAACGGCTGCCCTTTTTTCAGCATTGGGCAATCTATCTAGGTGTTCTCGCATTCTTCCATTTTTCAGCAGATGTCAGTGCTGTTAAAAATAATCGTGACGAATCCATGCGACGACATTGTTTGTCATCCTTATTCCATTGTGTTTGAAACTGTATCATAATCCATGAGTATACTGTATTTTTCTTCCTTGTTTCACAAACATTTCTTTTGGAATTGAAGTCCATACTAAACCTTTAGTATCGCAACTACTGACATTTAAAAAATATTTTACTACAACGTGAAGAAACAGATTATAAACACATTGAAAGTTTTTATTTTCCAGTTTTGTAATTCATGTAAAAATATTGGCCAAATTGTGCTTGTTCTAGAGTTTTAAAAAAGAAGGTTATTTTAAATTTTATATTACTTGAATATATGTATTTGTAGTATACCAGAGTGTTACTGGAGTGTTTGTGAACAGTTTAAGCTAAGAAATTAAAATAAAAAAAAATTAACATTCTTGTAAAGGTTGATTTATGAAAAAATACTTTCAATGCTGCAATTACAAATAGTGTGACTACTGAAGTACAAAATACAGTTTCTTGTTACACTATTAATTAATACTCCAAACGTTTCAGATAAAAAAAAAAAAAAAAAAATTATGCTCACGCTATTCTAGAAAAAGCATTCAAATATCTTTTAATATTGTATGATTAATTTATACAGCTTTAATTGGTAAGTTGCGGATCTGCAACCAAGGTGGTACAAAAAGTTAAAATTGCACACTAAAAGCATTTTACAAGCTCCGCCAGGCATTTTCTAATTATACTTCACCTTTATTAACCTTAATACAGTCACCTTGATACTCTCTAGTTAATATCCCCCATTAATTGAACAACAGGGTTTAGAAATTTCTGGCTGAATATAGAAGATATCGGCAAGCTGTGTTTCGTTTGGGGGGGGGGGGGACTTATTTTTAGCGGCCCTTTGCGATAAATCGACAGAAATGTTCAATTTTGGCGATTTTCTTCTTTTTATTATCCCTACGCTATCTCGGTACCCTTAAAAAGTGATCCGCCGCGTAAACAAAACTCCTCTCAGATTAATTGCACTGAAGTGCTAATAATTACTAGCCAAGCAGGAATTTCGGAGCGGCTTGGCTCAGTGCCAAGTGCTCTACCACGATACTATCGAGAGTATCAGTGACGGATGGTTCTCTCTCACGGATAGTCAAATTCTTGCGATAAATAGCCACGACTCTCAATCTGGTGCTACCACGAATAGCGGCGCGTATAAGAAGTGAGAATTTTTATACCTTTTGTAACAGGAACTGGGACCAACAGACCAATCAGAACAAGCTGCTTTTCCCATTTTGTACAATTTCTCAAACGAGATCATTATCTTTAGAATTTCCGAGGGGTTGGGGGACATCGATCACGGAAGGGGTGTGTTTTTTGATAGGGGAAAGAATGTCAAACTTGCCAAGGAAAGGGTCCTTTTGTGGGAGTGCTTAGCACTCTATGATAAACACAGTAAGGAACCAGTTCAGCTTCTAGTCTCCGATATCGGAAAAAGCTTTTCTCCTGCATTTATTCTGTCGACACAGTGATATTTCCGATAACCATTCCGACAGATTTAGTATCACAGAGAGAGGTTTTTTTGGAATATGACGTCATGAGTCGAGTACGGAGGATTTATCCTCTTCCGAAAGCTCTACGATAATATCGTGGTACGGCCTCAGGATCGACGGTTTCGATAGAAGGGATGTAAAGTTGTCCCTGTTTACACTCACAAAAATTGCAGGAATTTTACACACAGGCATGTTACAGAAGCAGGAATTTTACACGCTTTCTACCTTCCTTTTCTTAGACACACATACTCTCTCTCTCTCTCTCTCTCACACACACACACACACACACACACACACACACATGCACACACACACAAAAAGTAAGAAAATCTGAAACACTTTCAGATTTTAAATACGCACTGAAGTGCTATTTATCAAAAGCGTATCATAATTTATGCGTCGTCCCTATTTTCTTCCTTATTCCATTAAGTTGGAAAGAGTATCATTATTCATGAGCGTGCTGTATTTTTCTTCCTTGTTCCATAAAACAAACACATCTTTGGAATCGAAATCTATATTAAAATCGCCTGCTGAAACTATTTCACAATTTTCGACAAATATATTTCAACTACACTTCACCGTTTTAAATATTGTTCCGAATGTGCATCCTAATCCATGAGTGTGCCATGTTCGCCTTTCTTGTTAAATAAAACGCATCTTTGGAACCGAAATCTATTTTCAAATCACCTACTAAAACTGCTTTACAGCCTTTGCCAAGCATAATCTAACTATCCTGTACCATTTTAAATACTGTATGGAAAGTGTATCATAATCTATGAGTATACCGTGTTTTCCTACCTTGTTCATAAAACACTTCTTCGGAATTGAAATCTATATTAAAATTTTCCACCAAAATTGTTTAACAGTTTTCGCCAGGCATGGTCAAACTGTTCTTCACCTTTATAAGTACAATTTGTAAAGTGTACCATAATCTATTAGTGTATCGTATTTGCCTTCTCTGTTCTATAAAACCCTTCTTAGGAATTAAAATCTATATTAAAATAGCCTACTAAAACTATTTTACAATATTCGTCAGGCGTTTTCTTACGATACTGGTAATATATTTATAATAAATTGTCGGGTTTTGACACCAAACTCAGCGATCAGCTATCAAAAATTGCAAACTTTCTGCGACTTTCAACAAAACACATTTTAAACAATCTTCATCGTGCCAGCTGACATCTAGAAAACCTGCCTACAAGATCGCGTAGACAAGATTCCGGGATTGAGCGAAATAGCACACTAGTGCTTAAAAAAAAAAAAAAAAAAAAAAAATAGAAGAGAGATAGAAACATTCATAATCAAGAGAACAATTTTATTTACGATCACTTTTCTGTCATGTAACTTTAGTGTGCCACGATTTTATTAATAATGTAAAGGGTGGGATTTTAAAAGATGTTTTCACTTATTTCTTAATAATCACTGTGAGATAACTGTTGAAGTGTCCGTCTGATTTTTTAACCAAATTTCATATATATTGGGCTGTCTCAAAAATTCTATCCATGAAATTAAAGAGTATTTTTAAACTATAAATTTCAGTCCCGTGTTTTTTTGTGACAAATATACGAGTTTTTTTACGAAAATGGTCGGAAAATCACTGTTATTCCAAAGCTTGTCCCAAAGTGATTATGAAGAAGACGTTCTCGATTTCACATTGCTACGTGATTCTGGATCCTTACTAAGCGACATATCTGCCCTCAAAGTTTGTCCCAATTATCTTGGGACAACCTGCTTATCATTTTCTGATATTTCGTGAAATTAAGCTTACATTTAATTTCGTTATTCCGCGACTAGTTTATCAGCACCCTGTATATGAAGAACACTTTCATACTCACTTTCATACTGTCTTGATTTGATGTATTCGAACACTGCAAGGCCATCGTGCTCGGACTTGTTGTCCGCTAGAGCTTCCGTGAGCGCGCTGGCGTATATCATGATAGCGTCGTAGGCTAGGCCAGCATAGATTGGGACCTGCAAAGACAAACACAACTGTTCAGTTTAATGTCCTGAAAGTTTTGTCTCTCCCTCAACAATTGCCGACCAAAAAAAAAAAGAGGGTTGGTTAAAACAGCAACAACAAAATTTGGTTAAATTCAACAAAGCATTCTCTTTGACGGATTTTATTTCTCAACAATCGAAAAAATTCAACAAAGTTGCAAATAACATAGAAGGAGAGAAATTATTATTGATTTCATTCTTTAAAATTACGCATTTTTTACCATTGTTAAAATACTTATTCTTCTGCCGTAAAAGTTATCAACATTTAAGGACAAAATATAAGCACAAAAATGCAGGTTTTATTAAAGGACAGCAAATATTAAAATAGCGAAAATGGACAATAGAGGGGGACATTTAGAAACCGACTGCATTGACCACAACCGCTTCCAGATTTTATCGGACGGGAAGTTACGCACCGAAGACGGATGTGTCTTTGATATCCACAAGTTTGCTCTGGCGAGTAGTAGTAAATATTTCGAAGCCTTATTCTGTGGTCTTGGCAAGGACGAGAAGGATATCTTGATACCGGGGATTAAAGGCGATATCCTACGAGAAATTTTATCATTCATTTACTGTGGCAATGTCTGCTTTCGAGATGAAAATGTGACTGAACTCATGGTAGCGGCCGACTATCTTCTTCTGGACGACCTCCTCTCGCATTTGGGCGTCATTTTAAAAATGAATCTTTCCGTTGAGAACTGCCTGTCGCTCTACACTGCAGCCCAGAGAGTCAACAGACGGGATATATTGCTGGAGTGTTACAGATTCGTCCAGACTCATTTCGAAAGTGTACTGCTTAGCAGCGACGCAAGAATTCGGGAACTGTCCCTGGAATCTCTGAAGCATCTTATCAGCGACAGAAACTTGTGCGTGTCGAGTGAAGAACCTGTCTTCGATGCGATTGTTAGATGGGTGACGGCCGACAAACTGAACCGTCTGCGTTTTGTGCCCGATTTGCTGGAGTGTTTGGTAATAACAAATATAGACGAACACTTAGCTTCGATGATCCTGGAAGATGATCTAATCCTAAATAATCCTTTTTGTACGTTTATCACGGATGCAAAGAGGTTTTCCGCCAAAGACAGTAATCTGGAAATTCTGCTAAGCTGTATTTATGATCCCGCTACGGAAGATTTTAATTACAGACTACCTACAAAGCTAAACTTTATTGCTTCCTATAGTGCCCGTGATGCCAGACATATTGTGCAGTTGTACGTGAGTTACGACGAGAACATAGATTTGTGACGAAAAGTGTTAGAAATTGCCTTTGCTCCCAAGTACGCAATTTGTGTCGGTGATTCCATTTACATGCTCAGAAGAGGCGACAATAGAAACTTCCGTTACTGTATCACAGAAAACCTATGGTATGAACTTAATGATTTCGTAAGCCCACGTCATCTCTACGTCGTTGTTGTGGTAGATGAAAAATTTATGCTTTGGGGGGAATTTCAGATTTCACCGGAGAGGTTATATCTTCCGTCGAAATTTACGATCCGCAGTACGACATCTGGTTGCGCGAGGCACCCCCAATGTTGACCAAAGTATCTGCCTTCTGCGCAGTCTCACTCGATAAATCCATTTACGTAGTGGGATGCAACTTCGACGGAGAATACGAAATGGTTGCCCAAGTTTATCATACAATTTCGGGGAGGTGGAGCCTGCTCCCCTCCGTCTCCGTTGCCAGATCTCATTTTACAATGGTCGCTTATCGCGGAAAAGTGTACGTCATCGGAGGTACGTCATATGACGGCGAGCTTCTGAAAGACGTCGAAATGTTTGACCCCTTACAACATGTATGGGCAGCTGAACCTCGTCTTCCGTACGCCTATAATGCTCCAAGAGCCGTCGTAATAAATGATGTACTTATCGTGTATGATAATCATGGAGAAGATCGCGAATACCTGAAGACAAACCCTCCTGTGTTCTGGAACACTCAAAATGAAACTTGGGAGCTGTTCGAAGAGTCTTCCCCGATGAACCGTTTGTATTTATACCAGTTTCAGAAAATCGATGAGAGACAGAGCATAGTATCGATAACAACTGCAAGCAGAAAACCTGGAGCATGTTTTGAAAAAAGCCCTTTGGCTTAGCAACAAAAAGAACGTTTCGATTTTGTTGTCTAAATTAGAAGATTCTTTTATGACAAAGCAAACGATATTGTTAAAATTAGCTTTATAATATAATAGTCTCTGTGAATTTGAACATGTCGAATAAAGAATATTGCACGTTAAGCTTCCTGTTTCTTCTCAAGTATTAAAATGTGGAAAAATATTTTTATTTCATTTTAAAATAACGTATTTAAAAACAAACTTGATGCGTTTTAGAACAGCCCAATGTTCAATTTCTGAAATCGTGCCTAAATGGCGTTTTTTAAATGGGTTGCCATTTTTAAAAGCACGAATGGTTTTCAGTAGTTATAGTACTACCATTAAAAATATTATTCGATTAATCGTGATGTTTTTGTAGTATAAATTGTTATAAGTAGAATCTTTAATAGTGAGGATGATCGTAATGTATGGATGCATTTGCCGTTGAAATTTAACAACTTGTTTGCTTCTCTTTATCGCTCGTTTTTCAATTTTCAGTGCAGTCCTGTGTAACGTATCTAGTCGTTTGAAAATCTATAGTTTTGATATATTTACAGAAAAGCTACGAGTTTAAAACGAATTCAAGTGGGATAACAAAATTTTGACAATAAACACCAACACCACAAATAAAAGAATCCCTAATATAAACTCTACCACAACTGTCATAACCACCATTCAACTAAAATCCCCAAAATCACATCAATAACACACCAATAAAATTCTCATATCCACTCACCCAAAAATCAATATCTAATACCATAATCCCATTATTACATCCTAATCTCCTCCCGCATACTCATACCTCCCAATCATTTCCAAAACCCTCAAATTTCACCAACTTAAAAACTCACGCACTACGCTCTCAACACATTACCAACTACTTCCCACATAAACTTATTCCCAATAAAGATAACACAAAAATAAAATAATAATCATAAAACAACTTCAAAAATACCATAATACCCACTATAACCTGATACAATCAAACTAAAAAACCTTCCCTACAATTATATAAAAAACACTATAACCCCATATCCTCTCACTCTAAACCTTAACTCACCTAATACAATAACAAACAACCCCCAACACCACCTCCATAAAACACTTTAACACCCTATCAAATAAACAAACCAATCAAAACCATCTAATCCATCCCCAACATACTCACACCTCACAAATCAAAAATCTATTAAACAATACTACTTCCCAACCTATCTCAACATCAATCCCAATTAATTACCCCTTTAAAACATCTCACTATTAACCTCCTATCCCCACCATACCCAACCTAACCTCTTTCTAATATAACCCTCCACATAAACACTCCCCCCGACTAAACACAATCAACAAAACAAATAACCTCCTATCCACTACCATCCCACTCTCCCCTCATCTCCACTCCCAACCATATAATGTAACTACTTCCATATTTATTACTTCCTAAAAAAAATCCAAAATCATTAAAATCCACTACTCTCCCCATACTACCCTAATATTTTTCACTCATATTCCTATCTAATTCCCTCATTCCTCTTACTTGTCGCACACATACTATATCCCATTCATAACTCCCTTATCTAACATAGTGTTTCAATCTTTTTATCAGCTCGCTAAGTGCGTGTAATATTTTGTATGATCGCATAGTAATAGATAGGAAAAGCACAAGATGTATTTCTTGTTTTATTTTTTGTGTGCGCCTCCAGGCCCCCACTTTAGACCACCGCACTCCCGCCTCTGTGACACTAGAGAGCGCAACCCATTCACCTACAACTAAGAGAGAGACATTATTCGACTTCTAAAATTACCATGAAACTAAAAACCCAATACATCTACCTCATCTCAAATCACCCACTTAATCCTAATTGTTAACCTCACCCAATACCACCCTCTCGTGTGTTGTGTTCATCCCAAACCGCTACCATGAAGATGATATTACGCCTCCACGACACATAAGGCGATTAATCAACGTTGTTGTGTGTAGTATGTATGGATGGCCCCCCCCCCCTCCGCCCTCTCCCGATGATGATATATATTTCACTCTACCACATCGTCGGGGAAGATTACTGGTGTTTGTGGCCCCACCCACCACTGAAGGTATGGGTAGATACAAAATTGGTCTGGAGTAATGTTCTCCGACGAATCTCGTTTCAGCGTGACAAGTGATTCTGGCCACCAGTTACTGTGGAGAGAGCGTAGCGTGGAACACGTTATGCACAACAGTTTGCTTGTGAACGTGATCGGTACGGCCCAGGCGTGATGGTGTGGCCAGGCATCATGCAGTATGGCAGAACACCGCTTCGCATCTTTGAAGCGTTACATCGCAACGGTATCGCAGAGAGATTATTCTGGATCATGTTCGTCTTTTTAGGGGTGCTGTAGGTCCAGACTTTCTGTTTATGGATGATAATGCGCGGCCACACAGAAGCGTTGCGGTATCGGACACGCTGCAAAGTGAAAATATTCTCCGTATGCAATGGACTGCTTACTCTCCCGACACAAATCCTATTGAACATCCCTGGGATGCACTTGGCAAACGTGGTGCACAAAGGACCATACTTTCCCGAACACTGCAAGAGCTCATAACCGCCTTGAGAAAGGAGTGGGACAAAGACCCCAAGGACTCTTCAATAGTTTAATCAATGGTTTGAAACACCCTGTATATATATGTAGTGAAAACCCTTTATAACAATACTTGAGGTGGTAAAAATAATATGTCGCTGTAAAGAGAATTATCGTTATAGATGAAATCAATATTCTAACGAAAAGAATTTTGTTCTTTATTTCCTATAGTATGGCGTCACTATGGGGTGCTGTGCTTTCATTCAGCCCCCCTCCCCAGAACCGTGCTTACGGGGTGGCAAAGTGGGCAACCGCGCAGGGTCGCTTAAAAACTGTTGAATTTATGGATATCAAGTAGTCAAATACGATTCATGACCTAGAACTGAAAAATGGACACCAATAAGCACAGACGAGCAAAAATTCAGATTTGTAATTTCGTGTATACAGCTTTCTTTGTCAAATTTACAGCATGGTAAGTAGCTAGAATGCAGCTTTTACATTATGAGAAAGTATTGCCTTAAAAATCTGAATTAATTAATTAATCAAATTTTCTTAATTAGAGTGAGTAGCAGCAGCGGGTTTTAGATGAGGTGGGAGTGGGGAGCAGATCAAGATTCACAGTTTAGTAAATAGGCACAAATTTAAAAGATTTGCAATTTTTTTTTTTTTTTTTTTTTTTTTTTTTGGTCCTGGGCAGATAAATACGTTCCGCTCAGGGCCGCTGAAACCCTGAGCACGCCCCTGCTTTCTTTGTGTAGCATTTAATTCCTATGCATCAGTCGGATTTTGTGTGTGTATGTGTGTGTGTGGGGGGGGGGGGATTGTAAAAGAGAGAATTATTGTGATGGAAGGGGCTGTATCTATCATTGTAGGGAGAATTATCATTGTTAGGGACATCGTTATGCAGAGAACTACTTTACTAAGTAATCTAAAGGAATTTAAGCAAGGAATGTGAAAAAATATCATAATGAAGGTAGTTATAGTTATAGAGTACATCGTTGTAGAAAGGTTGTACTTTATATATATATGTTAAAGTCAACTCCAGTTATAGGGAACTTTTGGGGATCATCAAATTTCGTTCAATATATCCGAAGTTCACTTAGACCGAAGTGTCCCCATGGTGAACAAAAAAACTTAATAAACTAAAAAATAATATTTTATGCCCGTACTGAATATTTATTAGGTAAATCAGGCATAATTGCATTTATGATTATAGAAAATAATTATTATATCAAACATAATTAATCGCATTTATGGGAAAATAATATAATATTATGTATATATATATATATATATAACTCGGTTGTTCGAGCCTCGCCAGGGGGAGACCCCCCTGAACCCCCTAATTTTTTAGTTTCATTATTGCCATATTAAAACGGTATTAATTGACTATGTCATTTTATCTCTCATCTTTCGTGTATTTCGCCTGGTAACCCTATGTTGAAATTTTTAGGTTTGTAACCTATTTATAGAAAAATACATGGGATGCTATTCTACAGCTTACGAAATAGTGTAACAATGAATTAAAGCTGTTGTGAACTAATAGTATTTTTATATATGTAGAATTATGTCGCATACTTTTATATCGTATTTTTATGTCGCATTTTTGGGACACATTTTTCGGACTATTTTCAATAAAGGGGGGGGGGAGAGATAAAATGACATATAGTCATTAATATATCTGCATTGTCTTCATTAAGCATGAAAATGGTCTATTGTGCGCTTCTCCTTAGTGTAGACAGCTTTAAGGGGATGGTGGGCTATCCCCTTAACCAAAAAATCAGTACCAAAAAATCTGATTTTTTCTTTAACGCATTAATATTAGGCGAGGGTGACTATTACGCGAGTAAACACGCTACGTATTTTTTTCTAATTCTTTTTCCAGCTTTTGTGCAGTAAGTTCAGTATAACCGAAGTCAGGTTCATCAAAACCGAAAAATGCTACGCACATTTCTAATGTATGTTAATCGGGACTGATGATTTGTGTTCACTATAGCCGAAAGTTCACTATATCCGGAGTTGACTGCATATGTATTTCCAAAATGAAACAGATACATACAGTGGTGCACCCAGGTTTTTAGTTTGGTGGGGGGGGGGGGTCTGGTCTACAAGTACTGCTGAATCGGTTATAGTGACATCGATTATAGTTACAACTCTCTTATAACGCCAAATATTCAATACCACTTGCTTATAGAATACAAGTCCACCATCAATGTGAATCGTTATAGTCACAAATAATTATCAGATCTTTTTTCAGTGATGTAACCGAATTTAACTATGTTTCATACACTAACTGTAAGTAATTATTTAAAAATTAATGTCTTTTTTGGTAAAATACATTAATTTTTAAATAATTATTTTGGTTTATAAATAATTAAGACGATTTTTAAAAATAAAACATTTTAGTTAAGTGACAATTTTCAATTTTTAAAGCTCTTCACTTCTAACAGTCCAACTTTAGAGGATACTTTAGCCCCCCATAGCCCCCCCCCTTCCCCACCCGTGGGTGCGTCTATCCATAGGCAAAACCTCAGAAATTCTTCGTATCTCCAGCGTCCCTTTCTATGACAATACTCCACAAGTTGTTTATATTCGGAACTATTTCTTCGCGCATGCTCCGTGAACAGAGGTGGAAAAAAACTAAAAAACTAAATCAAAATACTTCGATGCACGGTGATATTTTCCCCCATCCTTGTCTAACAGCATCCGCTCTGCTTGTTCCCCTCGACCCCCTCCCCCCCCCCTAACCCCGGGGAGGGAGAAAGTTTCAGGTTTCAGCCAGCTACCCAGTCCGGGAGGCTCTACCTCTACTTTCAGTGTTCGCTTATACCTTTTAATTTGCAGTCGCTGTTTTCTTGTTCGCTTCGAATTTAAGGAGCTTCGTACACTTGTTTCTACAGATCATCAACAATGGGTACGTAACGCTAATCATATTGTTATTGTTATTCTGATCTTCCCCTAAAAAAATCCGTATGGACTCTATTATCAAACAATTACAACGCGATTTGTCTAGGATATTACATGAGGTTTTCACAAGTAACGAACCCCAGAACTAACGAGATTTCTTTGCCCGAAATAAGAGATTTCTCATTAAAAATACAGTCAAATCCCATTTTAATGAAAGGACTAGAGAAATTTCGCTCTAACAAAATTTGGCTATACCGATATTGTATCTCTATATTGTAATTTGATTTAGGTATTACCAAAGTCTTCGCTATTATAGATGAGACTGGCTATGCCCGAACCCAGTTCGGGCATAGCCAGTCTCATGTGTGAGAAATATGCCGATCATAATGACAGTGAGAAATATCTCCTTTATTGAACGTACTTGTAAAAATATTTTAAGACGTGATTCATGGAAGAATTATTGGTATTTATTTATTATTATTATTAACTAATTATTATTATTTGAAACATGATTATAAGGAATTAGAAAGTGCATTAAGAGAGTGTTATTATATTTGCTAAAACGTCAAGATTTATGATATTCTATCAGTGAAGTAATTGACCTTTATTAATCTATCTCTCTTAAATTTCGGGCTAGGGATGGGAGGGGTCGAATTAAAAGCCCTCGGGCTTGGGTTTTAAAAAATGAGCCCCAACTCATCTCTACTCACTAAAGCGAGGTTTTCGCTGTAACGGGACTCGACTGCTGTAAGAAGTGCCAGCAGAAACACAGAATGCAATATTATTCTGCACAATACTGTGTCATACTTCACAATAATTATTATTGTTATTCAGTACAATAATAATTATTACTGTACAGTACAGCTTATTAGCGCTGCATTTTATTATTATTACTGCATACTGTACGTAAAGTATTGTACTTTATGTCTCTTTCTCCAACTGATATAAATTTTGTACATTTACAATACTGTGCGGCATGGGCGCCCATAGGAATTTTTCTAGGGGGGGGCAAACTTCAAAAAAATTTCCTAGACGGGGCAAATTTCAAACTTTTAACAAATTTAGTTCTGGTTTTGCCATTTGTTTACATCATGAGACATTAAACTAAAACTCTAAGAGGGGGGCAAGTGCCCTACCTTGCCCCCCCCCTTATGGGCGCCCATGCTGTGCGGTATTGTACAGTATTATGTTGAATAACACTGCTTCTTTTGTATTTACATTTTTTATTCATTATATAGGAAAAGGTAATAATATAGTTAACCCTTTAACACGCAGTGTTCCCGCTCTGGGAACACCAAACTCTGACGTTTTGACTGTTGCCAGTCACGAAGAATAGATTTGATTTCTATAAAAATAGTTGCGGGTGACATAGCTCCACGAGAATCCTTTACTTTTAAGCTCGTCATTCCCCTTAAAAAAATTGTCACGATTATTTTTAACAGCACTGACATCTGCTGAAAATGGAAGAATGCGAGAGCAGCTGGACAGATTGCCGAAAAAAGGGCAGCCTTTGCCATCGCTCGACTTAACTACCAGCAAGATGGCGGACGATCGAAACTTTCATCGCGTGCCACAGATCTAGAGACCCGTTTTTGACTCAGCTGGTAGTTAAGTCGAGCGATGGCAACGGCTGCCCTTTTTTGGCAATTATCCAGCTGTTCTCGTATTCTTCCATTTTTCAGCAGATGTCAGTGCTGTTAAAAATAATCGTAACAATTTTTTTACGGGAAATGACGTGCTAAAAAGTAAAGAATTCTCGTGGAGCTATGTCACCCGCAACTATTTTTAAAGAAATCAAATCTATTCTTCGTGATTGGCAACAGTTAAAACGTCAAAGTTTGGAGTTCCCAGAGAGGGAACACTGCGCGTGAAAGGGTTAAAACACTTTGAGGGTTGTTTATGTGTCAAAAATAGCTCTGTATGTGAATAATAAATTTGTAGAGTTACAATACTATACAGCAGTGGTCCCCAACCCCCCGGGCCGCGGACCGGTACCGGTCCGTGGATCAGATAGTACTAGCCACCGAAAGATTATGTCCATTTACTGCGGTGCAATTTTGTGCTAATTTATGAATTTTAGTATTAGAAGAAGTCTTGTAACTATTTTAAATTAGTTTATTATTTATGAAACACAGAAGTCAAAGCCCATTGTGTAAGCAATTACAAAGAGCGCTAGAAAAAAGCATTTGACGAACAAATATGTCTACACTCAAGATACTTCATCTTCTTCCACCTACAATAAATAACTTCTCTCATGTTCAATTTTTATTATATACCCAAATCAGGGGCGTAGCGAAGGGGGAGGGTTAGGGGGTCATAAACCCCCCCCCATGAGGAATTTTTTGCCGTACAAAATGTATATTCTTCATTTCCATATCACACACATGTATGCATATATGTGAGTCGCAGTAGTCGTAATCCCCCCCCCCCAATGAATAATTTCTGGCTACTCCCCTGACCCCAATCGAATTTCATGATGTTCTGGAAACGCGCAGAAACTTTTCATATTCGAACGATTTCGTTTTTGTGTAAACAGACCCTCATATATCAATGCTTCAAGCAGACGATAATTTTAATTAAAGAAAATTAAACTATGTTGCCTGGAAAAACTAATTTAAACGAATTGGAATCGCAGTTTTCCCTCCAAAGCCTGATAACCATGATTTCATTATGACGTAATTGTCACTTGAAACAACTAATTTTGTCACTTAAATGATTCACCTTTTTTATTGAAACTCGGAGATAAAATGGAGCTGAAAAGAACGGAAAATCCCTTAAAAAATGGGGGGACGGGTATATTTTAAGATTTTTAAAGTAGCGAAGATTGTTTTCTATATTTTTATACATGAGTATGAAAAATTTTCAAGCGGATCATACAAACGGTATAAATGTTACTAAGCCTGTTTTTGCTTTTTTAATCTTTTTGAATTTTTAAATCTTTTTGGTAAAAGTTTTAACTTCGAGTGGTCGACCGGAATTCTTAGAGAGTCAGCTTGTCAGGGATCAGCATAACTATATAGTAGCACTTAAAAAAGTTCATGATTCAATATTTCATGAATCAAAATTGCACACGAAAAACGGAAAATAATTGCGCTTTCCTGAAAGAAATAAAAAAATGAAGCAACACATAAACTGGACATAGGCAATACACTTCTGTTATTTCCTATTACTCCCACATGGAACAGCATTGTTGCAAAGAAGCACGCTCCGGGAACTGTATTTTATTTTAAGGGCATATTTAAATACAATTAAATAAAAATTATGAAATTAAAACAATCTAAATATAAATAATCAACTCCCGAGGACCACGGTAAAATTATCAAACATTGACCGGTCCGAGGCCGTAAAAAGGCTGGGGAGCACTGCTATACAGTACTGAACAGCATTATGTTGAATAACACTGCTTCTTTTGTATCTACATTGTTTTTGGTGTTTATTCATTACTTAAGTGGGAAATGGTAATAATATAGCTAAGGAATGGCTTCAAATAGTTGGAGGAAAGATTGTTCATAGAGAGGCATTTTCAGTTTAAAAAAATCTGTAGTGTCTCCACTCGACTTTCCGAACACTTACGATTAAGATCATTACCAAGCATTTAAATAAATTTTAATCGATGGAATTAATTCGAATTTCTTAATTAAAAAAATCTTCTTAATTAAAAAAATCTTCTTAATTAATTTCTTAAATCTTCTTAATTAATTGGAATTTCTTCGAATTAATTATTCAAACATATATACCAAACTGAAGCTCAATCGAATGCGCCGTTTAAACGCTAGCGCACTTTCAATAATTTCTCCCCATAGGCCATAATGTAAAAGAAATTTTTCTACAGTTGTCGTAGACCTGTAGAAAAACTATAAGTCCTATACGCATCAAAATCAATACCGGCATTACGATGGTGATTTATAACATCTATACCCAATTTGAGCTCAATCGAATTCCCCGTTTAGGAGCTATCGTATTCACTCACACACACAAATGCGCGCGCGCGCGCACACACACACACACACACATACACAAAAACATATACAAACACATACATACATACATCTCGTAAAAACAGCATAAATGAATTCAGAAGACCTCAAAACGTGTCAATACACCAAAATCTCGAAGTCGAATTTTTTCATGATTACAATACTTTCCTTACATTGTACATGTTCGGAAAGTAAAAAAGCTCTAGCGATGCGATTTTGTATAAATGTAGTTTAGAAACGGTCAGTTTGTTTTGAAAATGTTGTACAGAGAGAGAAAACGGGGTATTTCGAAAAAAAAAAAAAAAAAACAAAAACCGTGATTTCCGTATATAAACACAAATTAACTAATTATGTGAAGCCTTTCATAATTTTCAGAATACTTTTTTAGAAGCTGCTTGTCCTCGATAGTAAATGGCAAACCTCTATCAAGTACGAAACTTTCAGAAAAAATTCTTAAACATCGAAAATTCAGTAAAATGCGTTACTCTTCGAAAATATTTGCTGCGCAGCTTCACGTTGAAGTATATTTTCAGAAAGTTTCATTAAGTACTATGTTGTTTCATTTATCGCTGTGTGTGGTGCAGCTTATAGAGATACATCCTGAATTTCTTCGAGTCCTTAGTGCAATTAGTTTATTTTCCTTTCTGCATAAAATTCGTGAGGGATATTTTTTTTCTACAGCACCTTACGACCAGATATATTTTTAATGCCTCTACAAGCGTGGTTTACTCATTGATAATCAAAAATTCTTTTTAAAATTTTAATTACGAATGTTTTTAAACCCTATAATTTTAGTAAAATTTGGCATTCATTTACTGTTTAAATTAAAGCCCAAACAATTACAAAACCCTTATGTTGGACCTCATATCAGAGGAAGGGCCTGAAATAGCTGAAAAAAACTTGAATTTTACTTGCTCTTTTAATTTCAATGATGCTATTTAGTCGTGGAAAATGCATGAAAGACGACGAAAAGAATTTTAATATATCACAAAAAATCAATAAATTGGAATTTTTTTTAACATTAAACTGCATTTTTTTAAACCAATGAACTTCGATTTAGCTTTCGCCCCCTTCAATGGTAACTTTCATACCTGTCTATTTTTTATTCTTCAAACCTCAAATGTTACTGCTATAAGATTAAAATCACGCCTTGGCAAAATTTGTAGCGATATCTCTTATCCGGATAGGGTCTGCTCCCAATTAATCCGGATTATCAACGCTCTGCCGTATAACCAATGGCCAGGGGCGTAGAGAAGGGGGGTATTAGGGGGGTCATAACCCCCCCCCCCCAAAGGTTAGTTAAAAGATTGACACATAAATCTATTTAATGGAAGTAAAATGGGATCTTTTACATTAATTTCTTTTTATCTGGGGGTATCGTCTCCCTCCGTCCCCCCCTTTAATCCGCCTTTGCTTATAACTAAGTGCATTTTACATTGAGGAGGATTGAGAAATGTTGTTTGCGGAAGGTGGCCCCATATATTAGTGGTTTGTCATTCCTTCCACTCATTATTTTTGGTTAGGGTTTTTCAGCTCCTCCAATAATAGGGTGATTCCGGGACATATGCCGCTTATTTTTTTGAATTTGTGCAAAAAATCCCAGGGTGCACATGCAATAAAATAAATCATGCTGCTGCTATTTATAGTAGAATATAGAACACGTGTACTGCGACAAAAAATAAAATAAAATAAATAAATAAAATAAAATAAAATGAAATGAAAATGAATTGAAATGAAATAAAATAAATAAAAATAAAAAATAAAATAAATAAAAATAATAAAATAAAATAAAAATTAATTAATATTTTTAAACAAATTTTTTTCCCTAAAACTTTGCTCTACGGCGGAGGCGGTGCTCTTCAGGGTGTAAAAAATATTTAAATAAATACTAGCTGACCCGGCAAACGTTGTTTTGCCATATAAATTATTCCTAGGATTATTTTAGTAGAAAGAAATGACTCACTTATTGTAAGTTTGTGAGGATGTGGTATATGAGTGGAAGAGGCATGGAGCGCTGTGAACGATGCTGGAATATAAAAATAACACAATACCAAACATTTATATTTTTAATTCATTGTAATTTATTCTTTAAATTTGTATATATCGCTAATTACAATAATTTTGCTAAAAAATAATATCAATCCCTTAACGCAATAGAGTATACAATATTTTTTGTTATCCCATCTTTAGATAACACAAACAAACTGGATGCCCACTGTATGGTTTGCCCACTCGAGAGCATGCCACGTATAACTGTCCGTGTGAAAAACATGGCGTGCTCAAATCTAATCCACAAACAGACATAGTTTGGCCTTGAGACTTATTGATAGTCATTCGATAAAAAATTTTGCCCGACCCTCCCCCCCCAAAAAAAAAGGATGAAAATCTGAAACACTTTCAGATTTTAAATACGCACTATAGTGCTATATATTAAAATCATATCATAATTTATGCCTCATCCCTATTTTTCGTCCTTATTCCATTAAGTTGGAAAGTGTTATCATTATTCATGACTGTGCTGTATTTTTCTTTCTTATTTCATAAACCCATCTTTGGAATCGAAATCTATCTTAAAATCGCCTACTAAAACTATTTTACAATCTTCGCCAAGTATATCACAACTATACTTCACCGTTTTATATATTGCTTCCTACTTTAACGCCTCGACTCTCGCCAAGGAGGCGATGATTAAACATATGCAGTTACCATGACGATTTTTTCCATTTATGTAGAAATCGTAACTTAGAATTAAAATGGCGATTTGTAACAACATGTAAGTACAGCATGCCGTTCCATTTTTATTTATTTTGGATTACCAATTAATGTAGTTTTAATAATTAAATGTCTTCAAATTCCTTAACTGGCGCGTTTATCGCTAGTTTGTTTACTTTAGTTATCACCTAGTTATTTTGGGTGCGTTGAAACGGTACTTACGTATTATCCCGGCGGTCACTTCCGCCAAACTACTTTTTCGTAGATTTAAAATACGTTGCCAATCGTATTCCAAACCATCAACAATTTCATGTGCCCGGCATTTATCTTGGTGAAAAAATGCTTGTCTTGGCGGACCGCCGGGATAATACGTAAGTACCGTTGAAACTTTTGCATAACTCCCAGAGACCCATGACTGCAAAGCTCGCCAAAGTACGGGGATTTTAGGTTGGCGAGAGTGAGGGCGTTAAAATATTAGTCAACTCTTTCTTATACCGTAAAACACATCTTTGGAATCGAAATCTATCTTAAAATCGCCTACTGAAACTGTTTTACAATCTTCGCCAGGCATATTCTTCCTGTAGGCATATTCCAACTATACCGCAAAGACATTTTAAATGCTGTTTGGAATGGGCATCATAATCCATGAGTGTACCGTGTTTTCCTTTCTTGTTCCACAGAGCACTTCTTCGGAATAGAAATCTATATTAAAATCGCCTAATAAAACTCTTTTACAATATACGCCAGGCATTTTCTAACTATACGCGAAATATATTTATAATAAATTGTCACGTTTTGGCACCACATTTAGCGATCCATTATCAAAAATTGCAAACCTTGTGCGACTTTCAACATTTTTTTAACGCCCCCCCCCCTTCTCCACATTATCTGGCAAACGCATTTGAAAATTGACTCGACACGCTAATGTCTACACAGAAATCCTGATTGAAATTAATAGCACTCTGGGGCTAAAGATTTTGGGGTGGACCGCCCTTATGACTTAGGGGTATGAGACATAGTTAAAAACCTATTCTCAGACCTAACGAATATGCATAGAAAATTTCATTAAAATTGGTCGAGTGGTTTCGGAGGAGTTAGTTGACTAACACTGTGACAGGAGAATTTTATATATTAGATTCATACCTGGACTGTAAATACTTGTGTAACAACAAAGAGAAACTAAATGAGTACAAAGAGACGTATTGGTAGGTTTAAATCATTATGAGTCTGCCGACTTAGTTCACTACTTAAATTAAATAGTAGTTTTTTTAAATTGAATTTTAATTGCTATTTCACCAACAACGTAACATCAGTGTACCCAAGAGGGGGAAAAAAGAGTGAAATAGTGAAAAGAGAGAATTTTTTAAAAATTTGTTTTAGCATTATTTTATTCTTTTTTACAATGTTTTATTCTTTTATAAAATGTGGGAGGCTTCTAATAATACCTGTAAACAAATTAAAAATTTATCTGGTTTTTAAGAACAATGCAGTGGTCACCGCTTATTTCGGTCAGTGGTTTATACGGTGAGCCGCTTATTCCGGTGAAACTCGTAACGAACAGAACGAAATGACCAATTTGCACTGGTTTTCCGCCGGTTACCTCGGTAGTGAGTGCCGCTTTATCCGGTCAGATAATCTTCCGAGATTAGGGGGAAAAATCTCGACTTAATTAGCTTTTAGGGAGAAACGAAAGCCAGTCAAAGATGACTCATATTTGTGTGAAGGTGTTACGGTAATTCAAACAAAAAAATAAATTGTTAATACCCTTAACAGAATTTTAATATAAATCATGATTCATCCTACACACGGAAGCAATGAGACACCTGATGATGATGGTATCGATGCGCACCCGAACCGGTTACGTATAACAAGAGTAGATTTGCTGAACGCTATAGATACTTTACGTAAGAGCATTTGAGAAAAACAACGTAAATGATAACATCACCTCTTTTCCACAAACACCAAACTCTGACGTTTTGACTGTTGCCAGTCACGAAGAATAGATTTGATTTCTATAAAAATAGTTGCGGGTGACATAGTTCCACGAGAATCCTTTCCTTTTTAGCACGTCATTTCCCGTAAAAAAAAAAAAGAAATTCTCACGATTATTTTTAACAGCACTGACATCTGCTGAAAAATGGAAGAATTCGAGAACAGTTGGATAGATTGCCCAAGGCTGAAAAAGGGCAGCCGTACCCATCGCTCGACCTAACGACCAGCTGGATGGCGGACGATCGAAACGTTCATCGCGTGCCACAGATCTACAGACTAGAGAGTCGCCTTTTTTGAGCCGACCGCCCAGCCGAGCTTATCGAGCCCGGCCGAGCTTTAGTGGCCGAGCCGATGTCGCTAAGCAATTACACTCATTATGGAACTTTGGAGCTCACCACCTTAGTCCCGTGCGCATTTTGAATAGTGTCTATCCGAATCATTAATCGTCAAGGTATGTCAACAGGATTTTCACGAGCCGAGCCGACGCATCGTGAATTACGAGCCGAGCCGATCGGGCTCGGCTGAGCCGTTCATCTCTACAGCTTTTTGCGAAGGGTGGCAGCGATGGCAACGGCTGCCCTTTTTTTCAGCATTGGGAAAGGTTTGCGCCTCAAAGGGTTAATTCACTGTACTGATTTTTTCCTTAAGTTTTCTCACTTGTACTTTGGTCCCGCCGTTTATCTCGGATTTCGGTCATTCCGGTTAATTCCAATCCCCCCCAATTACAATTACTTACTTCCCGCCTGGCAAGCGAACAGAGCGGACGCACCTCAGCGGAGCTCCCGGCAAGACGCCATTTTGTGCTTATTTTTCAAAGTCCCACAGCGGATAAAACAGTTAAAATTCTGTAAAAAGACGCCTATTTGCTCTATTTCTTTGTGTTACGTGTCATCTGAAAGCTTGTGGTGTTGTGCCTCTGTTGATGTTGTGCTCATACCTCTAAATAGCGTGATTGGCGCACTAATTGGATAATTCGATTGCTCCGCGTCGGATTTAGCCCGGAGAGCGAAGCCAGCCCACGGTAGGGGGAAAGAATTTTCTTATTAACCGTTTGTGAAGCCCCTATTTGCAATCCGCCTTCAATCTTCTGGTTCTATCATCTAAGGCTTGTACTAATTCCTTTACTTCATTTTTTAATTTTTTTTCTGAATTAGCGGCTTAGTAATTAAATGTTGAACTTTCCTTTGTTCTTTCCTAATTAGCCCCGCCCCCTTTATTGACAGAGCTTACCTGAAGCGTAAAAGTTTTAGGCATTTCCCCCATCTACCACCCGCCAAAGTTTAAAATTTCTATCTCAACTCCTTCCCTAGTTTTTTAACGTTTTTCCTTTATAAACAACGCTAATAACCCTTCCTTCCTTTTTATTTTTCTCGATTTAGGTCGTTCCACGTATGACGTGGCAGCAGAACACAGTGCAGTTTACCATACCTAATTAGATCTTCCTCAAATTTTATATACATGATTTATAGGCTAAGATTAGCACACATCTCAATTTTGCAGGTTCTACGATAATTAATTACCGAGAAATGAATTATTCAAATTTTTAAGTTTTCTGCCATTTTTTCTCTGAATTTCTTGAATAACTCCTTAACTGTAGAAGTTACTGAAGTGAAAATTTGTTTCTAGAGGTAACTTTTCAAGCTGATTCCGAAAATGTTATCGAAATTTGCGTATCTTCTATAGTTTATGCATGAGCATTGTATTTGTTGAAAAACATCATGAATTTTTTTCGGCATGTTTGATCAGAAGTAGATATTTTAAATCTTTATATGTTGTTAAGATAGTATGCCATTACATCCCAAAAAAATTTCATCTTTTCTTTCTACTCAGAAGCCGAGCAAAAAAATTATTAAATTTTCATGTGACTTTTGGTATAATGGGTCTTGTTATAAGTTAGTAAGTTTTAAAGAGCGTGTCAAAGAAATAAATATGCAATAGTACATTTATTCGTCAAAGTAATCTCCATTATTTTCCAACATCCATCGCCAATGGTCAGATAGCACATCTTGATAGATCATCTTTTGATGCGATGATGACTTCATCGCATGAAAACATGAATCCTTCTATGTTGCTGGCATTCATGCACTATCTTACCGTTGGCGGTGGGTGCTAGAAATAGATTACTTTGACAAATAAAGGTATTATTACATATTTATTTCTTTGACGCGCTCTTTAAAACTTATTACAAGACCCAATATACGAAAAGTCACAGGAAAATTTAATAATTTTTTTACTCAGCTTCTGAGCAGAAAGCCAAGATGAAATTTTTTAGGGATGTAGTAGCATACCATCTAAACAACATATAAAAATTTAAAACATGTGCTTCTGATCAAACATGCCGAAATAAATTCATGCTTTTTTTTTTTAGCAAATGCAGTGCTCTAGTATAAACTGTGGAAGATACGCAGATTTTCATAACATTTTTGAAATCAGCTTAAAAAGTTGCCCCTAGAAAAAAATTCACTTCGGTAACTCCTACAGTTAAGAAGTTATTTAAGAAATTCAGAGAAAAAACGGCGTATCTTGCAGTAAGCTTAAAAATGTGCATAATCAATTCCTCGGTAATTAATTATCGTAGAATGTGCAAATTTGAGATTTTTGGTTGTCTTAGCCTATAAATCATTCACACAAAATTTGAGGAAAATCTGAAATGGTGTGGTGAACTTTTTCAATTTTCTGTTTGTTCCAACGTGAATGACACTTTAGCGATTCACTTTCAATCTAAGCATTTTCAGAACCGCCAAAGCCCACAATCTTCAGATCTGCAAGCAGAGTCTTTCTAGGTTAATGGTTCCAGCGCTATTAAATATTTGGGACATTCCATGGGTAATGGAATGACATTTAAATGAGCAATCACAACATATATGAAAATTCTACTAATTTAAACATTAAAATAAAAAAAGAAAATACAGCGAATTAAAGCATCTTAATGGGCTTAAAATAAAAAATACATTACACTTATAATTATACATTATCTATATTTAAAAAACAGCATTTTTTTGCGGTAGCGGAATAATGTATTTTGGACATGCATACTGCTATGTTCAATAACAAATGAAAAATTCAGACAACTGTTGTTGTAACAAAACATAAAATAATGTCAGCAGCAAGACTTTAATTCCCACCACAGGTTTCCGCCATATTTTAAGATAAAAATAACAATTAATGTTAAAAATTAATTATTCTTAATGAAATTATGTGGTAACGGAATGACTAAGATCTTTTAAGTATGGTTTGAAATATCAACTACAATTCTATTGAAATTACAAAAGATGACATTTAATAATACTAAAACTGAATTGATTTTTATACATTACTGAGCTCACATACATTTTTCAAATTCAAACCGGCTTCTAATTCTAGTATTAGAACTATTAGTTACTATTGAGGGTTCTTTCAGTTTTGCTTAATTTGACTGTCTGTGATCCAACACTTGTCTTCTTTGTTAGGAAATCCGTAATTAGTCCTAGAGTGTCCTGTTTACGCATGCAAAGAACTTTGATATCATCGTCATCTTCATTAACAATACCTGGGCAACATATGAGTGAGCAGATTTTTTTTTCCTAACCATTCAATTAAAATGTAGTTCCTATACTTTTAGCGACTGTTATTCTACTTGCTATGTGTATCTGGAAGTCAAAAATACCTTGCCATCTTTCATTTAGCACATCAACATAATCATTTTCAGAAGAAACAAATTCTATAACAAAATTGTTGCAGTATTTAACATCAATATCAGCAAATCTTTCAGCTGAAGTTATTAATTTTCCTGATAATATTTGACGCCTTACCAAGCGCCTAACTTTGGCACCAACTCTACCTACGATACCTTTGCAAAGGAACACTGGATGCAAAGAAACTTCAAGTCATTTAAAGATTATAATGCTTGAAGAGAAAGGTTAAGTTTGTAAATAAGTAACTCTGCTTAAATTGACTGGCAGACCCATAACTAAAAAATGGTATTTCTTTAATGTCCGGATACTTTAGTTTTAATTCTAGATCACTGGGATACAGGACTTTAGTAAGGCAGCATATTTATTGATTATTTCCTGGACAACTTTATTGCGTTTTCTAGGACTTGAAGGCAGAGATTCAGTTACTCTGTAGACTGCTTTTGATAAAGGCAATTTTTAAGGACCCGTGGAATGTCCTGGTTTTACACTATTCTTCTTGGACCTGCACTTTTGTTGAAGAACTTTCCGTTTCAACCTAAAAAAAAATTTAACTGTTCAGATGTTAATGACTTCTTCTTTTCATGTTTTCTTTTTCTATCATTTTCCTCTACTCCAAATTCTTTTGCTTTAAAACGCATTCTATATAGCCTTTGTTTTCCAGCAGCAGTTAGAAACATTTAAAAAAATTGATTTTAATTATATTTTAGATAGCTAATATAATGCATATTCTAAATAATTAATAGCATACATATGTTAAAAAAAATAGATACTCAACAGTGTATTTTTTGCAGTAAGTTTTATGCTAGATACATCAAATTCACACTTGACTCCGAAAAACTGCATTACAGTACCGCTAAATTTATTATTACAATAAAAATGAAGGTATATGGTTACATTTAAATTTATGGTCATTGTGAAAAATATTCAACAATGATCTTTGTTAAAGTTAGAAACTAAAAATAAAATTTTGCATGTAAAACAAAACTCATTTCGGTTTAAATGATTAAAAAAGTTTCATTTTTCCAAATTTAAAAGTTATCTTCATTTTGCATTTGGAAGAAAAGATTACAAATCCTCCTATTAGTAATAATTACATAGGCTTTTAATTTTCATTTTATCGAATTTAATGTGAACAAGAAAAACTGAAAAACTGTTGTATTGTGTACTGTCATTCAGTTACCACACATCTGTGTCATTCCGTTACTTTATATTATCATTTTGTTACCTACAAATACTACCAGAAAAACTAACAATATTAAAGAGACAAACTTATCATAATACTTTAGACTTGAAACATGCTTTAAAGCCAAAACGTAAATTTAAATAAATAAAATTCAAATAACTACACACAAAACTCGGCAACGGAACGACACTCTCATATCATTTAATTACTAATTACCCTCTCAAGTATAAAGAAAAATAAATAGAAAAGATTTTGATGCGGAATTTATATGAAAAAGGGTGAAAGCTCTTAAGATAATAATTGATAGACTTTTTTAAACATAAAATAAGCACCATAATGAGTACGTGAAAAAAATGGTTTTTGTATCATTACACGATGAATACTGAAAGAGTATTTTCTAATGTATTTTAAGGCATGTTTCCGATGAGAAATGGTATTATTCTAATCAAATTACCAAAATTCAGTCATTTCTGAAAATAATGATGTGCAATGCTTGCAGAAAAGAACATTTTAATTATTTTTCACCTGATGTCTACTTATTCACTGAATGTCCAGGAAACGAACGATTTTAAAGGAGACAACAAAGCTAGTGGAAACGGAATTCTACTTTAGCGTTACGACATTTGAGGCAGTAGAGACATTAGGAGCAGTAAAGACGCAATGTGGAAATGGAGCTTAAGGAATTTTATTCCTGTAAGTTCCAGGAGAAATTCCGTTCTATTGCGGAGTTGACCGTTGGTATACTAAAATTGTCTTGCATTAAATATAAATGAAGAATTTCCATAAAATTTCAAAGGAACAGTTCGCAGTAAAAGTACGTTTATTTTTTAGAGTGCGAATGAAATAGTTCTTTCCATAGGATAAAATTATACTTGACAGTTTTGGTCTCGACCAACGGATATCGCCTTAAGCACATTTTTCAGAAATTCTTAGTTAAATCTCTATGTGGGACTGTAAAAGTTACAGATAGTATCATTGGGAAGCCTACCGACAGTAAACAACTGCAATGTATTCGAATTTTCTAGTAGTCCGATCTTATTACAATGACCTTTCACTTGCGAGCCTCAGTTATACGCGAATTTTTGAAGCTCCCGTCATGAGGAATAGGAAAATACTGATATCGGTCTCTCACTTATTAGCGCTACTGTGAACTAACTGTCTTCTACTGAACCTATACACGCGTTAGGTTGCGTTAGGCTTTGTTAGGACCAAATAAACCGCGCAATTCACAAATTCTGTCACATGGATGTAGTGTTTTTCGTGGTCCTCGAGGACACGGTGTTTAGATCAGTTATACACCATAACAAGGGCGGATTAAAGGGGGGGACGGAGGGGGCGACCGCCCCCCCTAGTAAAGAGAAATTAATGTAAAAGATTCTATTTTACTTCCATAAAAGGCATGTATATATCAATCTTCTAACTAACCACCCCCACCGACAGACTAACCGCCCCCCCCGACAAACTTGCATTAATCCGCCACTGCACCATAATAAAAATCGCAATTCACAAATTCTGTCACACAGATGTACTTTCTCCGTCGTTCTCGAAGACACGGTGTTTAGATCCGTTACACGCCAAAATAAACAGCGCAATTCGCAAATTCTGTCACACAGATGTAGTGTTCTCCGTGGTCCTCGAAGACACGGTGTTTAGATCAGTTACACGCCAAAATAAACAAGGAATTTACAAATTCTGTCACACAGATGTACCTTTCTCCGTAGTCAACGAAGACACGGTGTTTAGATCCGTTACACGCCAAAATAAACAGCGCAATTCGCAAAATTCTGTCACACAGATGTAGTGTTCTCCGTGGTCCTCGAAGACACGGTGTTTAGATCAGTTACACGCCAAAATAAACAAGGAATTTACAAATTCTGTCACACAGATGTACCTTTCTCCGTAGTCAACGAAGACACGGTGTTTAGATCCGTTACACGCCAAAATAAACAGCGCAATTCGCAAATTCTGTCACACAGATGTAGTGTTCTCCGTGGTCCTCGAAGACACGGTGTTTAGATCAGTTACACGCCAAAATAAACAAGGAATTTACAAATTCTGTCACACAGATGTACCTTTCTCCGTAGTCAACGAAGACACGGTGTTTAGATCCGTTACACGCCAAAATAAACAGCGCAATTCGCAAATTCTGTCACACAGATGTAGTGTTCTCCGTGGTCCTCGAAGACACGGTGTTTAGATCAGTTACACGCCAAAATAAACAAGGAATTTACAAATTCTGTCACACAGATGTACCTTTCCCCGTAGTCAACGAAGACACGGTGTTTAGATCCGTTACACGCCAAAATAAACAGCGCAATTCGCAAATTCTGTCACACAGATGTAGTGTTCTCCGTGGTCCTCGAAGACACGGTGTTTAGATCAGTTACACGCCAAAATAAACAAGGAATTTACAAATTCTGTCACACAGATGTACCTTTCTCCGTCGTCCCCGAAGACACGGTGTTTAGAAAACGCAAGTGTTGGGAATGTGGATGAAAATATGTAATATCAAGTATACTAAGACATTGAAACTGCTTTGGGTGAGTTTCTGGTGATGATGATAAATAAGATGATAATGATGCGACTGGATTTTCTGTCCCATCTCATGCTAATGCTTTAGGAGTCCTAGAAAAACTGAGACGTTATCTGTAAAAATGACTTAACTGCAAATACAATAACATATTTTAATGAGTTAGAAAAGCTTGCATTGCAAACTTTTCCTATACTAAAACAAACTACAGTACTTGTGACAATACAATAAGGGAATGTCAGCTCAATTAAATTTTCTCATATGTAAAATGAAATTATGCGTTTATTCTAATTTTGAATTTTGAAATTTAATTTAATTGTATAGTTAAATATTTTAAAATATAATATTTCTCTTTCTAACTGAAAAATTATTAAGCATATATTTTTTTTTCAAATGCTTTTGTCTATCATAATTTAGATAGAGAGTTAGAAAATACTTGAAGCACCCTGAACTGTAGATGTCAAGTCTCAAATTTTTCTATGATTATCAGTTATTGACTTAGTATCACTGTACCTTTACTAAAATTTTAATATTTTTTCAGCACATATTTTAAATCTCCGTTACACTCATGGACTACGAATGTAGATCAGGTACACGCGCTCCAAAAAGTATTTGAGAAATAGTCAAATTTACCAAGTCTGTTTGATATTTAAACTATTGTTCTCCATAAAAGTGACTATTGTCATATATAATAATAATTTCTCATATTTATTTACCTGTATAAGTGAGAGGTAACTGTGTCAGGAGTTAAAGGGAGGATAAACAGACACTCGAAAATCATAAGCACTTTTAATACTTATACAGTACTGAAAAGATATTGTACGTTAACTACAAACTCTTTCAAACAATAAACACCCATAGTTCTTGAAATTTCCTAACAACTAATTTCTTAAAATCTCTGTAAAGTAAATATTGCATTCAATTGCAAGTAGATTTCTACTTGGTTTCTGGTCCAACCGTCAAGAATATCCCAGTATCTCAAAAGTCTTGGAAAGACAAAATATCAGCTGCCTCAGGCCCAGACATGAGATGGTGGCTTGTCGCTAGTCATGGGCGTCTTCTAAAGCATTTACACCGCACCAATACAGTTAGCGACAAGTCATTCTCCATGGCTTGTCTCAGATTACTTGGGACAAGTTATGGATATGATGACCATCTCTTCCATCCCCATAGATTGACCATGGAAGCACGGACTAAACGTTATCTTCTGAATTGTTACTTGGAAGGCAGGGACATTATACATTCATAGACTATTTGATACAGCTGATTATTATTATTATTTTATACTATTTTTCTACTATAGCTATAAAAAAATCTGTATTTGGAACGAGAAGTGTGTTTTATCATTCAATAAATTTATTTTTAAAAAATCTTTTTTCAGGTTCCAACATAGAAATGGATGATGGTGAAGTAGCTGTTGAAGAGGCCTCAACTTTAAACGACCAGGAAGATGTAAATATCTTCACTCTCTGGAACGACGATGAACTAAGGACCAGCCAGATGGACTCATCTTTTACTGACTACGGGCCTGGAAATGACGATCAAGCCTCAGCGCCTGATGCTTCGACTTCTTCCGTAAGCTGCCCTAAATGGGAAAAATTCCTAAACAACTGGGACACAATCGATTCGAGCGACCAGGAAGATGACGACCGAAATTCGACATCGGGCGAACAGGATGTTCCTGCAGTGACGAACTCAAACGACCAGGAAACGGGTAACATCCTCAGCATCGACGAGGGAGAAGAAGAGAACGCCAACTTCGACAGTTCCACGTGCGTCATTTGTTTCGACACGGACGCCGTCGAAGATGTGGTGGAGGTTTCCTGCAAGCACTCCTTCCACATACAGTGCCTCAAGACGTGGTTGAGGACCGGCAAAACCTGCCCAACTTGCAGATCTCGAATTTGGGTTCCGTCGCAGAAAAGAACCTTCAGAATGATTCTGCACAGAGACGCCGGAGTGGATCGTGGCACGCATTGCGTCATTCTGCGGACGATCGTCACCTCTGGTACGGGGGAGGTGACCATGTACGACCGTATACACCCTCGCGTCCCGTATAATATAAGAAAGATCCCAGGAGAAGAATGAATTCAATAGGGAAAACATTGAGAAGTTTTTAAGGTCATGTGCTGGCAACGATGCCTTTGAGGAAATCACGCGTATAATTGGTAGACAGCTGTGGCCGCAGTTAAGAAGGTGTGTTTGTAGCCAGTGAAGTTCCTCTACCAGCTTCATCGCTATACACAGCAAAAGCCACTTGTCTCGATATTGTATACTCCTTGGAGAGATATATTAGACAGACACTAAACTGAAAACGCGTATTGGGGGCAGCTTCGGAGGCTTACATGAATTAGGTAAAACTTTTTTATGCACATTTTCTACCCCCCCCCCTCCACCGTATGTCACACTTTGTCTCAAGACCTGGAACCCTACCACGATGCTGTCGGAGACACCCCCCACTCTTCAAAAAACTTTGCTGTGCAGTTCTAATGTTTAATATTGTTTTACTGGAAGTTAAGTAGTTTTTGTCCGTGCATTGCAGTGCGTTGTGTAGCTTATGGAATATTATCCTGATTTGTGTCTTTGTTTTGTGTTATGGCAAGGCTACACGCCTACGGTGCATCTGCCTACGGGAAGGGTGCCTTCGGGGAAGGATCTTTTAAGGGATTCTGTCAAGTATTCACGTTGCATCTAGAGAATAGCTTCCAAAACCCTAGATCGTTAAATCGACAGCCGAGCCGCAGGCCCACTTCAAACGTCTACCACGTCCAGTGTCTCATCCATTCGGCTATGGGAGAATCATCTTGAATTACTGTAACTCCTTCGGCCCTGAATTTCGCATAGAGCGGATTAAAAAATAGATGAGTGGTTAGATGTACTGCACTATGCAAGTATCTTAAATATGAAGTATTATAACATTCAACCAATTACCAAACTAATTCTTAAAAAATCTAATTGTAGGACACATGGCTATAATTGAGCAAAATGAAAAACAAAATTTACGGCTATTTTGCATGAAAACTTTTAAAACAATTTCTTTGCGCGTGAAAATATGAAAATATTTCACACTTCTCATGCATTTGGATTACATGCCTGCATTTATTCATGCATTTATAAAAATGCATTTAATTTTTGGCTCCGAATGGCTTGACACGTCGATTATCTTCTCTTCTGGAGATTTTGTGCCATCTACAGAGCAAAAAAGATAACGTTCTGCTGTTCTTGAATGTATTATTAGTAAGACATTCGGTTTTGGTGTTAAAATTCTTGAAAGTGAAGAATATAGAGTAATGCAAAAATGTGCATTCTAGTATTAGGATTTCAGGGCCGCAGGGGTTAAGTCCCTGGCTCAATAAGCTTACTTGAATTTGTGTACAGTTCCTATCATAATTTGTATTCTTGTCTTAAAGAAAAATATAAAAAGAAAGATGTGTTAATTTTCTGATGAATGTAAGTGGGCATTAGAAGTTTTGTAAACATGAGAAGTATTTAAATTTAGCAGTACTAACCTTTCATATTTAGTTTATTGTTAGGTACAGGGTGATTCAAAATTAGAGTTAGGTTACATCAAGACGGCTCTCAGCCACATAGCGATGTGGGGTCGGGAACGTTGTCTTCATGTGCCTTTTAATAATCACTACAGAAGACGTGTTCACGTAATAATGAACTTTCCGATCACGGTTTTTCCAAAAATAATGCATCTATCACAAAGTGCACTTAGAAAAAATTGTTAATTCCGATTTTGCTTTTTCTTTACATTGATGAAATTGTCGGGGGAGATCCCTTTGTTTATGAAACTTCGCTAAGAAATTAGACGCAAACTTCAATACTCCTACCAAAGTGATTATCATTAGGTGCATGAAGACGGCGTTTCCGACCCCACATTTCTATGTGATTCTGAACTGTCTTAGTGTGTCCTACCCCTCCTTAAAGCTTGTCCTTCTAAATTTGAATCACATTGTTCA